>JAMZRA010000005.1:1450203-1554574 GCA_024499935.1 Tyrophagus putrescentiae
CGGTGATCGAGCAACATTAAAGCTTTGGCTGTTGTGAATGTCTTCGTCCTGGTAGAGGCCGGCCTGGTCTTTAGATGATGATGATGATGATGATGAGCCCTGGTTTGGGACACTTCGGCGAGAGTGAAGCAGATGCTGCCGAGGATCACTATTAGAAGGTTGGTTTTCTGGTTGAATCCTTTGATCCTTTGGGTAGTTGAACGTCAGTGGATCAAGCACTGGGACGCGGTGGCTTTCTTTTTCATCGTTTTTATCAACATTCGAGGCACCTGTTATCACCGAACCGTAGGCCACTTTGAGGACGGCGTAGAAGACGACAACCACGTCAAAAGGGAGAAAGCTTTGGGGATCATGATGGTATTAAATTAAAAGGGAAAATTGTAAAGTTTTTTGCAATTTTAATTTGTAACAAATTAGACGTTGATTTTTGTTCTTCAACAGAGTTGTCTGTCGCATTCGAATGCTGGCTTCAAATCAGCGCTCTGACTTGCCCAGTGATGCAGCTCACTTGTTCTCACTTGTAGCCACCAGCAAACTTGGAATTTTGTTTGCAAATTTTTTTCAGGCAAACCAAAATCTCCCCACCCTCGTTCGTTTCCTTCTCTCTCTTCTCTCTCTCTCTCTTTCTTTCATTTCTTTCTCCCTTTTTGCATCCAGGAAGGAAAAGAAGGGAGCAACAGCAGTCATTCGCTGCCTTCAACCAGTCAACAGACATAATAATAACAAAACAGACATCAGCAGCAGCAGCAGCAGCAGAGGCAGCAGCAAATCCTGCAAACACATATTTGCCAGAGAAGATAGTCTGAAAATGAGTGAATGTGCACATTCACCCATTTTTTTGTTTATACTGTCTTGATACTAGTCAGCAAGCACTTCGACTAACTTTGCTAACAACAACATTTTCTCTGGTAGTGGTGGCGGTGGTCGTGGTGGTATTAATGGTGCTCTTATGATGATCGCAGTGGTGGTGGTAGTACTGGTGGTGCTTAATGGTAGTGCTGCACTAAGAACCTCTCTCTCTCTCTCTCTCTCTCTCCTCTCTCTCTCTCTCTCTTCTCTTTGCCAATTTTTATAGCGGAAAAAACAACTACATTTTTTTCTTATTTTTGTTACAAAACAAATGAAATTATGTTTGAATTCTTTTTTTGTTGCGTTTTTTACACAATTTTTTATTATTGATTTTTAGTGTGCCAGAAATCTCTCCTTTTAATTTTCAACTTTGCTAGTCAACAAAGTAAAATGAACTAACAATGTGAGCATTGAAATTTGATTTTTAAATCGCCTACACACCAAATCACCTCGTTGAACAAACCGTTTAATGAAAAAATAACTAAGCAAGTGCACATCATTACTTTGTTTGAACAGTACCTTTTATGAGTATAATTTTCTAACACTAACTTGTGTTCAATTTTAAGCTTTATGTACTAGGTGTTTTATGTAAATGTAGATGATTTCTCTAATAGAACATTTTAAAAACCTCTTTTTGACATTGAAACAAAGTTAAAAGAAGTCACATCTGACTGTCCTCACCACTGCAGTCTGAGTACATGACATTGTCCACTGTCTCCTCTTCAACACTGTCAATGCCCATTTTGTTATTCTCAAAAGCAGCCGCAGAATTCTTGATTAGGGCAAAGACGACAGGCAGCACTTGCCACAGAGCCTTCTTCTCCAAAGCCTTGTTGTAGTTGTTGTTGATGTTGTTGTTGCTGTTAAAAGTTGAAGGTAGTAACGTTTGCGAAGAATGAACGGCGCAAAGTTGATCTGAAATAAACAAAAGGTTTTAACAAAAACATCGTTTAAAATAGTTACTCACTCGATCAAACTGCTTCTGTTTAGTACCACTGTTATCAGTGTTCTGGCCGCTGACCACAAATTTGTGATTGGTTTTTTCAAGTTTCACACTGACGGCTAAAAAGTGAAAGTTTTGTCATCAGGGTTTGCTGTATAAAACAACTTAAATTAAGCCTTACCTGGAGTAATAATGCATTGCTGCACCAGCAGCCACAGAAGCAGCACAATGATAACGGCTGACGTTGGTTTGCGTCTCATTTTGTTTGCTTTTCAAATGTAGATAGATTCAAAGCAAATGGTAAAGTCGGCCAGCACTCAAGTGAAAGTACTTAATATAATGACCATAACCTGATTTTGCGCGGGCCATTTTATACCTGTTTCACTTTTGTTCATTTTTTGTACTTTCTTATTTTCTGGTAATCTAATAATGCGTCTGCGTGTTATTGCTTTTTTATTGATTTATACTAGTCAAAAGTTTTTCTCGCTGTTGATGGTTTCAGTTTCCAGTGTATGTTTCTTCTTGCTCATCATTAGGATTGATGTATTGATTGGCTACTGCTAAAAAATCACAGTAAAATCTAAATGTCACCTATTCTATTTTGGTTTTTAGTTAGCATGCTTTGTCTTAAGTTTAGTCACTAATCAATATAATTTTTTAGATTGTTTTGACAAGTGTTTCACTTTTAAATGCAATTTTGTGCTAAAGTTTAATTAAAGGTTAGCCTAAAACAGAAAAGTTTTACTGACAACAACATTTTACGGTTAAAAGGTGTTTTAAAAGTTGATGAAATTGAGTTTTGAGCTCATAAACGTCACAGGTTTTGTTTTTGCAAACTTAAACATAAATTGCATTTATTTTTAGTCGCAAAAAAGCAATTTAAAGGTTATATTAAGTTCAAAACTGTATTATTAAAGGTTAATGAAAAAAGTTTGTCATACAATAGGACAAAAAGTGCAAAATATTTGGGGTTAAAATATGCGAAGTGCCATACACCGGATTTTTCAGTGGCGCTTGTTCAAACAACTCATCGATACTCATCAAAAGATCAGTCCAGTTCTCACCACACTTCAAATCAATCCTAATCGTCAATGGTAATCATCTCAATTTCTTCCTCCGCCTCCGAAGCAGGGTTATACACACTGTCAATGATCTCCTGCATTATCTCACGGTTGGCCTTGGACATCTTTGACATGTGACTTTTCGGCATCTAGTGGTAGTGATAACAAAAAAAAGAAAAGATAAAGATAAAAACACATTAGCACAAAAAAGGCAGCCGCTTGTGGCGAGCGTTTGTTCCCTCCTTACCAGCAACATCTGCCCATGGTCAAACTCGACGATGTACTCCGCCTCGTGACGACCCTCAAAGGCACTCGCCTTGAACTCCACTCGAATGCACTCCAACTCGGCCCGGGGACACTCCAGCAGCTTCCAGTACAGAGCGCCGTGCTGCGGAGTGAAGGCGACCGCCAGGAAGCGCCTCACCAGATCATCAAGCGACTCATTGGGAACTCGCCTCTGTCCCAGAGGGTATCGCCACTTCATCGCCTTTGCTAGGGCCTCCTCCCACGCCTCCGCCGTCTCTTCGGTGTTCCCAGGCGGAGGTCGGCTCCCGTTCTTTTCCTCCTCCCACTGCTCAATCAGGTGGCGGTAGCCGAGGTCGACCAGCTTCCAGGCGAAGAGCCAGCGGTCGTGCTCAGGTATGACCGAGTTCTCTTCTTCTTTTTCTTCTCCTTCCCCTTCCCCTTCGCCTTCAAAGCGGACCCGGTACTGGAAGGCAGATCCGGTGGAGGCGAGGATGACAATTCGTCGGTCGGTCAGTTTGGTGATGGTCCGCTCGGCGAAGAAGGTTAACCCTGGCGGCGGAAGGTGGTTGCAGAAGCCGATGTCCTTCACCACGAAGTCGACCAGGGCGGCAACGTGGACGCCGATCGGGGCCGCCAGTTCGGTGTAGCGGAGAATCTGGTCGTGGGCTTTGTTTTGGATGTTGTGATTGTGGTTGTGGCTGTAGAAGCGGTTGCTGATGCGGCCGAGAAACTCGGTAAGCTCCTGAACGGTTGGATCAGTAGCAATTGTGTCGAGAAGGAGAAAATCAGCACGCTCTATACTCAGACTGCCGAGAAGGAAAATGACGGCCATGCTGTTCCAGTGCTTGGTCAGCAGCTGCCAGAGGCGGCGCTGGTTTTCGATGCTCAGCAGCTCGCTGGTCTTGTCGCTGGGAATCTAAAATGAGAGAAGTGAGTGAAAAGTGTCAATTTTTTTGTGTTTAGATTTGCGTTGATTGACAACAAAGCTGTTGTTGTTGTTGTTGTTGCAGTACTCCTACCGTGAATCTGCCGCTCTGGTCGCCCTCGCCCATTTGCACGATGTAGTGCACCAGCTGTGTGTCGTTGATGAGCACCACCTCGTCCACGGTGGTAAGCAGTGGCTGGTCGTTTGGCGGCTCGTCTTGAACCAAAGCATCTTTGACGTCTTGATCCTCGATGTTGTCGGCAACTTTGTCAGCATCAGCAGCAATTTCAACAACTTCAGCATTCTCCTCCTCCTCCTCATCATCATCATCAGCCTCGCCGACGAAAATGATCTCAGTAGTTATAGTAGCAGATTTTTTAGCGGCAGCAGCAGTTTCTGGAGCAAGTGCAGACACTTTTGAATCGGTTGCTGACGGTTTTTCAGTACCAGTAGTCAGAGTTCGGGTTTTGCTGATATTGGCCGCCGCCGCCTTCTCCCACTGCTCAATCAGACGGCGGTAGCCTAGGTCGACCAGCTTCCAGGCGAAGAGCCAGCGGTCACTTTCAAGTATGGTTGTCGAGTTTTCAGCTTCGGTGTCTTTTTCAAAGTGAACCCGGTACTGGAAGACAGCTGTTCCAGTAGATAGAACGACCGATCGTCGGTCGGTCACCTTGGTGATGGCACCAGAGCCCCGCTCAGAGGAGTCAAAGAAGTTGAACACCGGTTTCGGGAGGTTGTCGCACAGTCCGATGTCCTTCTCGACGAAGCTGACCAGGTCGAGAACTCGGTCGATGACCTGCGCTGCCTGACCGGTGTAGTTGAGAAGGCTTTGGTTGGGGTCGTTTTCGCCTTTGATGATGATGATGCTGTTGTCTTTGTTTTTGCGGTCGTAGCTGTTGATGGCGTACTTGAGGAGGCTTTTAAGCTTCTGAACATCGGGACCATCGACGATGGAGTTGGGCAGTAGAAACTCGGCGTGGGCAATGTTCAGACTGGCGAGAAGGTATATGAGCGCCATGTTGTTCCAGTCTTTGGTCAGCAGCTGCCAGAGGCGGCGCTGATTTTCGATGCTCAGCTGGTCGCTGATCTGGTTGCTGGGAATCTAAAGAGAGAGAGAGAGAGAGAATGTGAAAAAATAGAAATTTTAGGTTTAGGTTTTTTTGTTGATCGACAATTGAGTTGTATTTTTACCGTCACTTGGTTTCTGCTCTTGTCGCCCTCGCCCATTTGCACAATGTAGTGCACTAGATTGTCGTTAATGCGCACCACGTCGTGCAAGGCGGTAAGCAGTGGCTGCGCAGTGTCCAGCACTTTTGCCTGTTCTTCGATGTTGTCGGGAACTTTGAATTCAGCAACTTCGGCGACATTCTCATCATCAGGTTTGCTGACCGAAGGTTCCTCAGTTGTTGTAGAAGCAGTTTTTGCATCAGTCTCAGAAGTAATTTCAACAATTTCAAGAATTTTGGCATCAACTTTAGCTGCTTTTTCAACATCAGGCTTGCTTACTGAAGATTTTTCAGTAGTTGTAAAAGCAGATTTAGCAGCCGTTTCTGGAACCGGTTCTGCCATTTTGGAAACTTTGACATCAGCATCTTCTGCTGCATTTTCATCCTCAGGTTCGTTGAGCAAAAGTTTCTTAGTAGTTATTAAAGCAGGTTTAGCAGCCGTTTCTGAAACTGGTTCAGCTACTTCGGGAACTTTGATATCAGCATCTTCCGCTGCATCTTCATCCTCAGGCTCGCTGACCAAAGTTATTTCAGTTGTTATTAAAGCAGGTTTTGGAGCAGGATCAGCAACTTTGGGAACTTTGGCATCAGGAACTTCAAATGCAGTCACGCCATCAGGCTCGTTTACTAAAGTTATTTCAGTAGTTAAAGAAACAGTTTCAGCAGCAGTTTCTGGAATTGGTTCAACTGTTTTGGGAGTTTTAACATCAGCAATTTCAGCTGAATCTTCGTTATCAGGTTCATTTAGGCTTCTTTCAGTTGTAATAAAAGCAGACTTAGCAGCAGTTTCTGAAACAATTTCAGTAACAGTTTCAGTAGCAGTTTCAGTTATTTTTGGAGTTTGAAATACACTCCAGCTGCATCTTCAACATCAGACTCGCTGGCCGAAGTTATTTCAGTAGTTGTAAAAGCAGATTTAGCATCTTTGGGAGCTTTGACATCAGCAATTTCAACTGCATTCTCGTTTTCAGGCTCGTTGATTAAAGGTTTTTCAACTGTTATAAAAGCAGGTTCTGAAGCAGTTTCAAAAGCAGATTCAGCAACTTTGGAAACTTCAACATTAATTTCAGTTGCATCTTCAACATCAGGTTTGCTGACCAAAATTTCAGTAGTAAAGGCAGATTTAGTAGCAGTTTCTGGAATTGGTTCAGTTACTTTGGGAACTTTGACATCAGCATCTTCCACTGCATTTTCATCTTCAGGATCGCTGACCACAATTATTTCAGTAGTTATTAAAACAGGTTTTGGAGCAGATTCAACAATTTTGGAAACTTTGACATCAGCAACTTCAGCTGGATTCTCGTCAGCAGGCTCGTTTACCAAAGTTATTTCAGAAGTAATAATAGCAGGTTTAGCAGAAGTTTTAACAGCAGTGTCTGAAACAGTTTCAGCAATTTCGGAAACTTTGGCATCTATTTCAGTTGCATCTTTAACATCAGGCTCGCTGACCAAAAGCTTTTCAGTTGTTATAAAAGCAGTTTCAGCAACTTTGGGAATTTTGACATCAGCAACTTCAGCTGCATCCTCGTCATCAGGCTCGTTGACCAAAGTTTTTTCAGTTGTTATAATAGCAGATTTAACAGCAGTTTCTAGAGCAGTTTCAACAGCAATTTCAGCTATTTTTGGAATTTTGACATTTACTCCAGCTGCATTTTCATCTTCAGGCTCGTTGACCAAAGTTATTTCAGTAGTTTTTAAAGCAGATTCAGCAGTTTTGGTAACTTTGACATCAACAATTTCAGAATCATCCTCGTCATCAGGTTTGCTGACCAAAGGTTCTTCAGTTGCTATAAAAGTAGTTTCTGCAGCAGTTTCAGCAACTTTGAGAACTTTGGCATCAGCAACTTCAGATACAGTCAGGATATCAGGCTTGCTGACTAAAGTTATTTCAGTAGTGATAATAGAAGTTTTAGCAGCAGTTTCAGTTATTTTTGGAATTTTGACATTAATACCTGCATCTTCAACATTAGACTCGCTGACTAAAGTTATTTCAGTAGTTGTAAAAACAGATTCAGCAACTTCGGGAACTTTGACATCAGTGAGTTTAGCTGCATCCTCGTCATCTGGTTTGCTGACCAAAGGTTCTTTAGTTGCTATAAAAGCAGTTTCAGCAGCAGTTTCAACAGCAATTTTAGCCACTTTGGGAACTTTGGCATCAGCAACATCAGCTTCATCCTCATCATCAGGCTCGTTGACCAAAGTAATTTCAGTAGTGATAATAGCAGGTTTGGCAGCAGTTTTAGCAGCAATTTCAGCAACAAGTTTTCCACCCAGTTCAGCTACTTCAGAATCTGCTGATGTTACAGTTTCAAAAACAGGTGCATCAGTTTTTGGCAGAATCTCAGCACACTCATCAATTTTTGTTTGTACTACAGCAAGGCTTGCAGTGCCAGGTGGGTCGCTATGGAATACTGAAACAATCACATTTAGTCCTAGACCTGCTTCATCTTTGACATAGTCAACTTCCATGGGCTCTGGTGAAGTTTGCTTGCTTAAAAAGCTGCTTTCGACAACTTTTTCCACACCAAACATTTTATACAGGAACTCAAATGAAGTTTCGTCTGTTTCTGCTGCTGCTGTAGTTTTTGTTTCTGCTTCATTAATCTCACTTGCTGAAAATGGTTTCACAATATCAGCTTTAAAGATGGGCATACTTCTAGTGGGGGCGGCAACTGCTTTCAAGGCTGGCAGGCTTTGCTTCAGGCTGTTCAAGACTGCTTTGCTTGCTTTTGATCTGCTTTGCGAACGCTTTTGATCTTAGGCCGTTTCTTTATTCCTCCCAAAGCATCCAGTTGATGATAAGCGGCCACTAGGTCCTTATATCGGCGAGGACAGTCCTTCGCCAGTGCCTTCATCTGGCTAGTGAGCAGCTGTAGGGGGAAAGAAGAAGAAGAAGAAGAAGAGAAAAAAAAGTCAGATTTTTAGTTGCACAAAACACAATGATCACATCAATCAATGACATATCCTACCTCCAGAACGAGGATATCCTGCGGAAGGCTTCTACTTTTGCTCTTGCTAAGCACCAGCAGGTAGCCCTTTTCCTCGCGTCTTTGCAGGCTGCTGCTTCGGCCACCGCCCAGGTAGTACAGCTCCTCAAAGGCCACCGTCACCTCGTGGTAGCCGCCACCGGTGGACTGGCTCTTGCCGAAGAAGGCATCCGAACAGAGGCCCACCAGCTTCTGGGCGAGTACTTCCGCCTTCTCCGTTCCAATGGGCGGCAGGTCGATGACGGCGCCAATGGCGGCGTAGAAAAAATCGACCGCCGTGCCGGAGTAGTGCAGGCGGCGGAGGAGCTTCTCGATCGCCTGCCGGCTCCAGTTCTCCGCCAGCAGCTGGTGGATGCGCTCGTAGGCGCCCAGCACCAGCTGCTCGTTGATGCGATGGAGCAGGGGGCGAGTAGCAGGCAGAAGAAGATCAGCCTTCGCGCCGCCGCCGCCTCCGCCGCCTCCTCCTCCTCATCCACCACCGAGCAGCTGAGCAGTTTGGCGTACTGGGCGTCGCGGAACTCCTGCTCCCAGCGCTCCACCAACGGCTGGTAGCGGAGGGCGAAGAGGTGGCGGCCGGTCAGCCAACGGGAGCAGGGCGCAATTTGAGGGTCGAGGCCGGTGAGGATGCTGCCGGCGGCCGTCTGGCGCCCGTCCTCGCAGAGGGCGTGCGACTCGTGCCAGTAGAGGACGCGGTACACAAAGTCGAACTCCTCCTCCTCCTCCTCCTCCTCCTCCTCTTCCTCATCCTCAACTTCCGCTTTCTTCTTCTTCTTCTCCTCCTTGTCCTTGTCCTCGTCCTCGTCCTTGTCAGCCTTATCGATTTCCTTTTCCACCTCCAGCGGCGGATGGTAGACGATGCGTCGATCGGTGATCTGGTACACCGGGTGGCCGACCGTCAGGCTGAGCGAGGCGGCCAGGTTCGCCTTCGCCCTGCCCCAGTCGTCGGGCGCCTTCAGGGTGCGCCCTCCGATGCGGTAAATACGGCCAAAGTTTGGTGGTGGTGGTAGTGGGCTTTCAGATGATTCTTCTGAGGCTAGGACTGAAAAAAACTTTATGCTGTCGCTGTTGCTGTCCACCGGCGGGGGGCTAACCCGAAGGCCCAGCTCTCGGCGGTTCTGATCTCGCACCAGCTTCTCGGCGGCGGCCACCTCACGGAGGGTCGCCTCTCGGACGATTTCCCGTTCGGACTTTTTCGGCCCCGACTGGCTCTTCTTCTTCACCGCCGCCACCACCACCACCACCGGGGGACACTTCGCCTGGGCGGCCTTCAGCGCCTTCTGGTGGTTGCGAGTCATGCGGGAGTGCAGGCGTTGCAGTTTTCCCACTCCGGAGGACTCCTCGATCTCCGCCAGGGTGATGTTGGCACTGGTCACTGCAACGTTTTTATGTCCGCCATTTTCTCCTTTTTCTCCTGTTTGTTTTTGTCGTCGTCGTCGTCGCTGCTGTCATCATTGTCGTCCTTTTCATTGCCGGCCACCTTCAGGTGCAGATCTTCAAGCAAAGTTTGCACTATGATCGGCGTCGGGTATTTGCACTCTGGTTCAGGAGTGTAGCGGACGACCTTTGCAGTCCGCTCCTCCAGCTTCAGATCAGTCCAGACGCTGTCTTTGACCTGAAAAGTTAAAAAAACAAAAATTTAGATTTAGTTATCATCATCATGCATATTATAAGTTGTAATCAAAACATTGTTTTTTGTCGTCATTGTTGTTGTTGTTGTACTCACCGCCAAACAAGGCCATCAAACATGGTCACCAGTCGCACCTGGGCGAGCTCATTGATGGTGAACTTCATCGAGGGCAGCTCATCTCGCAGAATCTCCAGAAGGTACATCTGCTCCGGAAAGTGGGTGAAGGTCTTCACGTCGACGATGGTGGCCAGCTTATCCTCCTCATCATCATCATCAGCATCATCAGTGGTCGTCGTTGTTTTTGAACTGACTGGGCGTCGTCGTCGTGTCAGCTGCCGGTGGTACCACTCGTTGAGCAGGTGCATGTACCCGCCACGATGCAGCAGTCGATAGGCGACCCAGCAGACGCCAAAGTGTAGTGAGGAGCTGTCCGCTTTTTTGGGATCAACGTAAATTGGATTGGCGATGAACTCCGCCGACCACTGCTCCTCCGCCGGGCGGAACTCTCGCGTGAAGCGGGGCTCTCGGTACTGCCCACCACCGCGGTGCTGCTCAAAGTCGGCGCCAATCACCCGGTACAGCACCTGGTACTGGTACTGGGGTCCCCGTGGCTTTGCCCGCTTCCACCGCTTCTTCTTCACCTTGGTGGTCGGCTGGTGGAGGCGTCGGCAAAGTACCTTCAGGAGGACCTTGTCGGCGAAGAAGGCGCCGTCCTCTTGGTTGGCATTTTCATCAAACGGCTCGGGAAAAGGTGGTGGATTTCGGGAGGTGGTGGCGACGTCCACCTCTGGCACCGAGCGGTTCGAGCGGTCGGTTAAGTTCTCATCGTCAAACATCAGGCTCTTATTCTTCGGCATGTTACACCGTTGAAATTTGCGGGTTCAGCGTTTAGCAGAAAATAGTGCAAGGTAAACACGTGTGTGTGTGTGTGTGTTTTAAAGAACAATAGAAAATGTATTGTTTACTGTGTTAGTGGTATTGAATGGTATGGTGGTGAGTGCGGTGGTGGTGGTGGTGGTGATGATAAAACTGTTGTCCGCTTTTTTAGTACTAGGTAAACACGTGTGTGTGTGTGGTTGTGTTAGAAAAGCAATGGAAAATGGATTGTTTACTGGGTAGTGGTGTTAGTGATACTGAATGTGTGGTGGTGAGTGCGGTGGTGGTGGCGGTGGAGATGATAAAATCTCTGTCAGCTTTTTGGTGGTAGTTGACGGGAGCGAGATATGCGAAGGAAAAAAAGAGAGATTGACTGAATTCAGGCACCTGTTGAATGACTGACAGAAAGAGCGGCAAACACTGCTGCAAACGAGACAATGCTGCCGCACAGCCGACTGTGCAGCACTGTGCAGCAGCCAAGCGAGCTACTCACGGTGGTGCAGAGCTGGCGCGATCTGCTGAGGCAAAAGTAAAATTGTGCGCTTTGCGCTGCTGCCGCACACTTCAGGCGAAGCCTACATGCAACGTGCAAAACTTGTGCAGCGGCTTTTGGCCGCAAAACAGCAGTTTTGCTCGAGTGTGCCGCAAAAAAGCTCACTGTTGACAATGGTGGCGCTGCCTGTGCACGTAGTGAGGGCTTCGCCTGTAGTTTATTTTTTTGTTTGCACTGATTATTTCACCAAAGCATAAGTAGAAGCTAACTTAGAGTTCACTTGGAAAAATACTCTACTAAATTGGCAGTGTTATTGTTGCAGAGAGTAATCCTATTTTTACGCCATCCTACTTTCCCTTATCAGTGTATGGCCAAAAACTAATGTTTATACGATGAGCAAAAAGCTGCATTTTGATTGTACGCCGTAGCGATTGTACGGCATCCATTTCACTATTCAGACTAAACTAGTGCCTGTGTGCAATCCTGGTTGATTGAACCTCCTCTAGACAACCTTCAAAAAGGCATTTGGCAAACTTCAACTTTACTACCATGTGGTTAATTTTAGGTAATGTTAAAAAATGTTAGTATTAGAGTATAAAAACCAACTGCTTTATCGATCAACTGGTACGTCGCGAACTTGGCATTTTATCAATCACACAAGTTGGCTTTTTAGACTGTTTGAATTTTGCCGCTTTTTCTGTGTGTGTGTGTTTTTGCGTGATAACTTCATTGTAACCTCTACCACCACCACAACCACCACGACCAAAATTACCAGCAAAACCAGCGGAAACCAAATGTTTTATCTGAACCGAATCACCATCATCATCATCATCACCATCACCAGCATCACCTCATCAGTTACACCCTACTGTACGACAAACAAAATCACGATCATACATGTACGGCTCACGTTGAAACGCTTTAAGAAACAGTGGCTCAACATCAACTCCAGACAAGTGTACAGGTATTTCAGTTTTGATAAAAAAAAGAAAGCAAATCTAAATCACAACGAGTATAAAAGAAGGCGCCTCTCAAGGTGACCACCACCACCATCAACATCATCGTTTTTTCATCGTCTTCTCCCTCTCTCTTTTCAGCCATGAAGGCACTCATTCTCCTCGCCCTTGCTTCAGTCCTTCTTAGCCCTCCGGCCCTCCAAGGTGTCCTCGGCAAGGTGTTCTTCTTTGAGCAGGCGGAAAAGTGGTGCATCCACGAGGAGTACTACCGCCAGGACGAACAGCTGCGGGCAACGCAGGAGTGGGCCGGCCGCTATCGGAACGCCACTGAGAAGGCCAGCGCCGAGGTGCGCATCAACAAGTGCATGGAGAAGATGGTGTGCGGCGCCAGTGACCGGCCGACCAAAAGTAAGTGCAAGAAAAAACTTCGAATTTTTTTTGACTGTATTTTGTTTGTTTCTCACTTGTTCGGTCCTCGGTCAGGTCCTCCTCGGGACGGAAGCAGCAGCAGCCACTACCGAAGATGTCGTTGGCAGATGAAGGCCCGATTGGAGGTGGAGGTGGTCAGTCGGTGGCTGCCCGACTGCCCGCACTACCGCGGCCACTACATGCGCCACCCCTTTGACCCGACCTGCCGCCAGTACTTTGGCTGCCTCACCACCGCCCCCTTCGGCATTCACATCGTCGCCGCCTTCGCCTGCAGCCAGGGAATGATGTTCGATGGCAGTTCCACCGGTTCAACCGGCGGCTGCGTCACCGAGGAGGAGTACGGCCGTCGCCACGGAGGAGGCAGCGGCAACGGCTGCCGGGCCATTCCCTGGCCGCACAAGGCGCTGGAGGCGTTCCGCTTCATGACGGGCACCACCAAGGACGTCCGGCCGAGGGACAGTAATGAGATTGGCTATTGAGTGGATAAATTGGATGAAGTTTGAAGCAAAGGGAAAACAGGTAGATTGATTGTAGTCGGTGTAATCGAATGATTAATTTAGTAGCTAGTTAGTAATAGTATGATTTTAGTTGAATAATTTTCAAAGTTGTCGTTTAGTTTTTGTACTTTATTTTACTGCTGATCAATAAAATAAAAACTGTCTTTACATTGACTTTCACTCTGCAATGTTTTTTTTCTATTAAAATTCCTGTGTGAAAAACTAAAAATGTTTTTGCACTACCTTTTCAGTGCCTAGCTCAGTCTACACACTCCTACTGCCCCAGAAACCCTGCCCAGAACCTAGCAAGCAAACTAACTTTTGTCTTGTTGGTTTGTTTGTTCATTACTGAACTACTGCACTGCAGTGATGCGCCAGCAGAGAGTGACACTACTTCTGCTGCTGCTGCTGATGCTGTTGCCCTGTTCTGTTCTCAAATTTCAGCCATTCGCTTAAGGAGCACCGCTGTTCGTATGGCAGTAGACGAGCCGGTCAGGGGCATAATGGACTGAACTGAGCGCGAACGCACACACACGGTCGAAAGGCCGGTGGTTCGAATCACGCTCGCTAGAAACGAACCGTCTCACACAAACGAACCGTCTCACACAAGCGAACTAATCGCATGTTCAAACCTCGTCTCAAAAAAAAAAAAACGACAAACAAACAAAACGACAAACAAACAAAAAAAACACACACACACAATGCCCCTGGCCGGTTCCGCCAACCGGACCGTCTCTTTTTGTAATAATTTTTTTATTTTTTTAAACAATAAATTGGGCTTTTAATGACGACGATCACAAGAATGACAATAGCTAATTTAAAACTTTCATTTTTTTAAATTTTACAGGCATTATGATGACTTTAGACACTTAATGCCATCAAAACTTGAAAAATTTTTATGATTGATGCTTATTTTTTAATTGTACAAAATGTAAAGGTAGCTGCAAAACATTTAACAGGTAGGTGAGCGCAGCTATCAGCAGCACCGGCAGCCAGGTATATAGCAGTCTTTTTTTGTTTTTGTTTCCTTTCTCTCTTATGATTTTCTATGATACTTTTTCAAATGAGCACGCTTAAAAAGCTCCCACCTGCATTCTCACTTGGACGGGGCTGGTGTGGGCTAACAGGCTGAAACACTGGTTTGTCTGTCGTTAGTTCGACAGTTCGAATCACGCTCTAACACAGCCAGCTCTAAAACTCGGATGCCCTTAACCTAACCAGGTTAACTGGCACCGGAATGCTCTAACCATGCCAGCCCTGTCCCCTTTTATTGCTAAAAAAACTTTTATTCTAAAAAGTTAAAATTAAAAAAATTATAGCAATTTTTAAAATTAATTAGCTTATTTTAATAATTTAAAACATTGGTTAAAATTAAAATTGAAATAAAAAGTACAAATGTTAAACTTTCTAGTTTAAATTGTTTGTTGTTTGAGTGATCGTTTTTCACAATTCACAATAAACAAGGGAATTTAAAATTGTGTGTTATTTAAGTAGAGTATTTTAAAGTTGATTTCTTTAGCATTTGGACTTTGCCCCAAAAGTCCAAAACCTTTGTCGCCCCAACCTAATTGAATAATAATTTGAATAATTGAATAAAAAACATTAGTAAATTTAAAATAATTTTAAAATTCAATTAACACATACCCAAACCATAACTGTTACGGATAATCCAGTAGGATTTACCATCGACTGGCGAAGTTCCATACCCAATCAACACTGTTGCATGATTGATAAGTTTAGTTTTTGATCTTTGAGAAATTGAAGATGTAATAAACACTTTTTTGTCGTAATTTTTAAACTCATTTTCAAACGCCACAATTTCTATATAAAGTGGGCCGTATTCTTTTAGAGCACTTTTCACCTGGTCTGCATTGGAATCCGCTGGTAGCTGGCCTACTTCAAATGCTCCTGGGCGAATGAACCGCTTCACTGATGAGCGGAGACACTTAGTGCCTAGTTCGGCGTAGTACGGATAACTTTCAGTGAGGGCAATTCCATTCTGGCGTATGTACTCTAGCGCCTCATCACCCCGACACCCATTGCAACCATCACATCCGGCGTATCCGTACTTTTCATGGGCG
Organism: Tyrophagus putrescentiae; assembly: GCA_024499935.1. NCBI lineage: Eukaryota > Metazoa > Arthropoda > Arachnida > Sarcoptiformes > Acaridae > Tyrophagus > Tyrophagus putrescentiae. Next base: position 1,465,400 of record JAMZRA010000005.1, read on the forward strand.
CAGTCGACCAGTTCCTGTTTGGCAAGGCTCACACCTTTCCGGTGACCAGTTTTCCAACTGTAAACGCCCTCTACGACGCCAGCAGCGGCAAATGCCCAGCAACTGCCACAGTTCCTTTTAATAAGTCCTAGAAAATACCAGTAAGCTGTAAAAGCAAAAGTGTATATTTATTAAAAGTTTTAAAAAAAAGTTAAGTTTACCTTGATTCTCAGCAGGTCCAAAGAATTTAAGATAATTAAGCTCCTTAGGAAAACTGGTGAAATCAGCAGTGAACGGCGCAATGGGTTCAGGGTTTGAGTTGTTGCTTGTAATAGACAATTTGCCTTCATTTAAAAAAGAATACTCTTCTTCTGACTAAAACAAATTAAAAAACATTTTTTAATTATAAACATAATTTTAACAATATTTTTAAAAATTTGTTTACAAAATCAGCCATTGAATTAATGAACAAATTAAAATTTTTTTTGCTATTGTTTTTCTGATTCCAAACTAAAGTTTTTTTAAAATTTATTTTGCGGTTTGTCTTTTCTTTGGCAAAACTGCTCGATTTGTTAAATGTAACCTAAAATTAAATGGTTTTTAGTTAAAAAATAAATAAAAAGTTTAGAAAATTACTTTAATTTGTTTCCAACTGGTAATAGGCTTTTTGGTTTCATCGTGACAAAACAAAACGGTGACTACTACAAGCCAACCTATGATTTGCACAAAACGCATTTTTAACTTTTTGAAGTTTTGAAAAATTAAGTTGTTTGAAAATAATGCATGTTTAATTTGCAGTATTGACAAAAAAAATTTAGTATTAAAATAATAATTAAACATATTTTAACCTTTAAATAGTGTTCACTTAAACCATTGTTTAACGATAATTGATTAAAAAATAAAATTGTTTGTTTATTCAACAAATTAGAAAACAAAAACCATTCAACAACAACAACCAGCTGTAAAACAGTCTTTTTTGTGTTTTTGTTTCTTTTCTTTTTATAATTTTTTTGTTACTTTTTCAAATGATTATTTTTAAAATGTTTTTACCTGAATTTTTATTTGGATTTGGCTTGTTTGGGCCAACAAACTGAAACACTGGCATCTCTGTCGTTAGTTGGACAATTCGGATTACGTTCTAGCCCAGCCATCTCTAAAACTAGGTTGATCTTAACATAAATCAATTAGTTTAGATTTGAATGCTTTAACCATGCAAATCCTGTTTTTTATTGTTAAAAAACGTTTATTCATAAAAATATTTTTAAAAAATTATTTGGTTAAATGAACCATTTTTTAAAAATTAGCTAATTTTATAAAATTAATAAATTGGTAATGTTAACATTAAAATGAAAAATACATATATTAAATTTCTAAATTTAATTTTTTTGTTGTTTAAGTGATCGTTTTTCACAATTCACTACAATAAACAAAATTAATTAAAAACGTATATTAGTTATGTAACTTATACTATAGTTAATTTCTTTAGCTTTTGTACTTTGCCCCAAAAGTCCAAAACCATTGTCGCCCCAACCTGATAAAATAAAATAACATTAGTAAATTTAAAACTACTTAAAAATTTAATCAACATTTACTTTGCCATAACTGTTGCGAATAATCCAGTAAGATTCGCCATCGATTTGCGAAGTTCCATAACCAATCAACACTACTGCATGATCAATAACTTTAGCTTTTGATTTTAAAAAAGCTGTAGGTACAGTAAACACTCCTTTTTCGTAGTTTTTGAATTCATTTTCACCCGCCACAATTGTTATATAAAGGGGACCGTATTTTGTGAGCGCTTGTTTGATTTGTGTGGCATTGGCATTAGCTGGCAGTTGACCAACATCAAATGTTCCTGGGGAAATGAACGGCTTTCTGTTTGGGCGGAGACACTTAGTCGCCTGTTCGGCGTTGTACGGATAGTGCTCAGTAAGGACGATTCCATTCTTTCTAATGTACTCAAGCGCCTGAGAGCCCACACCGCCACCGCAGCCTTTGCATCCGCGTATCCGTTCTCTTTAGCGTGCACAGTCGACCAACTCCTGTTTGGATAAGCTCACTTTTTCCTTATATTTCCAACTGTAAACGCCCTCTACGACGCCAGCAGCGGCAAATGCCCAGCAACTGCCACAGTTCCATGGAAAAAGTCCTAGAAAATACCATGGCCACTTTGCTAAAAAAACAAAAAAAATATTAAATAAAAATTTTAAAAAATTAAGTTTACCTTGATCTTCAGCAGGTCCAAAAAATTTGAGATAATTAAGTTCTTTTGGAAAACTGGTAAAATCAGCAGTGAACGGCGCAATGTGTTCAGGGTTTGAATTGTTGCTTGTAATAGACAATTCGTTTCTACTAAAAAGAGAATACTCTTCCTCCGACTAAAACAAATTAAAAAGATTTTTTAATACAAAACATATAATTTTAGCAATATTTTTTAAAGTTTGCTTACAAAATCAGTCATTGAATTAAAACCCAGAGTAAAATTTTTGTTGCCATTGTTTTTCTGAATCCAAACTAAAGTTTTTTTAAAGTTGTTTTTGCGATTTTCCTTGTCTTCAGCAGAACTGTATGACTTGTTAAATGTGGCCTAAAAATAATTTAATAATAAAGTTTAAAATAAATAAAATGTTTAAGTTTAGAAAGTTACTTTGAATTGTTTCCAACTGGCAACAGGCTTTTTGGTGTCATCGTAACAAAACAAAACGGTGACTATAACAAACCAACATATGATTTGCACAAAACGCATTTTTAACTTTTGAATATTTTATAAAATTATGTTTTTAAAATATGCAACATGTTTAATTTGTAGTATTGAAAGAAAAAACTTTTGATTTAATTAATAACTTAACAAATAATGCCCTTTAAGTATTGTTCACTGCAAGAAGTGTTCAGTGTTAATTAATTACTTAATTAATTAAAAATTAATTGTTTGTTTGTTTAACTAATTAGGAGACAAAAATTTTCCAACAACAACAACCAGCTATAGAGCAGTATTTTTTGTTTTTTTATTATTTTTGTGTTACCTTTTTAGGTAAGCACGCTTAGAGAGCTCTCACCTACATTTTCACTTAGACTGGGCTAGTGTGGCAACAGTGCCAACAGGCTGAAACACTGGTTTGTTTGTCGTTAATTCGACAGTTCAAATCACGCTCTAACGCAGCAAGTTCTAAAACTCGGCTGCCTTTAACCTAAACAGTTAACTGACACCGGAATGCTCTAACCATGCCAGCCCTGTCCTGTTTATTTCCATAATTTTATAAGACACTTATTACAAAATAAAATTTTTTAAAATTAGCTAATTTTATTATTTTTTAAATAAACGAGTTAAAACAAATATATAATAAAATTTTCAAATGCAAAAATTTTTACACATTAGACTTTTTTCTTTTAAATTTGCCATGTTTGTTTTCCAACTAATTATTTTTTGTAACGTATAACCCTGAATATGTTAAACTTGAAAATCAGTTATATAAACTGGGTTACGGTTGACTTCCCGAGCGTTTGTATGTTTAGGATTTCGTAGCAACCGTCCGTAGCCATTTTCTCCCCACACTAAATTGTTTAAATACAAACCAGTTAAAATTTTTAATTTTTACTAACTGAAATAAAATCGGGTACTTACTTGAGCCCCAACTGTTGCGAATCAACCAGTAAGGCTTTCGATCGTCAGTTGTTCCGTAGCCGACTAGCACTACCGCGTGACGTTTATTGTATTCTGGATTTAGATTATCCGCAGTCATGACGCCCCCTTTGTAGGACCTAAACTGATAATCGTTTGCTATAATACCCACTGACAATGGGCCGTATCGATGGAGGACTGTTTTCAGATCTCTCTCGTCAGAGCCACTACGCAGTCCGGCAATCCGAAAAGCTCCCGGACGAATGAAACGAGGCGTCGCTTGTCGGAGGCACTGGTGGCTGTCTTTCATGAGGTACGGGTACTGCGCCGTCATGGCAATTCCATTCTGCTGAATGTACCTCAACGCCTCTTCAGGATTACCACCTTTGCATCCGCGGCAATGTGGGTAACCGTAACGCTGGTTGGCGCAGTCCATTAGCTCCTGTTTAGCCAGGCTCACCTGTCGTCTAGTGTGCCACCCGTAAACGCCTTCAATTACGCCTGCTGCGCTAAAAGTCCAACAATTGCCACACTCTATAATTTTAGTATAAAAAATAAAATTCATTAAAGTTATTTAAACAAAAATTTACTTTGCCTTTCGGCTGGTCCAAAAGCGCCTCTGTAGTCAATTGAGACAGGCAAATCGGTGGCAGCACCAAGCGGAACAATGAACTCAGAACTTAAATTAATATTTTTTGGAACACTTCCGCCAAGGCGAGAGAATTCCTCGGGTGACTAGTATTGAAAATAAAAAAATGAATTTGTTTTTGTTTAAAAAAGTAATCACTGAAAAGCTGGTTTTAAACGAATGGCATACTCACCAAATCTGCAAGATAATTAATGCCAAGAGTGACACCGTTTTTGCCGTTGTTCAATCGTACAAAAGCTAGAGTTTTTTCAAAAATAGCTTTTCGTTTTGCATCTTCTTCGCAGATACATACGACTTGTTAAAAACTGCCTAAAATATTAAAAATTAAATAAAAAGTATAATATTTTAAAGTTTTTACTTTGAACTTTTGCCATGTGTTAATTGGCTCATCTTCAACTTCAGTGGTTTCAACAAATACTGAAACTGAAATGGAAAAAACGCATAAAATTGTCAATGTTTTTGCCAAATGCATGTTTAAAGTTTTTGTTAAAAAATTAATTTCAAGTGATTTAGACTAACTGATTATGTTTTCTTTTATACTAAATATTTTATTTTAGTAACATTGATAGTTTTTCTTTTAAATTAATTTATAAAACAACATAAAATTTTAAGTTTTAAAATTAATTAACTTACTTAATTTTTATAATTGCTGGGTTACTAAATTATAAAAACATCTTTAAAACATTTTAATAAATTCAGCATTGATCTAAATTTAAAAACTAAAAGCAATCAATATTAGTTTATGTTTTGGTTTTGACTAATTACTACCGTTTAATTTGAACTTTTCATTCATAATTGTACGTTACTTAGACACACTGTTTTAGTAATTGTGTCAGTTTGACCTTTATTAAAAAAATTGTTTCACAACGTTACAATTTTTTTTTATTTAAACAGAAAAAATAAACCAGTTTTGTCACACTTATTTGGCAAAACTTTGCGCACCATTTTGTACGTTTCAAATAATTTATACGCTCAAACAGAAATTTGACACAAAACATAAACATTTATTTTATTTTGTAAAATTTTAAAATTTTTTTTATTGAAAGTTACAAACTTAAAAACATGTCACAATTTCTAGTCTATTAATCATTTAACTTTTTATTCTTAAACAAATTTTTTACCTAATATTTATTTGCATAAATATCACGCTAAATTTTGAACAACAAAATTTATGCTCCTGACAATAATTTAATTTTGCAAATTACTACTCTAAATTCTACTTAAAACAAAACGGTTTAAACATCAATTAATATCTTAAAAATGTCTCGTTATCACGCTTTTTGCAAGTTCTTTCAACTGTTGTTTAGCTCCCACTACCAGGTACTTTACCGATATTTGGACCCACTTGTTCTTCAATCTAGGCCTGGAACTGATGATGAATATTTTGAAAACAATTTTTTAAGTTCTCAACATTCAAAATGGAACTTTAAGTTCATTTTTCCAATGGCGGTCATTGCTGTTACCATGTTCATTGGGGACATTTACCTGGTGTGCTTTGGTTCAAACCGAACTAACTGTTTTGGCATTGATACTTTTCAGCTACCTCCACTTGAGCTGTTCATCAGCAGTCCTCGACTGATGACCCACCAGGCCTTTCCCCGGGCCATGTGGCCTCAGCTGGACATTGCCTTCAGCATGGCGGCCGCCTTTGGCCTGGCCAGCTACCTCACCTTTCTCCGTAACCCGTACACTGTGGACCGATACCGAGAAGTGTCGGCAGGGTGACTAAAAGTAGTCGGGAAAGTATTAGTTTGGCAGTTCGAGGAAAGCTACTTTCAACAGCAGAATCACAGCGCATTACAGCTTTTCACCAGGGCTTTCACCGACCTGTTTTCACACTCTTTATCGGTTTGACGCTTTTCGTTAGCGGCTTTTGCTATGTTCACGTTCTGCTGATCAACTCCGCCTTTGAGGGCACTTTAATGGAAGTTCTCCTCTGGACTGTACTCTATCCGGCCTCCGTCTTCTACCTGATCTACATCATGTTCGCCATCACGCTCTTCATCGTGCTCACCTGCAAGTTCATCCAGTTTCGCCAGCAGTCACTGCTCGGCCGACTGCAGCGGCTGGCCAGGAGACAAGGAGCCTCAAAGAGGGAACTTGAACAGCGGAGAGGAAGAAATGGCCGTCGACGAAGCAGCCTTGCTCAGGTGCTCACTAGCATCCACAGCTTTTGGGCCGCCTACGAGCAGCTGAATGGTGACCTATTACGGCTGTGCGGCCACATCCGCCAGTCTTCCGCCTTCTGGTCGCCCTTTCTCAGCGTCTACTTTGCCGGTCAGATTGTGATTCAGTGCTACGTCGTCTACATCTGCTTCTTCATTCCCTCGCTGCCCACCGTAGTCAAGGTGATGGCCATTGCCTGCTTCACCCTCTTTCTCATTCTGCTCTTCGCCATGATCAGCACCTGTGCTCAGGTGGCAGCGCTGAATGACGGGCTAGAGCGGGCTAATGGCCGTTTTTGTGCGCAGCTTTTACTGCAAATGGGCAACGGGCTGAGCAGCAGTCAAATCAGTAGTCGGCTGCTAATAAAGGTCTGTGTGTGGATAATTAGTGATAAATTTCAGCTAAACTTATTAAATACTTTTTTTTGTAGGCTGAATGGCTTCAGACCAGTGGCCGTCTGGAGCCGTACTGTATGGTACTGCTGGACAACTACGCCATCTCATCAAAGACGTTCTACTTGGTAAAAACTTTTATTTTCTATGTTTAAAAATTTAATTTTTTATTTGTTTTCAAGGTTATCTCATATGCAGCGCTCTTTTTCCTGGTAATTTTTAAACAAAACAGCCAGTTTTAAATTCTTTTGTTTTGTTTTGTATTTTTTACATTTGAAATAAACACATTAAAAATTTATGTGATATTTTGTAATTTGTTTTTTGAAAAAACATAAACACATAACGCACATATGTTACAGTGTAAATGTAAACATTTAAATTGCCTAATTTGTAAATGATTTATGTTCATTGTTTCCTCAACCAATAATTTGGGGCAAAAGTTAAACGTTTCTTGCACTGCTTAAACAAAAAGTTCTTTTGAGTACTCATTCATTTGTAGTTCTATACACTTTTGAGCACACAAGAACAAAAATGAAACTTTTTCCTGTCGATTAAATATTCAAAATGCTCTATTTTTCCAATACTCATTGTGGTAAATAATTCACCGTATTGATAGGTTTGGCAAACTGTTTGCATTTTTTATGTAAAAAATTAGTCAAAAAATTAAAGTTAAAACACAGTAATTAAAGTCAAAACACAGTTATTAAAGTCAATAAATTTAGTCGAATAAATTTTTTTATTTGTCTGCAAAATGACTCTACACTACGCACTTTGCAATTACTTAATATTACTCTTGAAATTCCATTGTCAAGCACTCTACCGGTACCTGGATCCACTGCTTGATGATCATGACCTTGAACAAATGAGTCGAACTGCTCAACTTTCAAACCACCCTTTCCTCAAACCATCGACCTCAAAATGGAGCTTTATATTCACCTTTCCAGTTGTGATCATTCTAACGACGCTTTTGATAGGAAATTTTTACCTCGTTTTCTGGTCCACTGCAGAAGACCCAAACTTGACCCAAATAGATCAACTGCTGAACTTGCAGCTGCTGCTGCTCAACAGTCCTCGACTGATGACCCATCAGGCGTTTCCTCGGGCAATGTGGCCTCAGATGGACATTGCCTTCACCATGGCGGCCACCTTTTCGGTGGTCAGCTACCTCACCTTTCTTCGCAATCCCTACACCGTTGATCGTACCAGCCCACTAGGGTGATTCCACCTTCTGACGGTGATAATGTTGATAAAGTGATAAAGATGACCAAGGTAATCACAAGGGTGATTTAAGTTACCTTCTGGAAGTCAGTGGCCAGTTGCTGTCTTCCGCCGAGTCGAAGCGCATCACCGCCTTCCACAACTTCTTTCACCGACCAGCCTTCAGCCTGTCAGTGGCCTGGCCGCCTTTGGAGCCGCCTTCTGCCTGGTCCACGTCCTCCTTATCAACGCCAACTTTGAGCTGACCGTAGTTGAGGTGCTCCTCTGGGCGCTGCTCTTTCCGCTGACCATCTTCTACATGGTGTACATTCTCTTCGCTATCACGCTCTTTCTCGTGCTGACGTGCCGCTTTGAGCAGATCAGACAGCGGCATCTGCTAGATCAGCTAAGACAGCTGTTTAGAAGGCAGTCTAGAAGGCTTGATAAAAGAAGAACGCGAGGTAAAAGACGAGAATCAGATGTGGGCATTTGCATCTTCGATTGTTGGCTGCAGTATGAACAGCTGAATGTTGATTTATTACGTCTGTGTGGCCACCTGCTGCAAACCTCCACCTACTGGTCGCCCTTTCTCAGCGTCTACTTTGGCAGTCAGATCGTGCTGCAGTGCTACGTCGTCTACATCTGCTTCTTCATCCCCTCGTTGCCGCCCATCGTGAAACTGCTGGCCACCGCCTCCTTTGCCGTCTTTCTCGCCCTCCTCTTTGCCATGATCAGCACCTGTGCTCAGCTGGCCGCCGGCAACCACCGACTGGAGCAAGCAAATAAACGGTTTTGCTTTCAAATTGCTTCTGCTTCTGTTTCAATAGGTGGTGCTGGGCTAAAAAACGGTGTCAGTGGTGGTAGAGGGAAATGGTGTCGGCTGTTGGTTAAGGTAAAGTATAGCATGCCTCAGATGTTGTTGATAGGTTTTATCAAATACTACTCTTTTAGGCCGAGTGGCTCCAGACCAGTGGCCGTCTGGAGCCGTACTGTATGGTACTACTGGACAACTACGCTATCTCATCGAAACTTTTTATTTGGTAAAAGGCCATTTTTGGGTTTAGATTTCACACTTTTATATTTACAACTTTTATTATAATTGTTTTTAGGTCACCTCTTATGCTGCCCTCTTCTTTCTGGTCATCTTCAAACAAAATGACAATTTTTAAACGCCTGCAAACTATTCTTTCAATTTGGGTAGTTTTTTGTTTCGGCTGTTGCTGTTGTTCTTTTTGTTGTTGTTGACCTCATCACTGAAGCTGCCATTCGTTCCGAGGAGGTAGTCAATCAGACCGCTGTTGCCGAGGTTTTTGTCCGGTCTGCTCAAATTAAATAAAATGATTTTTTAAATCAAAAGTTTTTAAGTAAATCAAAACACTTTAACATGTGGTTACCTAACGTGATGATACTCGTGAAACTCGGCAAACCACAGCTCTCCGGGAAAGCAGTACCCGAGTGAACCTTGAGCAGCATCAACTGGACGAGGACCATCCAAATGGAGGCCACCGCTCGGTGGCAGCCCATCACCAGCGGCCCCGCCAGTATGGGCACCTGATTGGCAATGCACTCCACCGGATGGACGTACAGTGCGGACAGCGCAATGGGCGTCAGCCAGCGGTGGTGCACCGAATGGTACTTCCGGTACAGCTTCCGGTTGAAGTGGAACTCCCGGTGGATGACGTAGGCAATGGGGTCCTGCAGGACGATGAACACCGCCACCTGGTAGACGATGGTGGAGAGGGGCGGCACCTGAGGGCGGGCGTCACGGCCCACCCACCCGTAGACGAAGTGGGCAAAGAGGGCAGTCAGCAGCTGGGCGGTCAGTTGGTTGGTCAGCACCAGGGCGGCCATTTTGAAGAGCAGTTTGCCGGTGATCTAGGGAAGCATTTTGTACAAAAAAATTTAAATTTTTTAAAAAATGTTTGCAAAATACTTACTGGATACTTTGACGATCGCGATTTGTAGCGGTAAATAAAGGCCGGCCAGTGCGTCAGGTCGACAAAAGTGTACAGCAGAGCACCGGACCAAAAGACGGCCATTGAGAGGAAGACGTGACAGGCAATGTCGGCGAGGAGGGCATTTTCCGGTTTCTGGTGAGCAAAGAGACCGCTGTAGTACCAGTCGTAGGCATTCTGAAGGCCATTGGTGGTTGACTGCGATAGGGTGTTCCAGTAGTAGTGAAGTGGGTTGCTAAAAACAGTGCTATTGTTGTTGTTGCTGGTAGTACTGATAAAAACGGGATGAATGTCGATCATCCCCGCCAGGGTTTCATTTAAATTTTTCATCATTTTTCATTTATCGTGTAAGTTAAAAAAATGGCATAGAAGATAAAAAATAATTAAATTGCAAAAGCAAATGAAAGAAAAAGGTATTTATTTATCAGGCAAAAAGCTCAAATTTGTGTGTGTGTGATTTTTCACTTGCTAAAACACAACGTTTGTGAACTGTTTTATATCCTTTCCCAGTGTACAATGTTTTTTGTTTCTGATATCGCATGACGTGCTATGATGAAAGATTGCCTCTTGTTCTCATCATGATAATAAATAGTATTTTTTATGAATTTTCGGCACGTGAATCACAAATACATTGTTTTAGTAAAAAACAGTGTTATTTACTTAATGTTAACCTGTGAGTACAATGTCATTACTCACTGATCAAAGTGTCAACAGATAGGAAAATGCACATCAACTTTTAGCGCTAAAAAACATACATCGGGTGTGATGTTTCTGCTAAATACAATTCTTTAATGTGATTTACCCATCCGGGCAACAATAAATAACCACAAAGTCATACAGCTTACATTTAGGATTTTAAAAAACATTTTTATGCGTAAAAACCAACATTAATTACAGTTGCCGTTACCAGGCAAAAAGTTTTCAAACAATTTGCTTATTAATTAATTTCTGAGTTTTTATATTTGCAAAATTTTTTTTAATTACAACAAATCAATCAAACAAAATCAAACAAGTTTAAGCATTAATGCAACACCGGAAAGACGGGAATATTATTGATGCCCATCAGATTGTGGTGACGCTCAATCTTGGCGTGGCCGTGATCGCCCCAACCTGTGAACAAGTTAAATAAAAAAAAATATTGAAATAACTATTCACAAAAAAGAAACCTTCAGTAGTAGTACCTTCTCCCCAGCTATTTCTGATGATCCAGTAGTCGACGCCGTGTTCGCTGCCCCAGCCGACCAGCAGCACCGAGTGCGTGGTGAGGGCAATGTTGGGCATCAGATTGCGAATCACCCCCGAGCGGTAGTGCTTGAAGACGGCATCGTGGTCGTTGATGTTCACCACCACCGGGCCGAAGTTCTTCACCGCCGACTGCAGCGCAGCGTCAGGCCTCGACCGGCCAGCCGCCGGTAGTCGGTGATCTGGTAGCGCTTGTGGCCGCCCAAGTGCGGCAGCTGACATTGGCCGTTCTAAAATGTTATTTTTTTTTGTTAAAAAAGTTCTAGATTTCGAAAAGGTGCCCGCAGTGCTCACCACAGCCCGGTAGGTGTAGAAGTGCTCCTCGAGGGCGCCATGCTCCTTGAAGTACTTCAGCGCCTCGGTGGTGTAGCCCGACTGGCAGCCTCGGTTGATGTAGTGGCGGTTGTAGGAGTTCAGCGTACAGTCGACCAGCTCCTGTTTCGACAGGCGGACGTGCACCTTTCGGTGAATCGCGTACGCCGCTCCACCGACTGAACAGTGGCAAAGGCCCAGCAGCTGCCGCACTGTCTGCAACCAAAAAAAATATGATGAAAAATGTGGGAGGAAAAAAAGGGTTAAAACGGGTTAAAGTTACCGCTGGTTGTCCACCGGGTTCCAGCGAAAGTGCTCTCGCCAGTCCCAGTGAGCGGGCAGTGATTCGTAATACTGCCCGGAATCTTCCTCCAAAAGCGGAACCTCTTCCATCAGACGGCTCTGATTGAGCGTAAACTCCCAGCTGAGGTGAGCATTTCGGGCAAAAAACTCCTCATCAGATTGATCGGAAAACTCGTTGACGCCCAGCTGGGCGCCATTGACGTTTTGATGATTAGCAGCGGCAATGAAGGCGAGATTTTGCTCGAAGATGGTTTTTCTAAACGTTTCCTCTTCTGTTGAGGCGTACGATTTGCCGTAGAATGTCTGTGGTAAAAAAAGTGACTTAGGTTAGTACAGTTTAATTCTTCAAAAAAGTAAAAAAGTTTATTTACTTTAAACTGTTCCCAGCTGCTAATGTCAGTTGACTTCAGAACAGCACAACTGCAAATGGTTATAAAACAAACGGTTAAAATTAGAAACTTCATTTTTAAAATATTTTTAAATGCCAGCAAAATGTTATTTAGCATCAATTACTATTGGACTAACGAGCGATTTATAAGCTACTTTTATATTACACCATAAACGTTTGTAAATTGCCTTCACAATTAAAAGTGCTCAATTAACACTTTTGATTTTTAACTATGTGCACATTTTTGTTATTAATCAGCAGCAAAATCAAATGTAAAACCCAATTTGAACTTTTGTTTAGAGTTTAAAAAAGTTTAATTTTGAGTAGTTGGCCGCTGCGCCATAAAAACAATTGAAGGGCTTTCTCTGTGCCCATCAACTTAGTGCAAAAAAAGTGATAACAACACCGACAATCATCCAACAAACGTAATTGCTTCCCACTCACAATCAAATACTTAGATAATTTACATAATTGTTTTTATTTTACAAACAACTAAAAAAATTGTGCGCATTTATAATTTCACAAAAATTTATCACAAAACAGAATTTTTTAACGAATTTGCTTTCTATTGTTTAGCGCATAATCGGATAGCTGAACCAGTTGTTCAGGCCGACGAGATTGTGGTGTCGCTCAATTCTCGCGTATCCGTGTTCGCCCCAACCTGAATATTATTGTAAATATTTTTTGAGTTAATAATAATACATCAGTTTCCCAATTATTCCCATCAGCTCCTACCTTGTCCCCAGCTGTTCCTGATGATCCAGTAGTCGACCCCGCCTTCAGTGCCCCAGCCAATCAGCGCCACCACGTGATTGACCGTATTACTGCCGGGCAGCAGATTCCGCATGATTCCCCCGCGGTAGTGCTTGAAGACGTCCGACGTTCCGTGGATGACCACCACGCCGGGCGCCGTCCCGTGGAGAATGTTCATGATCGTCCCATCTTGCGCCCAATTGCCCAGCCGGTAGTACCCGTCGACGTGGTACTTCGGGTGGCGGCTGCCGATGCTGCCGCTGTAGCACCGTTCATTGCCCAGGCCCCGGTAGGCGTAGAAGGCCTCCTCGTAGACGCCGTGCTGCTGCACGTACCGGTAGGCGTCATTCGGGTAGCCCAGCGTGCAGCCTGGTTGTGGTAGCTAGGGTCAAAGTGCTGGAGCTGCAGTCGACCAGCTCCTGCTTTGATAGGCGCACTTCAGTGTGATGGCGAAAGCGGTCAGTATCTCCACGGTGGCCAGCGTGGCAAAGGCCCTAGGATAAAACAAAGTGAAATAGAATGAAAAAGTTTGAAAAATTATTAAATTGTTGTTATATCCTTACCAGCACGACCCGCAGACGCCCTGCTGCTCGATGGGATTGAAGTGGGCGTGCTCTCGCCAGTCGAAGTGCGTCGGCAGCGCGGCGTACTCGTCCTCATTCAGTTCCGCCGGTAAGTGGTCTGCCGTCTGAGAGGTTAAATTAACCGGCGGCGGTGTGGCGCTGTTCATGGCGAGGAACTCGTGTTCAGACTGCCAGAAATAAATTAAAAAATTTTGTTTAAATTAAAAGTTTAGATTCTTAAAAAGCGCAAAATTTGTTTTACCAAATCAGAAAGTGCGTTGATGCCCAGCACGACGCCATGTTTGCCCTGGTTCTCCTGCACGTACTTCAGTGAGCGTTCAAAGTTTTCCCTTCGAAGTGCCTCCTCCTCGGCAGTGCTGTACTTTTTGCCGTAGATTGTCTTGCAAAAATAAGGAAAAAATTGTTTTCAATATGATAACTTAGATAGTTCGGGAACAAAATGAAACTTACCTTGAACTCTTCCCAGCTGATCTCTTCCGGGTGCTGAAGGGGACCAGCCAGAGAAAGTGAAACAACCGAGGCCACCACTAAAGCTGATATGGACAGATAAAAGAACTTCATGTTTGCGTTTGTTTGTTTGCTTGTTTGTTTGTTTGTTTGTCCTTGGCAGTGGCAATGAAATGCAAAGTGTGTAGTATTTAGCAGTGTCTTCTTTGTTTCAAAACAGAACAGCTAAAACAACGCAACTTTTGAAGCACCACAACTTAAGTCTGCTAGTCACCATTTAGCCAGTCTAACTCAGTTGTGCTGCACCAGTAGCCAAGTGTGCCTGTCAGTGTTTATATAACTGAAAAATCAAGATCAGTCAACAGTGATGACAGTGATAAGTGCTGTTTAGTGTGTGTGTGTTGTGTGTGTGTGTGTGTGTGTTCAAAACGAGAAAAACGATTGATTGAGAGGGGAGAAAAAGAAGATGTAGTAGTCTGAAATCTTATCAAAGGTCAATACTAGTCACATCCGTAAGAGTGAGAGTGAGAAAAGAAGCACTTGACTGGATGGCTGCGACTGCTGCCTCTGCTTATCAAGCTCAGACAGTCAGTCAGTCAGCTGATGATAAGCCGATGTTATCAACACTGCTACTACTACTACTACTACTGAAGATGATGATCAGGCAGGCAAGCAAAGCCATTGCAAAAAACAGCAGAAAAAGGCAAAAAGAAAGGGTCGTGATTGCGAGGAAAGGAGCGAGATGGTCATAGGAGATATCAAAGCAAATCTTTTACTGCTAAACAAACTGATACTTTAGTAAGTGCAATATTTAAGTGTGTGTGTGTATGTAGCACACTGCATTTAGTTATTTTAGTTTCAGTTGCTAATCATGTGAGAAGAGGGAACGGTATGTGTGATACAATGAAAAGGGAAAAGAAAGTAGAAAAATAGGTGTTTGCAAGCTAAGGGGAAAAGAAAAAATGGTCAACAAAAGTTCTCAAGTTTAAAGCCTGATTTGTATCTCTAAATACCGGATTTGGCTTTCAAGTTTTATGCACTTTTTAACTACAGACTGATAAACAGATTTTAATCTAGGTATTGATTAAAACTTTCTAAACAACAACAACAACAGTGTACAACTGTACAATGTAGAAAAATGAGTATTACTTTTTTAATAGTGCCGGCTCCCTAGGGGGCAATGGCAATGTTGACGTTATTGTTGATGCCCATGGTGTTCTGCCCCCGAAGCATGTACCCGTAGCCGTGGTCGCCCCAACTGGCCCCGTGCGAGTTGCGAATGATCCAGTAGTCGTAGCCCTGGCTGGTAGTCCCATAGCCCACCAGGACGATGGCGTGATCATTCAGCTGCGGACTTCCGTTGGGGAAGAAGTTCATGATCGTATCCCCGCGGTAGTACATGAACTCGCGGAAGCTGGCGTGAATGGTCACGCCAATCGGCCCATAGGACTTCAGGGCGGTCATCATCTCCGCGTCGGAGGTGGCCCCCGGGACGAGCTGAAAGAAGCTGGCCACCTTGGCCAGCGGATCGCGGGTGGTCACCCCCGCCCGACAGTTGCCCACCGCCATCTGGTAGGGATATTGGGCATTGGTGCTCAGGCCGTGCTCGTGCACGTAGCGGAAGGCCTCGATGATGTGCCCGCCTCGGCAGCCTAGATTCGCATAGTCAGGGTGAAGCTGTTGGTTGGTGCAGTCGATTAGCTCCTGTTTCGACAGCTGGTCCCAGCGACCGTGCTTGATCCGACCCAGCGCCTCGACCACGGCCGAGGCAGCGAAGCTCCAGCAGCTGCCGCATTGACCTAGAAGAATAAAAAAAAGTTTAGAAAGGTTAGAGTTTAGATAAACTGGGACTGTTTGCACTGTAACATGATGTACCCTGGTTCTCAATCGGTCCAAAGTACTGTCGCCAGTCTATGCTCCGCGGCAGATTGGGGTCGACGTTCAGACGGACGAAGTTGTAGTACTCCTCACCGGGCGGCTTGGTGCTGGGGACGCCGTTCAGAGCGAAGAACTCCTTTTCAGACTGTTGGTTGGATGAATGGTTTTAAAAATGTTAAAAGTTTGAGTTATTTGAGCTTTTTTTGATTTGAAAAAAAGGTTACCAAATCTGAGAGCTCGTTGATGGCGTAGGTCATGTTCTTCAGGCCATTGTTCTCGCGGACCCAGGCCAGGGAGTGCTCAAAGTTGGCCTTTCGAGTTGCCTCCTCCTCTGCAGAGTGGTACGTCTTGTTGAAGGTGCTCTGGAAAATTGATGAAAGAAAGTTGTTTTAAAATAGAACAAAAATGGCAGTTAAATGGTACTACCTTAAACTTTTCCCAGGTGTTGATGGGCTCATCCTGATGAGCGACACTGTGAATGACAAATGCCTCAGAGAGGGTGGCCAATAGAAGGCAGGTTGCTACAAAGAGCTGGAACTTCATGGTTTTTTTGTTTAAGGAGCTTTTTTAGTCAGCAGATACTGCTTGATTTGCTTGACGATTTTGTCAGTAGTATTTGGGCAATTTATATAGGAAAATCGTTCTAGCTATTTTACTTTACTAAATCAGTACATCTTGTACCAAGTGCCGCATTCTAATACTAAATCATGTGAGATATAGGCAGGTAAGTAGGTAAGTCAGTCAATCAGTCAGTCAATCACAAGTTTTAGCGTACTTTTAGGTTTTTTTTATCAACCCCTTTTCACCCTCTTTTCTCTGGTCACCACTTTATTCTTCTTGTCTCTTATCATATTATCACCTTTTTAAAGTTTGTAATACGTAATCAAATGTACTAAAAGACAAATCAAATGTCGTGTTCCCCAGAGAAAAAGGCACACTTTTTAAGTGGCTGAGGTATGCTTTCGATAAATACTGTTGATAAACACGATAGTCAAAATGTCAAATTGTTGGCAAACAAACTGTTAGGTTTCTTTCTGTTTGGTGTTGCACGTGATTCTGATAAAGTGCTGAAATTGAAAAAAAAATGAAAAGGAATGCCAAAAAAGGGGGAACTAGGTCACAAGTGCTTTCACCTATGCTTTTCATGGTTAAGGTGTTTATTTCAGAATCTTTTCATGCAAAAAGCAGCAATGTTTTGGCAATTTTCTAGAAAATAAAAACTTCCTAGAAGCCTATTGTCACTCTGAAAGAAAACTTTACATTGCCACAAGAGTCGCCCCATGTGGCCGCCAGTCGTTGGCACAATATTCCGCTACAAGAGAGGCTCATTCATTGGCAGTGCCAGTGAAACTTGAGGACAATAGCAGTCTCCTCTCTTTACAAAAGCAACCTTCGAGAAGATCAGTCAATTGCACTTATTGCCTACTGCCATTGCAGTAAACCGGTCCTTCTTGCTCGATCGCTCTAAGGCCCTGGGAAGAACACTGTGGACAGCGAAGAGCAGGGACAAAGACAGTGTGCCCGCTCAGTTGTGTGTTGTTTGTTTGTTTGTTTTGAGCTAATTGAGTCGCTCTTCTCGTCGTCTTCTCGTCTTCTGCTGCTGCATCACTGAAAAACTTCTTATTATTTGTTGTTGAAGTAAAATGTCTCAAACTGAGCTGAAGCTCTCCGGAACTGCTGATATGTACGATGAGTTTGATTGTGTGAGAGAAGAAGAAGGTGACACCGAGGAAGTGGTAGTGAAAGAAGAGGATGATTCGGAGACTGATTGCTACACCTTGGAAAACAGTGTTGAACAGTCAACAGGCAATGGTAAGTGGATGATTTAATTGTACACAGTTTTCATTTAACTCATATTACCTTTGTAGGATCTGTGGTGAAAACTGAAGATCAGAATGAATCTGCAATTCATATGTATGATGAAGCGTTTCCTTTCATTTTGCACCAGGATTTCTCTGCAGTACAGAAGGCCAATGAAAGAAGTGAGGCAGCGAAAGTCACGGAAGAGCCGGACGAGACGGATTCGGATGCCAGCACTGAAATTGATGAGGACTATAGCCCTCCAGCGACAGCATTCAGTGGTCAGTAATCGTTGTTTTTCATTCACCTATTATACACTTTGACTGACACACTTTTCCCCCCTTTAGAATCGCAGCAAAGCACCGAACCAGTGGTCACCGCAGCCAGAGGCTCAAACTCAGGTGCATCATCATCTGGTGAACAACAACAACGACAACAACAACAACAACAGCTGAATGGTCGCCCTCAGGGAAACCGAAGAGCTAAAAACCACCAGTGTCAGCAGTGCGACAAACGCTTTGATTGCCCATCTAATCTCAAGCAACACCAGCTGGTGCACACCGGCATTCGAGCCCACAAGTGTTCGAATTGCTCGAAGTCTTTCAAAACGTTAAGTAATCTCCAAATGCACCAGCTGGTGCACACCGGCAATAAGGATCACCAGTGTACGGCTTGCTCGCGAGCATTTGCGCAGAAGGGTGCTCTGAAGCGACACGAGGCGGTGGTGCACACCGGCATCCAACCAGCCCACCAGTGTCAGCAGTGCGACAAACGCTTTAATCGCTTATCTACTCTCAAGGTACACCAAGTGGTGCACACTGGTATTAAGGCTTACCAGTGCCCCAGCTGTTCCAAATCCTTTGGGCAGACTGGAAGCCTCAAGAAACACCAAGTGGTGCACACTGGCGCCCAAAACTACCATTGCCCCACGTGCGACAAATCTTTTACACAGAAGGTCTCTCTTAAGATACACCAAGTGGTGCACACTGGCATTAAGGCTTACCAGTGCCCCAGCTGTTCCAAATCCTTTGGGCAGAAGGGAAACCTCAAGAGACACCAAAAATCGGTGCACACCGGCATACCAATGGCTCACCAGTGAGCGGTTTGCTCTAAAGCATTTTTTTTACTAAATTTGATCTCACCCGGCACCAACCAGTTCACACCAGCGACACTCGGCCATTTCAGTGCTCCACCTGTGAGCAAACCTTAACAATTAAAAGATATCTCAAAAAGCATCTTCAAAGAATGCATCAGCAGAAACACACACACACAACACACACACACTTTAATTGCTGTCTTTATTTATCCGCCTCTCTTTTCCGCTTCTCTTTCTTTTGCTGTCATTCAAAGATTGTAACACCTGCCACTAGGTTAGAAACAGTTGGCAGAGTGCGTGAGTAGTAAATCACACTGCTTACAGTGGTATATGTGTGATGGTGGCCAGCAGCTACACCCCAAGGAGAACAGAGGGCAACCTGTTTGTTGCTACCTAAGAGAGGAGCGAGCTAGGAAAGAAGCTCAAGCAAGCAGAAACAGAGGTTGGGGAATAGAAATAGCCTTTATTTGACGGTAAGGGGGGAGGGGGTAAAAGCTAGCTCAAGATGAAGCACTTCTGCAGCAACGAAGAGGAGTGGTGAGGAGTAGGATGGCCACTCGAAGCCAAACGAGTGTGTGGTCAGGACTGGTCTTCTTCAGACACTTTCCGTCTGCTTAAGTAGCCAAAAACTGCTGATGCGAACGTATTTTTTCAAGCTTCGAGAAGCACTTTCATCCCCGAAGAGGCACTTCCGACCGGATTGGTTCATTTGGATAATAAGGCAGCATCCAGCTCATCAGCAAGTCGATGGCGTGACCAGTCTGCAACCAGTTGAAGTGACAGCATGGTGGGCAAACCAGTGAGGAAAGCGGAGATGGTCCGACTCGGGCGCCCCTGGCCTTGAAGACTTGCCTACGTGATGGAGGATAGGGTTCGCCTCTTGGTTCGCTTCGGTCAGCATTAGGAGGGGGGAAGGGGGGGGGGCACCCGAATGGTCACGAGGTGGAAGAGTGTGCAGTTGGTGAGAAAACTAGAGAGGAGAGGAAAAGTGTAGCTGATAGATAAGGTTTATTCAACTAAAGACTAGTGAATAACTGACTCACTACAGTGAGATACACCACTCTAAATAGAGTGAGGGAGAACAATGCTTGCAAGTTCCAAAATCACAAGGTTCTAAAACCTAACACAAACTAACTTTGGAAGACCTAAACTAGACTTTTCCATTACTAACTATTGGTGGTATCTCACCGGTCAAAGTGCACCGATTTGGACTTTTTTTTGTAAAATGCAGGGCCAACTATTTTGACTTTTTAGCACGTCTTTATCATCATTCATCATCTAAGCCATCTAAACTTTGTTTGTCATTTAATCTTTTTACTCTTTCAAAACAAGCCCCTTATTCAGCAATGTTCAATCCTAAAACAACTTGGGGTGATCAATAAAGTGCAGCTCCTTGCCCGCCCGGTGCAGCTCAAAGACGTCAACTCGATTGTTGCCTCGCCTTAAGAGCGGCCCCGGCAGGTACAGGGTCTTCAACGGGCCAATCTCCCAGTACCGACCGAGGTTGAAGCCGTTGACGAAGACATTGCCCTTGGTCCATCCGGGCAGCTCAACGAAGGTGTCACCGGGCTCTTCGTGAAGTGACAGGTACAGCAGTGCCGAGTACATTGCCGGAGCGTTTTGATGCTTAAAATTTTTCACTTGGATCCACGGTCCCTCCGGGGCGACCTTCAGCTGCTGAAGACTGTCCACAAAGGAGGAGTTCAGCTCGAGGCTGTAGGTGGTAATGTTCGCCACTGGGCGGCCATCAAGCTTAATCTCGCTGTTGTGCAGCCCCTTCCGCTGCGTCTGCATGAAGATGCCAAAGTTGACGCGGCCTTGATTCTCCACCAGCAGGTCAAAGGAGTGTTCTTCTTTACTGTGATCTAGATTTGAGGATGAAATGTTGTAGACAAAAGGCTCCTCCAGTGGTTCATTGTTGATGGCCACCTCGGCGCCGTCGATGTACAGCACCGAGCGGTCGTTGATCGGGTCGTCGATGGAGTAGTTCTGCAGCGGCAGCTTTCCCTCCACTCGGTAGAGGATGAAGCCGAAGTTCTGTCCAAGAGCCTCCATATTTGGCGCCCTTCCGCTGCTGGTCGAGTACTTCGGAACCAGTTTGAGCATCTCCGCAAAGGGCAGCACCTTGGTGAAGGAGAGGGCGAGGTAATTTTTTGGGTGAACGTACGGGGGAACGTCGGGAAGTCGGGTCCTGGGGAAAATGCCTTTAGCGACCGCCTCCTCGTAGACTCGCCGAATCATGTGGTACTTTCCGGTGTAGTTGCCCCACTCGGTGAGGGGGCTGTTGAAGTTGTACGAGGTGGTCACCTAGTAAGAAAAAGTAGTTAGTTAATTAAGCATATTAGTAATTAGTGTTTTTAAAACCAAAAATTCGCCTACCTTTGCGCCATTCATAAAGCCAAAGTTCGTCCCGCCGCTCATCATGTAAAAGTTGGCCGACGCATTCGCCACGTAGAGAATCTTCTTCAGCTCCCGTTCCAGGCCCTCATACCCCGAGGCGTCATTGTGCTTCATGCCCCACCAGTCCTGAATTCCGGTCCAGAATTCGGAGACCAGCGCGGCTCCCAGCGGCTGTCGACTCCTCAGCTCGGCCAGCTCTTTTGCCGTGTCCGAGTTGCTGCCCAGATTGGCCGTCTCGAGGACGTCTGCCTCGGGGAAGACGCCCTTGATGGGGTAGTTCTGCCCGCCGGTGTCCGACATGAAGAGCTGTCCCGTGAAGCCCTTTGCCCGTACGATTGCCCTCAGCCGGCGGACGTACTCCTCCGAGGTGGGCATAAAGGAGCTGTAGTACTCATTTCCAGCTGGAACATGATGATCGGTCCACCACTGACCTTTTCCGGCCTCTTTTGCCGCTGAACTGAAACGGGTCAGTATGTCCAGCGACCGGTTCATGTACCGCTCCATTGCCTCCATGTACGGCGTGTAGTTGTACCGAAGTTGCATGTGCTCGTCCCTGAGCAGCCATCCAGGGAGGCCTCCGAACTCCCATTCACCTAAAATGTGGTAAAAGATTGGTATAGAAAATTGTTAAGTGAGTTGATATTAGTTTTGCTTACCACAGATATACGGCCCCGGTCTCGCCGAGGCGAACATGTCCGCCTTCTTCACCTCCTCGAGAAACTTGGCCAGATGCAGCCGTCCTGAGGTGTAGTCAAATTGGCCCTCCTTCTCCTCGTGCAGGTTCCAGGGCATGTAGAAGTCGACGACGTTCAGTCCGGCCGCCTTCATCTTCAGCAGAATGGAGGGCCAGTGCTCGGGCACCGAGCGAAAGTAGTGAAAGGAGCCGCCCAGAAGGGTGATCGGCTTGCCGTTGAGGGTAAAGCGGCCATTCGGGTCACCGATTCCCTTCAGGCTGCTCTGGATGCCGCCCGAGGTGTAGTGCTCGTACAGCGTCGGCAGAGGGGTGTCCTCTGCTTCATTTTCATTTTCATTGTTAGTGATGATGTTGTTTGAAGGCAAAGAAGAGGAAACTGCAACGATGAAAAGAAAGCTTAGTAAAGTCGCATTTTGTATAGCAGTTTTGGCTTCAGTACAGCACAAAAGAAAAAGTTTGCCAATGTGTGTAGCCTGTTTTGACTGTTAGCTTTTATATTTGCAGCCTTATTTACTTAAAGGATTTGTTTGGCTCATTATCTAATTAGAAAGTGTAAGTTTAGAAGGTTTACTTACTTGTGTTTTATTCCACAAATTCCGCCGTTGGCAGGGTGACACGGCCGAGGGGCAAAGTTTACAGCTATAATCGCTTTTAAATTCCGTCATTGCCAACAGTGCCAAAAGTGAAATCTTATCACTGCACACAACACTAAACTAGGTATTTCAGTACTAACTTTGTTACAACTTATAGTAGTGCAAATTCAGTTTATGTGGCAAAACTTTATAAAGCTAGCGCAAAACTGTTTAGAGTGAACAACTGGTGCAATTCTAGAAAAAAAAGAATATTGTTAATTTAAAGCTTTTGGTTTAGTCAATAAGCAAGTTTACCTGACTAGGCACTTTATTTAGGTAAATCAATTGTAGATCAGCTATCTTGTCGTGGCCGTTGACAAAATCAAAACAAATGTAAACAAACACACACACACACACACACAAGCGCACTCATTCTCACACTGATACGAGTTATGTTCCAGTTGTTTACACAAGAGAGCACTGCAGGCACAAGGAACAGCAAAATTGACGTTTTTTGCATATTGCTAGTGAAAACATTGGCTTTTATCTAGGTAAATTGGTTTTATTTAATTTGGTTGTAAATAGTCATTTTGCATTTCAAAAAGTACATTTTTCCGTTTTTAGCTAGAACAGAAAATATGCACTTATAACACCTTGTACAACTGCAGTAGTATCCCCTTACTGTCCCTCTCTCTTTCTCTCACTGTAATCTAATGTCTAAAGTTTAGCTGAACGCGCGCCAGAGATGCAATTTGAATACTTAGTGTGCTTTTCTCTTTTTTCTCTTTCTCTTTCTGTGTTTTGTTCAATTGCTAGCTGATCAAGGCGACAGTACTTTTGTCCCTGATTGCCTCGTTGCCTGTTGTACTCACTGACTGAATATGTCAGTCAAGATTGAGGCTACAGCTACAGACGTACCTTTACTTTACCACCACTACCACTACGTCTACTGTGATTGCCATTTGAATCATTCGATCTAATCATCATCGGCTTCACGAGTACAGTGTCGCCGACACACATTAAACTGTTGCTGTTTTTGATGCTAGTCAAACACAGGCTTAACCACCGCCAACAACAAACACAAGTTGATCACTTTGTGTTCAGTCCTTTTGTTGACTTTGATTTTAATTTTAACTGACAGAAAAAAAGAAGAGGATGGATCTGGTCAAGCGAGTGGCTATTGTTGGGTCGGGAAACTGGTAAGTTACCCTGGTATTTAAAATCTTAAAATAGTTACAGTGGGTCTCCAAGATACACACAAAAAGTGTGCTAACTCAGAGCAGTGCTTTTTCATTCGCAAAGTTCGTTACAAAATTTGTGCCTGGAACAAGTTTTAGCAACTTTCTCTTATCAACCTGCCTCCTCAAAGTGACTTCAAGATACACACACAATGCTTTTCTATGCTAAAGAGAAAATGTTGTAGCGCTTTTTTCAGGGCGAAATCGTGTGTGTATCTTGGGGTCTGTGTGTATCTTGGAGACCCACTGTACTAAAAAAACTGTTTTTAAATTATCAGGGGCTCTGCCATCGCGAAGATCATCGGCGCCAACACTGCCCGCTATCCGCACTTTCACACTGCCGTGAAGATGTACGTCCACGAGGAGGAGGTCGAACACAGTGGAACAGTTCGACCACTGAGCGAGGTGATCAATGAGACGCACGAAAACGTCAAGTACCTGCCCGGGCACCAGCTGCCGGTCAATGTGGTTTGTTCTCATTTTACGCCTTTTCAAAGTGCTCGAAAGTTGATCTTAATTTCCCCCCCCCTCAGATCGCCGACCCCGACCTTCTCTCGACGGTGGCCGACGCCGACATTCTCATCTTCGTCACGCCGGACGCCTTCATCATCCCGCTGTGCCGGCAGATGAAGCCAGCTTTAAAGCGAGGCGTCATCGGCATCTCGCTCATAAAGAGCTTCGCCACGCTGCCCAACGGCGACATTGGCCTGCTGTCGAATGAGATTCAGCACACGCTGGGCATCGCCGAGGTGGCCGTGCTGATGGGCGCCAATCTGGCGCACGAGGTGGCCGAGGGCCACTTCTGCGAGACTACCATAGGCGTCCGGACCGCTCTCAGCGGCAAGATACTGAAGCACCTCTTTCAGACGGACAACTTTCGCGTCACCTACGTTCAGGACGTCTTTACGGTGGAAGGCTGTGGAGCTATCAAGGTACCGGGGATGGGATGGGATGGGATGGGATGGGATGGGATGGGATGGGATCAGTGTATTACTTTTACTAAATCTTTTCCTTTTTCTTTCACTTCCTCTGCAGAACATCATCGGCTGCGCCGCCGGCTTCGTCGACGGCCTCGGCCACGGCGACAACACCAAGGCGGCGGTGATGCGTCTCGGCCTGGCAGAGATGATCCGCTTCTGTCAGACGTACTTTCCCAAAAGTTGCCGCTATGACACCTTCTTCGAGTCCTGTGGCGTCGCCGACCTCATTGCCACCTGCTACGGTGGGCGTAACCGGCGGCTGGCAGAGGCCTTCATTACCACAAAAAAGACCATTCAAGAGCTTGAGGAGGAACACTTGCACGGCCAGAAGTGGGAGGGCGTTCTCTGCTGTCAGGCGATGGCGTTGGTGCTTGAGAAGCGGGGTCTCACGGAGAGTACGTGTCATGACAAAGTTTTTGTGGTTAAATTAAGGAATTTAAAAAGTAACTTTGTTTTTGGTTTTGTTTGCAGAATTTCCACTCTTTACTTCGGTGAGCAGAATTTTCAGCGGCGACCTGCCGCCGAACAAGTTCATCAAAAGCATCCTTCCTGAGACGAGCAATTAACAACAACTTGAAAACAACTTTTAAAAAAAATTAATTTAATTTTGAATTCACTAAAAATAAGAAGCGATTAAACAATCAATTGTATATGCAGAGTTTATCCAGAGTTTCCATTGCTCTTTCCATTGCTCTTCAGCACTGTCATGCTGTGAACTTCAACTTTGGCAAGTGCACCTTTGCCGTGGTTGTTGTTATTGTTGCAACCACCATCACCTTTAGAGGTTTTTCTGGTCAGAAAGTCAAGTGAAAAGTACCTTGAATAGGGTGACAGGAACAGCTCGTCCAGCCCTTCATTCTCCTCAATTCCACCCGTCAGCAGGCTGACCAGCACGCCCACTGTGATGGTGATCAGAAAGCCGACCACTGACATGATCAGATAGGAGAGGTGGAAGATTCGGCTCAAGCCACTAAACAAAGCAAAAAAAAGAACAAATGTTTAGTGCTAAAGTTTTTGCAAAAAAAAGAACACCGAAAAAAGCATTTACCTGGGATTTTCATAGTAGGGAATGTACCGCTGAGAGGAGAGGACGGTCAACCGGGCAAAGTCGGTCGCCTCCAGAAACGACCCCGACTGCTGGGATTTCTCCACCTGACCTAGGTAGTACTGAACGGTCTCCACCGAGCAGTTGCCCACTGTAGTGGGCAGGGAGACGTGCGGTCGAGGCAACGCAATGGCGCCCAGTGAGATAGTGAGCGAGACAGCTAGGCCGACGAGGAAACCGGTCAGGGCGCCCTGCAAAGGTTAAACAAAAAAAGAATTTAGTATTCTTAATTCGAACAATCTAACCCTTTTGTTTTGAAGTTACCTTTGCATTAACAAACCGACAGAGGACGGCGATGGTGAAAAGGCCAAAAAGCGGGCCGTTCATCGAGCCAAAGAGCGACATGGACGCCTGCATCACTGTGCCCAGCGAGCCGACGCCAAAGCTGACGGCAATGGCCAGCAGCCCGTAGCTGAAGGCGATCAGCTTCACCGCCCTCATGCTGCCTTCAGGCGACAGCTTCTTCATCCTCTCCTTCAGCAGATCTTCCCAGGTGATAGCAGCGAGGGCGTTGAATCCGCTGGACAGCGTCGAGAGTGAGCCGCTGAAGACGCAGGCGACGAAGAGACCGGCCAGGCCCGGGTAGCCGGACAGTGTGTCCATGACGAAGTAGGGCACCAGCTGGTCGTGACGCTCGATAATGCCCAGAGTCAGCGGATCACACTGTCGGTACTTGCCGTAGATAACCACACCGCTGAAGATGGCCATCATGCTGATCAGCAGCAGACCGGGCAGGTTCAGGTACAGCGTTCTAGGATTGTAAAGATTATAAGTTTGAGTAAGCTTTTTGGGTCATTTTTTGAGTAACTTTTCGAGTACTTTTTTGCCTCTTTCTGCGATTTCATCGAAAGGTACCGCTGAACCTGCGTCTGCGAGACGCAGTAGCAGGCGCCCCAGCTGATGGTCGCCCCCGAGACGACGTTCCAGAAGTTGTCGTGATTGTACAGGTCAAACTTCATGCTAACACAGCAGTAAACGAAAAAGAGTGAGAAGTTACTTTCAAGTTTCACCTTTTTAAATTTCAGTCATTTTTATTATTACTTAAAAAGCTTCAGTCGACCGCCTTCTTCTAGAATCTCCATCGCTCTTCGGTATCCCCCTACCTCGATCAGTCCCTGAACAATGACAATGCCTACTCCGAGAACCATTAGAATGCACTGGAGAACGTCAGTCCAGATGACTGCCTTGATGCCGCCCTGAAAAGGATAATTTGTTGATCATGAATTCAAAGTTGAGTATAAAACACTAAATTACTATTGAGGTGTAGAAGGTGCAGATGACGCCGACCACCATGATGGAAGTGGAGATAGAAATGGGCGTCACTGTAGTGTCAGATAAAAACTGGTTACGGTTTTCAGTTAAAAATTAATTTAAAAAGTGATTTACCAGAACTGAGCGCCACTGCCGGCCCGTATAGCACCACTGAGACGTAGGGAATCTATTAAAAGTGCTCACTGTATTAAACTTTAAAAACACAGCACAAACAACCAAATTTACCGTGGCTATGATGAAGCCAATCGACCCAGCCGTTTTAATTTTCTTCGACTTGAATCGCTGGTAGAGATACTGCACAAAATTTTGTTAAAATCAAAACATTTAACTTTTTTATTTTACTCCCAAACCTCATTAACACTAGTGCAGCCAATTCGATAGAAAACGGGCATGAAGACCTCTGCCGCCAGGAGGATGACAATGGTAATGGAGATCACCTGCATGCCAAACTGCGTGCCCACCTGGTACACCTCAGCCGGAACTCCCAACAACGTATTGGTGGACATGAAGCTGGCAATGAGGGACATGGTGACGGGGAAGACGGCCAACTTCCGCCCGCCGGTGAAGTAGTGTTCGGCATTTTTGGCGTGCCTCGCCTTCCAGGCGAAGAAGACGCCAATCAGCGAGGAGGCAGCCAGCAGGCTGCCAAAGACGAGATAGTCGATCAGAGAAAAGTTTTTATCGTGATGCATTGTCAGGGGGTTGATCTTTTTCAAAGTATGTTAAACTTTTGGTTTTGTTGAAAAAAGAGTAATTGTTGAATGTTTTTTCTTTGAATATTAGTTGCACTTAATATCACAATGGTACGTTTTAAGCTGAATTTTTTCTTCTAGTCGTACTAAAAGTCCTCCTCTTATCAATGTTGTGCCTTTCCAATCATTTTCACAGTTCTCATTTATCAAAAAGGCAAAAAACTCAAACGTACAGTCTTTTCACGCGTTTGCACTAAATTAGGAAAAAAGGAGGGAAAAGAGTACATTGAACACGGCTGAACACTGAGCACTGAAAAAGTCTTCAAGTGTGTACTTCAGTGTGCCTTCATCATACTTTTCTTGTTTAACTTTTTTTTCGCTGGTAACCCAAAACCGTCGCTCACTTTTGATGTTGCTTCATTGACGTTTTGAGTTTGTACTAAGCACAGTTTGTTTCATCATACGGCTGAACTAATACGACGAAACATCATCATCATCATCACCACCCTCTCAAGCTGCTGTCACCAAATTAATTACACTTTTTACTAATGTAAACTCTCTCTCTTTCTTTTTCAAAATTTGCCAAATAGAGTACGGCAAATAGTGTTCAATGTAAAAAAAGAGGAAAACTATTTAACAATAACGACAAAACGATTAGTGATGCGTTCTGTGTGTGCTGATGCACCAGAAGGAAAAACTTGGTCTCTTGTTGATACTGTTGAATGCTTTGCCTGAATGGTTTTTCTGATAATTAACAACATTGTGCCTAATAGAGCCACTACACTGTAAAAATTGCGGATAACACTTATGGAAATAATGGAGAAAAATTTTTATAATTAAAATTAACAACCACAAAACAAGTTAAACAGTAGACGTTTTGTTTGAGCAGATTTTTTACTGCTATTGTTTTGTAATTTTAGTGAAAAGAATGTCTATTGATCATGTGCTAAGCCAAACTGGTTGTAACCAAATGTGTCGACATACTTTTTCTTTGTTGCGATAAGGCTTGAATTTTGCTCAAGTTTCATTTTCATTTGGACTTGTTATCATTTGCATTGCTTTTCATCTTGCCGCTTTTGTCAATGACAATCACTGACAATAAGGGCAAATCGTAAAAATGATGATAAAATGGCCCTCAATTGGTAGCCTTAGCAGTACAAATACTTTTCGAATACTTGAAACTTGTACTAAAATTGTAATTTATAAAATTGTTCATCAGTTGTAAGTGCCAACAAACAAAACAGTTGTTTTATATAAAAAATAATATAATTAACATGAGTAATCTTGGTTAGAGTAATAAAAAGAGTAACAAAACAGGTATTGCATTATCAAAACATGTGATTGGCATTTCATTAGTGCAACTGTTGTGCATCTTTACAGCCAAAATTGATCTCGAGATGAAGGAAACTTGTATGGAAACAAAAGAAGTAGATAGAGAAGTTCGGGAATATTATGAAGTGTCTGTGTGTGTGAATGTGCCATCTTTTGCTGTGAATTGGTCCAGAATGAAAAGTTGTAACCTTTGTTTTTCAGCTGATTTAGCTGTATGATAATAAACCAGCAGCAGTAGCAGCATCATCAGTCTCTAGAAGAGCAAATCAGCGTCATCCTCATTGTCTTCCACCAGATTGGCCGCCTCAATCAGCCGTCCCTCGGCCTTCAGCGCGGTCAACTTTGCCTCCGAAGCGGCCCTGATCTTCTTCTTCTTCTCCTGAATCTTCTTCAGGCGGAAGAACTCCTCTCGCTCCATCTCGTCCAGTTCCGAGGTGATGTAGGCAATGGTGTTCTCGATCCGAGGAATGACCACATGCTCCAGGGCGTTCACCCGCCGGTTGGTCACCTTGATCACCTCGTCGAGGGTGATGAAGGAGGTCTGGAGGGAGGCAAGGTCGACCAGCAGCTTGATCGCCCGCTGGTAGTTCTTCTTGATCTTCGCGTACTGCTGGCCGGCTCGACTGAGGCCGGTCAGCTCGTTGGTGTCCGAGCCGCCGGAGATCGTCTCGAAGACGGGCAGCATCACCCCGGCGACGTTGTCCTTCTTCGAGCTGACCATCAGTTGCGCCTTCTGGACATTTTGCAGGACGATCTGGTTGACGTTGTCGCTGCCGGCGAACTTCGCCTCGGCCAGCGAGAAGAGCGCCTCCTTCATGACGTCGCCCATCAGCGACTTCGTCTCGACGATCTTCCGGAGGATCATGCGGAAGCGAAGCTGCAGGGCGTCCGCTTTCTTCTTCAGCAGCGAGTGGCCTTTCTGGGCGCCCTTTAGACGGGCTTCATGTTGGTCAACGCCATTCGGCTGGGAAAGAGGGCGATGCGGTCTTTGCCGGACATGTTTGTTGCTGGTTGGTTGGTTGTGATTAAAAGTGGAAAATGTAGAAACGAAAAAGTGGGCTGTTGAGGTTTACAAAGGCAGAGCTGTTATAGCTGTTTTGTAGTGTTCAAGTTGGTGCCTAAATTGAAAAAAATTGAAAGTTGTGTTAGAAAATTGGATTTCATAATTAGCTGAAAGTGAGATTGTATACCCTTAGTTTTTTAGTTATATCCCACTGTTACTCACCCAATTTTTTTCCCAGTTTGATCTGATTTATCTGATCTAGTTTGAAAACCGGTAAGATCACACAGCCCCCAATGAAGAAGACACACAGGTAACACAGCAAACTGTACTGGCAGCAGCAGCAGCAACAGCAGAAGCAAACACAGCAGCAGCAGCAGAAGCAGCTCTTGGCTCAATTTAGTTGTACAACGTTTGCTCAGCCGTACAATCAGCCAGCAAAATTTTGGCTGCCAACAAAACGGGGATCGTTAAGAGAAGAAGAAGAAGAAGCGAGCGAGCGAGGCGTTTCTCGGTGAGCAGTGGCAGCAGCGGCAGCAGCGGCCATTGTTATCGACTGTGACTGTTGCCGAGCAGCAGCAACAGCATATGCTGCTGCTGCTGATGATGACTGATGACTGGTGTACAACTGCTGCTGCCGTACACCGTGAAGATGAAGATAGCATGACGAGCAATCTTTCCACTCTTCAGCGGCTTTGCAAACTAGCATTGCAGCATTGGTCTCGGTGCAAAGCTGTGCAGATGCAAATATGCTGTTTGGTTGACCGAAAAGAAAGGAGAGAGAATAACGGAAAATTTTAAAGTCATGTAACTAGTAGAACAAAGGTTTTCACTTTGTAATTGCAATCAGTACAAAAAAATTGTGTTATCAAAACAGTTGACCGGCGCTGGCGGTGGTGGTAGTGGTGGCGGGCAGCAGCGCCCTGGCACAGCATCTGCGAACGGCTCTGGAGAGCTTTGCAGGCGGTGTGCTGTAGCGCACCTCAATCGCACAGCGCAGAGCGTCGCTTTGCTAGCAGATAAGAAAATAGCGTCTCCCGAGACTGTGTGTCAGCGATGGCAGCAGCGACAGAGAGACAGAGACAGAAACAGAGAGGCAGAGGCAATCTCACTCAAGCTTTCAGTGCCAACAAACACACACAGTCACAGACATCAATAACAACAGCAGCACAACAGAGACAAACACACTGACTGGCTAGCTCTAGCTGGCTAGCTGACGGACTGACTGTGATTTCTCCTTTGGTGATCATCACCACCACCGCCATCATCATCATCATCATCAATTGTTGTTGATGTGGTGTGGTGTTGCCAGGCCTGTTTCGTATCATCACCACCATCACCACCACTTCCATTGGTGTCACAAGCCTCTCTCTCGCACAACTCCTCTCTCGTCTCCCTTATGATCATTTCTTTTCCTTCTTTCTCCTTCTTTCTATCTTAGCAAATACACAAACAAAACACAAACTTACTCCTTTCTCTTTCTCCCTCCTTTTTACTTACCTTTCAGTCTGATGTTCCTACTATCAATACCACAGCAACTACTACTAACTTCGTTTCGTAAAACAGGCCTTCCCTTTTCCTTACGTTATATTCCCGTCTTTACTTTTCCTTCCACTTTACTCAACACAGACCACACTTTTCCTTAAACACTTGAAGATCACACTTGATAATACTCAAGCCATCCTTATTATTACTTGCCTTCTTTCTGCAAGGAACACACACACACAGACAATCATCAAATCGTTTCGTCTTTTACTACTTTCTAATCAAACTCTGGACACTTTGAATCATGTCACTGCAGGACAGTGGTGGCGGTGGATCTGCCACTCTCAATCAGAATCCCCTCATAACAGGTAAGTACTGTTGGGTACATTTGATGATGTACATTGTGATGATACACTTTCTTTACTAACGACTTTTATAACTTTCTTGACAACAACAGTTTCCGGCGGCGAAGTGGCCGACTTTATTCTCGCCAACAGCAATGGCCTGGCCGGCCAGCTCAGCGCCGATCTGGGCCGCGAAAGTGTCGAGTGGCACCGGTAATCTAGCAATCTCTAATCTTATCTTATCTCACCATCTGTTTGTTCATTCATTCTATCCACCACCACCAGTTCCTTTGACCAGCCGCTGACGGTGTACCTGGAGGCGACCTTTGTCCGGCTGGACGTCGACCGTCACCTTTTGGCTGATCAACAGCAGCAGCAGCATCAGATTGCTGGAAAACAGCAACACACAGCACAGGCCACTCCGTCACTGAGCAGCGGAACAGCTCACAGCTACCTCCCATCATCTTCCCAGCAACTGTCTTCTTCTACCGGTCTGGTGGCAGGGCATCATCCCGTTTTGGGCGGCGTAAGTGGCACCTCTTCAGCTTCCAGCGTCAAGCGGAACCACTCCTTCAACGTCATTCGCCGCACTGACTCCAGCGTCCTCGGCCGCTCCGCCGGCGATTCGGCCAATCTCGGTACAACAACGACGACAGTAGGGCCAAACTCTTCTGAAAGCTCTTTTGTTTCCGGCCACCATCCTGGAACGCTCAGTCCCGAGCAGGAGAACCAGGTGAACCACGGTCTGGTCCGCCTGTTGGCCAGCCGCTTCCACGCCACCAACGGCGCCCCGGTCCTCCTGCAGAGCTACTGGGTGGACCACTACGCCCAGCTGGACCTCGAGTCGTACCACTCAGTGGTCAGGCAGCCGCTCCTCGACTGGTTCAGTCGTATTTTGGCGAATGCGGGCGCCAACGCCCGCCTCGGAATGACGCCCTCCACTGTTTCTAGCAGTAGTGATCAGGCCAACAACAACAACAACAGCAGCAGCTTTCTCCTGGACTGCGCCATCGTGGTGGTGATCAACCGACAGAGGATTGTCGACTTGAAGAAAAGTGCTGGTGGAGGGGGTGGATCGACTTCGGAAATTGGTAAACCAAGCACAAACCCAAACTACAACGGCGAGCAGGTGCTCAGTCTAGATCGGCTGATAGCCGATCAGAAGCAGCTTCATCAGCAGCAGCAGTTGATAAACCGAACTCCCACAAAGACGGCCTCGTCCTCGCTCTTCAAGACCAGCTTCGGCCTGGGTTCATCAAGTAAAAAGCTTTCTGGGTAAGTGTTTTGCATTTTTGTTTAGTTCAACCGATTTTTAACTTGCCTTTCATGGGTTTCAGCAAATCCGCCCAAAACAGCAGCAGCAGCAGCAGCAATCTGACCAGCTCTCATCCGCTCTCCTCCTCGCTGACCTCCCTGTCCTCCAGTAATCCTCAACAGCAATTGCACTCGGCCAACTCGCAGAATCCAATGCCTCCTCCTCCTCCTCCTCTTCCACTTCCGGTGCACCTCACCGTCAGCGGACTGATTGAGCAGATGCGCAATGACCTCTCCGTCTGCTATCAGCTTTTTCAGCAGAAGGTCCTTGCGGAAGGTAGTTCTGTTGCTGGTGGTGGAGGTGGAGGTAATCTTCTGTACTCCTTCACGCCGCCCCACCCGGCCACCATTGTCGCCCAGCTGATGGAACGGGTGCTCATCTTCGACTACGCCAGCAATGCCTCCAACAGCAGTGTTCTGGGGGGAGGTACCGACGGAAACCTCGGCCCACAAATGCCCTCCTTGGCCACCGGTGCTGGTGGTGGTGGTGGCTCCACTGGTGGCTCCACCAGCTCCACCATGAAGCAAATCAGCTCGGCGCTGAGCAGCTCCTTCGGCGGCTCCATCAAGATCATGCAAACCTCCTCCAGCTCTTCCGTTTCAAGTTCCTCAACAGCAAATCAGTCTTCTTCAGCTTCCACCACTTCAATGCTGATGTCTCCGTCGAGGTCGCTTTCGGGAAAGTCTAGGGGGAACCTCCTCCATCATCCTCCGGCGCTCGACCCCGCCTCACTTCCGGTGCTGACCTACTCGGCGCTGGTGGCCAAGTTTCGGTCGCTGCTGTTGGAGGGCAACGCCCGCCAGGTGGGCGCCCTGGAGCGGCAGATTCGCCGCCAGCGAGAGCTGCGCAACTCCGACGACTGGGACTTCTTTGGCTTCTTCCTCCTGCAGGAGCAGCTGGCGCTGCTGTACGAAAGTCTCGGTCTGTACGGTCGGGCGTTGGTGCAGTACGACGAGCTGGACGCCCTCTTCTCGCAGTCGATCGCCAACACCGGCGCCTCGGGCGGCATCGGGCCGAGGTGGCTTCAGCGGCGCCTTCTCGGCCACCAGGAGGATGACGACGATGATGAATATGATGGTGGAGATGATTTCGAAGTACATCATCCTAGTTTGACCCTTTCAGGTGGTGGTGATCATCACCACCACTCTTCGCTGTACAGCGCCTGGAACGGCCTCTGCCTCTGCAACCCGGCGGCCATCAACGGTCTTCGCGGGAAGATCGTCAACTGCGTCCTGGCGGATGCTGCTGTCTTTCGATTCGCTGAAAAGCTTGCTCAAACTGAAGTTGATCGAGCTGCCGCCAACTCCTCTTCGCCAACTAGTCCCAGCTTTTTGCGAGGAGTTTCCGCCACCTCGTCCTCCTACGGTGGACCGCAGTCTCTGACCGGATCGGAAGGTTTTGGCAGTCAGGCGTCACCGTCTTCGGCGTCCTCTCAGGCTTTCATCTTCTCCGATCCACTGGGCGTCAACTTGGGCGTCGGTGGTGGAGGTGGTGGTCACCCTAATCGTCAGCTCAGCCATCGAGGTTCTCCCTCGAAGAATTTCACCCTATCTAGTGGTGTTCACCCGTTGATGTCCCTGAACTCCACCTCCTCTTCCTCTTTTCTGGCCGGCTGCATTAGTCTAATTGACTTTCGCAATTACCTCTTTGCCCGCCAGTGTCACCTGCTCTGTCTGCTGAACAAGCCCTGGGAGTTGGCCAGCCGAGCGCTGCCCTTCCTCCAGACGACCGTCGCCGAGCTGAAGATGCTCGAGGTAAGGGAAACTATATTTTTAGTTAAATTGTGTTTCAAAGTTAATCTAACTTGGCTTTTTTAATTCTTTTTTCACTAGATTTCCATCGCTCCCGGCGGCATTGCCTGTTGGGTTTTCCTTTCGGTGCTGGAAATTCTGCACAAATGTGAACGCTACTCGGATTCTTCGCAGCTGGAGTCGTACTCATATCACACCGTTGGACTGTGGGCGTATGCCAGAGATAAGGTAAGTACTGTTGGGGAAAAGTGGTACTAAGGCCAGACTCAATTTACTGAAAGTGGGCTTTCTTGCGCCGTCGGCAAAACATGCGTTTTAATGGAGCTTGTGGTACGATTTGTAGAGACGATTTATCTTCAGAACTACAGATCAGATTAAGGTGATTTATTAGACAAAAATGAAGTTGAGGACTTGATGTAAATTTCTGTAGTTAGATATTTAGAAAAAATGTAGTAAGAATGCGTAAAACAGCTGTTGAAATGTTCATTTTGTCATTCTCTTGATTTTCAACCAGCTTTAACTCAAATATTTAATCACAAAAAGTTAGATCAAGTTTTTCACTTTATTTTTGCCTTTTACATTACTTTTATTTGTTGAGTAGTTCTTGAGATAAATTGCACCTACAAATCGTACCACAAGCCCCATTGACCACTCATTGAAAGACACATGTTTTGCCGACGGCGCAGGAAAGCCCACTTTGCAGTAAATCAAGTCTCGCCTTAACTTAGGCGAAGAACCATCCATTACTTACCACTTTTGCATTTATCATTTCCTACATTTTAGCTTGCCGAGCTGGGCACACTGTGCAACCTGATGCCTGATGGTGAGCATCACAGTGAAGATGTTCGGCTACTAAAATCCACTAAATCGGCGGTGAGAATCACCTCCTCTGAGCAGCTGCACCGAATGGTCGAACTGGTGGCCGGCATGGGCGCCGACCCGCACATTCGAGTTGGTGGCGGCGGCGGTGGGGGAACTGGTAAATAGAACTTTTTTATTCATAAAAAATCGTCTTTTAGTAAGTCTTTTTCTTTCTCTCCTCTGAATGTACCTCAGAGTCCTCCTCAATGAGCCCCCAGGAGCGGCTGAAGAGCGCCCTGAGCAGCGGCCCCGACTTTCTCGCCCACTACCTGGAGATCACCGAGCTGACGATGGGCACCTACAAGCACATCGGCTACATCCGCTCGGCACGCCTCATCGGCGCCCAGCTGGCCCGCCTCTACCTTCAGCTGGGCCGGCCCCAGCAGGCCCTGCCCTTCCTCCTCGACCACTACAACCTCTTCACGGCGGAGCGGTGGTCGGCGTTGAAGGCGGAAACCGCCCGCCTGCTGGCTCGATGTCTCGAGGCCCTCTACTACAGTGCCTACAAAAAAGGTGGGGGAAAATCAAATGGAGAAGAAGAGGAAGAAGAAGATGCTCAGCCGGCCTTCAACCTCGAGGCGACGGCTCGATCCGCCTTTCGAACTTACCTTCTGCTCCTCCTCAAGCCGACTGCCTTGGCGCAAAAGCAGAAGATTTGTGCTGGACTGGGCAGCAGCAGCAAACAGATGACCTCTTTGGGTCGACCGTCCAAGTTTTCTTCTACTGCTGCTGCTGCTGATGTAAACCATCAACAACAGCAACAGGAACAGCAGCTGCAACAACAACAGCAATTACTTTACCTAAACTCTTTGAAAAAGCTCCTCTTGACATACACAAAAAATGGACTTCTCTTGAGGGAGATCGTCGAGAAGCTCGTTCACAGTTTGGAACAGTCAGATCAGTCCAGTTCAGGCTCGCATCAAGGAGGTGATAGTCACCAGAAGACAACTACTGCTGCCAATTTATCTTCTGGACGCCAGAAATCAGGTCACCCCAGCATCAGTTCTCACTACCTCGACTACAGCCGCCCCCTGCTGGCCATCCACAACTCGCACTCTGACCTCTTCTACGACTCGTACACCTCAACTTCCGCCTCTTCAGCGGGCAGTAGCAGCTCTTCCTCGAGTACACTGGCCAACTCCAGCTCCTCACTGCATCGAGTGCCCTCCAATGCTTCGGCGACCATTTTGGGCGGTAACCACCGTCCTGCCACCGCCACTTCTTCAGGGCCTCAAAGTTTGAATGATCACTTCCTTTCAGCATCACCGCCACCACCTCCTCCTCCTCCTCCTCTAGCTACCATTTCTACAGCGAGTTCACATCTGGCCGCCCCTTCTTCCTCGTCACCACCTGCTCAAAGTGGTGGTGGTGGTGGTGGCGGTGGACATCCGCCTCTATCACCGTCACCCTCAAAACCACTAAACCACAGCGGAAGCGGACCTCAACTTCGAAAGCTCGGAGAACGCTTCTTTCGCGTCACCAGTCTGGAGATAACAACAACAACAACAAGCAATTCCTCCACTTCGACTTCAAACACTAAATCTCAGAATGGGCAAAACTCTGAAGTTCCTCTTCATTCCTCTTCGTCTTCTTCCTCCTCCTCATCTCGCTCTGATCGGTCCTTCATCGCCGGCTCTCGTCTTCAGATGAAGTTGGTCGTGCAGAGCGAGCTGGCCGTGGAGGTTCCCCTGGAGCACCTGCTCGTCACCGTCGAGGCTCGATCATCTTCCGCCCCTCCAAGTGCTGTCCTCGGTGTTCCCGGTGCTGTTCAACCACCGACCAGAAAGCGGTCCACCGCCTCAATATCATCTCTCGGTGGCGGCAGCGGAAGTTCCACCGAACAGCTGGACGCCATCGAAACGGCCATTCGACTGTCTGCAGTTCATCAGGAAGTACACAGCTTGGGCACTTCCTCAAAGTTCGGCACTGATTCAAAGTACTCGAGCGAGACGGGAGTTCCTCTGCCGCCGCCGCAGCCGTACAGCATCATGGAGGCGTACTATCACCACAGTGGCGGGGAAGTGACCGGGGTCGCCTGTCGAAACGTCGAGTACCTGCTCAACTACTCGGGAGGTGGTGGTGGTAACTTCTTCGGCGGAAGCGGTGGTCCTGGACTAAAATTCCTGCCGCAGCTGCCGGTGTCGCTGCTCAACCAACGGCTGGCCGATGATCAGAACAACTTTCGCCATTACCGCTTTCTGGCGGCCAACTATCGATTTGATCACCTGAAGGTGGTCACAAAAGAAGAGGAAAAAGAAGAAACAAAAGGTGGTGATAGTGATGCTGATCACCACCACCAAAAATCAACTGCTGAGCAGTCATTGGTACTGAAACCAGGATTGAACACTTTTTACCTGACATTTCAGTCACCGGAACAGTTTGCCGGTCACAAGGAGACAGGTCATCAAAGTAGTAAACCAAAAGCCAATCTTCAGCAAAGCATGGCAAAAGCTTCCACTGCGACTCCAGTGTCGCCCGTTTCGGTCAATCAGCTGTGGTTCAGCCTAGACCAGCTGGTACTTTTCTGTCGATTTAATGAGGCGAAAACTGATGATCAAAACATCAAAGTGGTGGTCATAACAGCTCAAAACAATCACCGTCATCATCATCACCGTCATCATCATCCTCATTGCCAACCTTTGCCATTGTGGAGGACTTCAACAGCCAAAGCCATCACGCCCAAACGCAGCCAAACTCTGCGGTGATTGCCGCCACCAGCACACCGCCCCATCTGGCCACCAACTTCCGCCTCGTCAAGTGTCCGCCCACTGTCGAGCTGGTGCCCATCAAAGCGGAAGTCCAAAGTGGAACAAAAGAGGGCTCATCCAAAGGTAGTGCTGTTGCCTCCACGTTGCCCTACACTTCTCTGTTGATTGGTAATAATTAGCAAAACAATATTTTTAAAACATCTTTTTAATATTTCTCTTTTACTTTAGGAATTGACACTCCAGTGACGCTGCGACTAAACTCGGGCACCAATGTTTTGCCAAAAGGGCTGAAATGCTTCATCAAAATTGCCCCAGTCATGCCGCCCGTGCAATCTGCCCTTTTTCATCACCACCACCACCAAAGCGATCACCTTTATCATCCTCATCCTCATCCTCAGCTGAACTCCTCTGTCACTGATCTAAAGTCGATGAGCACAACTGTTCCGCCTCCTCCCCAAAACACCCTGCCAAATTATGACAGCCGCCTGTTGACTGTCACACTGCATGCACCCAAAAAATCGGCATCAGAAGTATCTAGTGAAGCCAAATCTGATGTTGGTGATGACGACGAAGACGATGACAAGGATGACTCTCTGCTCTACTTTCACCTCGATCGACAGATTGAGCCCTTTGGAACGTACGAGCTGACGCTGGTGCTCAAGTCCGCCTACTCCCGAGCTCAGGTGTGCTCAATCAATCAGTGGGCAGTCAGCTCATCAGCTTCTTCAGCTTTAAACTTCTTTCTGGTCCAT
Source organism: Tyrophagus putrescentiae (assembly GCA_024499935.1). Lineage (NCBI taxonomy): Eukaryota > Metazoa > Arthropoda > Arachnida > Sarcoptiformes > Acaridae > Tyrophagus > Tyrophagus putrescentiae. The sequence goes on from JAMZRA010000005.1 coordinate 1,504,661, forward strand.
CTTCAGCAGCCTCGCTGAACTTGAACTCCAAGCCGAGCTCCAACAGTCGAGACTACCAGCTGACGGTCAGCTGGACGGCCTCTCAAGTCAGTGCATCTGATCAGCAAACGTCTTCTTCTTCTTCTTCTGTTTCGACTTCCACGTCGATGATGACGATGATGATGATGGCCGCCAATTGCACCTTCACCCTCTACGCCCCATTTCACCTCTTCACCAAGCTGCACAGCGTCGGCGGAGCAGGTCGAAAGCTGCTCGAGGTTGGCCTCCTTGGCGCCACTGATCTAATTACCGGTGGTGGCCGAGCAGTAGTGGTCAGCGGCCGGAACTTTCTCATCACGCCCAGCACCAGAAGATGATGGCCAAGCTGGCGGTGACCACACTGAACGTCGCACAAAGTGACCATCACGTCGACCTCGGACCGCTTGGACCGTTGCCTTCAAATTTAGGCAAAAAAGTGCCGTCAACCAGTGTTTCAAACATTCACTTTAAGCCGATTCACTCTGGACGCTCTGATCAACAGAACTCCACCTATCCACTGAAGGCAAACACTGAGCAGCACTTTTTGTGGGAGTTTGAAAGTGGTGAAAATGCTCCACTGTCTCTGGCCAATCTAAAGCGTTTCAATCTGGAGCTGTCCTTTGCTGAGGCGCCAAAAAGTGATGATGATAAAGTGCCAAACTGGAAACGGCCACCTTCGAGGTGCGCCTCTCTACCGACCTCTCCACGCGGTACACCGTTCGAGAGCACATTGAGCCGATGGCGGCCCATCATCATTTCAGCTCAGCAGCACTCATCAACAACACCAACCAAAGTCACAACGCAAACACTAACAGCAAAAACATGAGCACTGAACTGCTGCGAGTTGGCAGCAGCTGTCTGCTGAGAGTGACCATTGAGAAGGTAGTGGTGGTTGCAGTCAAAACCACTAACCAGTCAGAAACCTTAGCAGCAGCAGCAGACGATTTAGAGGATAATAACTCTGTGAAGGAGGAGGAGGAGGAGGAGAGAGGAGGAGGACGACGAGCAGATCATGTACGAGCTCGTCTACGACGCCGACCTCTGGTCGATGGTGGTGAACAGCAGCACAAGCAACAGTGGTGGTGGTGGTGGTGGCGGAGGCAGTCACCCGCCTCCTTATCCTCAGCAGCCAAATCACCCCCTTCACCACCCTCACCTGAAACATCGTCGAAACCTGTCCTCCACTGAGACCACCGGAACACTGTCCTCTCTGGCCAGCTCCACCGGCAGTGCTGCTCAACCTGAATCGCTGGGCTCGCTCTCCTCGATGACCACGCTGACCTCCACCAACACAAACACCAACTTCTCCTCCGGTTACTACTCGCTCCAGGGAACTGCTCCATGCTCGGAGCAGCAGAACAAATTTACCTCTTTACAGCAAGAAAGTACAACCACCACCGCCAACTCCTTATCATCATCATCAGCAGCAGTAGCAGCAGCGTTCAACGTCCACAGCAAGGTACTTCGCCTGAGCTCCGCCGAGCCGACCTTTGAGGCGCTCTTCGAGATGACGCCCCTCGCCGACGGATACCTTCCCTATCCTAGCGTAAGGCTATCTCGGTACGTTGAACAGGGCAAAAGTAGTGGTCCTGGTGGAGGTGAACGAGATGCTCGATGGCAAACTCCAAATTTCGCTCCTCGATCCGCCTCACCAACTCCTAAAGTAGGCTCCGTGGAGTCGGTGATTCACGGAGGCGGCGGAAGATCTAACAGCTCAAATGGCTCCGGCGACAACCTCGACGGCACCGGCGCCTCCAAGTCAGGAACGGCGGCAGTAGAACCACTTACCACCACTTCCTCCGGACCACTCTCCCTCTCGGTGAAGAACTGGACGGCCAAGTTGCTCTCCTCTTCCTCCTCGCTGACGCCCTCAAAGTCGTCGAGTAGTCATCATCAGTACCAATCGTTGTCAACAGGAGCTGCCAAGGCCTCCTCCACTGAGCAGCTGCACCAGATTGGAAATGATCACCACCAGGCTGGAAATTCTTCAAAACCGACGCCTGTTTCCGGCAAGCTGATCGCCTTTGAGCCCGGTCAGGTGTACAACTACAGTCGGGCGGCGCAGATCTACGTACTGCCGGCGGCCATTGCCGGTGCCGCTGTAGAATCTTCTGCCTCTGATTCAGCTCATTCCACCACGATGACGACGCAAACAGCGCACACTTCTTCTTCTTCTTCTGCTGCTGCTGCCACTGCTCTTTCCGGGCCGATGACGGCTGTTTCGGTGGCTAGTGGATGAAAAACAGTTTCCTTCATTTTTTTTCATTTAAACCGGCGTTTTCAGTTACTTTTACGGTTATTTTTTCATAGTTGCCATTTTTTCTTGCCAATCTCCAAACTGGGCTAATTTGTGCTTTATTATGATGATTATGTGTGTGCATGAAAGATGAAAATAAAGTTACAGTTTTTTAATTTTTCAAGCACACTACTTTATTTGCAGTGTTGCACACACCGACCGGCAATGGCTCAATCTATTGCCAATGGTTTGGATCAGTGAACAACAATAACAACAGCAAAACAGAAAAGGCAACAGAAACTTGTTATTCAGCAAGAAAGATGGGTAGAAAGAAAGAGAGACTGGCAATCAGACTGGAAAACCTGTCTGAGCATTCAAAACTTGTACTCTCTTTCTTCAGAGGGTATTACTCAAATAGTTGTCAGTGCTGCCATTGAATGCGGAAGAACACGTCTTTCCAATTAAGTGAGTATGATACACATAAGCAGTCAGCTGTGCTCTCACCTTTTTCCTATTCCTATGCAACTTAACGAACAGTTTAACAATTAAACAAACAAACCAAACCCCAGTCAAATAATGTCAATTAGTGGAAAGTAATCAAGCAAAAAGAGAAGAAGGCTTTAATAGAGTAACTGTGACTAGCAGAAAATCAAGGGCTTTTTCCTAAAATTTTGACCGTTTTAAATTGACACAAACGTCTGACACAACGACGATTGCAGACGATGGAGGAAAGAGGACCAGAGCAAAAAACAGCAAAAAGTAGCAAAGAGGGGAGAACAGAGCAGACAACAAACGACTGAAGCCAGTTTGGGCAACACCAATGACAGGTCATCCTGACCACTGCTGCTGCTGCTGCTGCTGCTGCCTTTGCCAGTGATTTCGTCTGTGGGTCTCGGTCAGCTCGTCTGTCTGTCTGTCTGTCTGCCTGTGCTCAACAGGTGGTTAGCGGCGGCGGCACTGGCACTGGCAACAGCTTTGTAACGGAGAATGGTCAGCAGGCAGTGGTCAGCAGATGCCACCCGGGGAGATGAGCTGGCCACCACCGGCTAGTTTAGTAAGCTGCTGCTGCTGATGTTGCCACTGCTACCCACGGTAACAAACAAACGGACTGACAGATAGTTTGTAGTGGTGGTGGTGGTGGTGGTGGCGGTGGTGGTAGAGGCCAAGAAAAGAGAGGTAAGGACACTCACATACTGCCCTTTTGCCATTTGCCGAGCGATTGCCGGTGACGCAGTGATGCTTTGCTTTGCATTGCATCGCCTTCCCTCTCTCTTTATTCACCGTCGGTACACCGTTCTCGTCGGCACCGACTGAAATGTGAGAGAGAGAGAAAGAGAGAACTATTTGGCGACAAAGTATTCGGCTTCTTTCTCTCTGATGATTTCCCCCTTTCAAATAGTTGAACTGTTTTTTCCTTTCTGTGTGTGTCTGTTTGTCTGCTTGTGTGTGTGTGCCTGCCCTGGCAACAATTAGGTGTGAAGATCGGCTGACTGACTGACTGTGATTTCTCTCTCTCTCTCTCCCTCTCTCTCTCTCTCTCTCTCTTCTCTCTCCTCTCTCCTCTCTATCTCTCTTCTTCTCTAGAAAAGCTTCAATTAAACTTTGTTTTCATTTCACGGTCAACTCCACATTGTGCTCAGCTCAAATCAAACAAACGAGCTCTTTCTCTCGCTGTCTCCTATCGGTTTAGCCGTCTTTTCTCCTTTCTCTCCGTTCCAAACACCACTTCACATTTAAACTTTGACATCGGTCTCCATCGCATCTCGCAGCAGTTTCTGCACCCCATCACACTACTTTTTTTCGTTGCATACCTTGCGTAAGTCATTCCACGACTTCCATCCACTCACCTGCACACCACCGTCAGCATAAGCGTTACCATCTACCACGCAGCATTCTTCCAAAGCACTTTGCCGTCATAAAATCACCCAAAGCTATTGTGTTTACTTTTGCAATTGCAATACCTTTCTACAACATGTGCAGCGAGACTAATCCAACCACACGGCACAAACTCCACAAACGTCAACTTTCTCTCCACTTTCCGCTGAGCTGCTGCTGCTGCTGAGGCTGCAATTCATCATCTTCGGTAATTAAAAGCTGTTCACCGTTTGCTCATTGTTTGCAGTTCGTCTGTCTGTCTGGTCTATCAGCTTGTGCCAGCTTCTGCCCTCACTAATGCATCTTCCTAGGTAGCACTTTTGTTTATTAGCAATTTCACCCTATTTGCATAATAACTCGTCTAAAAGCGGCGGCGGCGGCACTTCTCCCCGTGTTTAAGTGCCGTTTCTGCATCGGTTCATCCCTTTCCATCCCTTTCCATCTCTTTGCAGCAGCAAATCCCATCTGCATCGGTGATCGACCGAGCTTCAGTTTGGGGCTGCCTTTTGTCAGTTTCTCTCTTCTTCTCACCTGTACTATGATTGAAGTTTACTGCCCGTGCTAATTTGAGTAGTCAACTGGTCTAATTAGCGCAACTGCTGGTGCTGAGCAGCAGCAGCAGCAGGCAAACTGCAACCAAACGGGTCGACACCGACTGCTTACGACGCTCTTCATTGTCTTTCCAACTCATCGCATATGTTAGGCAACAGCAATTTGCACTGCTTCTGCAAACACAATCTGCTTAGCTGCGCTTTTAATTGAGCAAGTCTCTTCTCTCTCTCTCTCTCTCTCTCTCCTCTCTCTCTCTCTCTCTCTCTCTCTCTCTCTCTCTTGACTACCGAGCTGCTTAATCGATTGGGCTATTTTTGCCTTCAGACACCCTTTGCTTGGGCTTTTGTCTTTTCTTACAGAGAACAGTACTACTGCAAAACATAAGACACCATAACCGAAAAAAAATGACAGAGGGGCAACCTCTTTTCTCCTTTCTTTCTCCCTCTCTTTCCCTGCTTAACTCGTGTTTGAGTGCCCGACAACAAGTGCCCGCAAATGCATCCATTCTTTTGCGTTGCCTTCCTTTCCACCTGTTTTACGCATTAACTGCAGCTCACTAGACTTTTTTCCTGATGTGCCTGATTTTGCAGCTAAACTAAACTAAACTATAACTATTCACTTTCTTGTAGAGACGGCGCCTAACATCAGCCCATGATCAAGCAATGACCAAAGCGCACAATTGTCATTGTCATCAACTGTGAATTACGGTAAATTAGTGCCCAAAATACCAAACAGACCAATAATCAGCATGCTAAAGAATTCACACGTCTAAAATCAGCATCCCTTTTCGTTTCTAATCTCTCATTTGCTCACTCCAAAACTTCACATTCTTCGTCACAGTTCATTTCTTAAATCACAATTAAATTGAAGGCGCACATTGCTCTTACACCGTTTGCATCTCCGTTATTTACGATCTATTCTTTCAAGAAAAAAGTTGATCAACTGAGACGAAAAAGGATCATAATTATCACCAGCAGTTTACCACTTCATCAGACCTATTTTTAAACATTTTGTGCCCACTTTTACTACTACCATCATTTGCTAATACCTACTTTTAAGTTCTACTGTTGTGGCTGCTGACCAGACTGACCAGACTGTTTGTTTGTTTGTGTGTGTGTGTGTGTGTGTGTGTGTGATTGTGCTTATGTTGTGTTGTGTGTGTGTGCACAAAGAGTTTTCTGCGGCAGTATATAAACAACCAACTCAACATCAGCTGAAGACAACAGTCATCACTGCAAATTGTGAAAGCAAAAAAAACAGTTTGATTGAATTGACCAAGCTCCAGTTGTGTGTTTGTGCGCTTCTTCAAACTTCCTAGACTGACTGACTGACTGTCACTCCTAGTCCCAATCTTTGCACCACCATTTTAGCCATTTTTGAGCTTATCATTGAAGCCAAACACAGGAGAAAGAAAAAAGCTTGTTCAGCATTTCCATGATCAACACTACTTCTACTGCTTCGTTCTTGACGACAAAGATGTCCTCTGCTCTGCTGCTGCTGCTGCTGGCGACAATGCCGCCAGCGATGGCGGTGATGCTGTTTCTACTGTTGTTGTTAACGACAATGTCGAAAACCAAGAACTATTGAACAGGACTTCAGTGGACTTCAATCTCATTGAGACTGGCAGAGACTGCCAAGTAACGTCCCGAATAAGTACAAGTACCTCAAGTTCTTCCTCCTCCTCCACTCTAATTTCACCTCCACAAAAACTGCACCGACCTCAGCCCCTCCGACTGTGGTCAGCAGCAGCAGCAACCACGTCGACGCTCTTCTTTGTTCTTCTTTTCATTATCCACTCTGCTTCACCACCTGTCGCTTGTGATAGTAAGTGTCTATCAAAAAACAATAAAATTACCTACAGTTTTTAAACTAAAATCAATCGCTTTTTTTCTTTTTTGCAGGATTCTTTCGCCACGACATGTAGCCAACGTTCAGCCACTGGCCTCCTATCTGATGTCCACCTTTCCAGGAGCATTCTCCTCTTCTCCTGGTTCTTTATCATCTTCCTTATCATCGGTTTCCTCTTCTGCGCCCCCTTCCGCCTCTGCGCTGACCACTTCCGGTCTGGGCGTCGTCTCGCTGCTGCCCGTCTCCCTGCCGTACATTAGCACCAGCAGCGGGGGCGTGAACTCCTTTGTGGCGCACTCCTTTGGTGGTAGTAATAATGGAGGTGGCCTTATTGGAGGCGGTGGAGAGTGCGAGTACAACGGCAACGCCGTCATGGACGTCATTCTCGACCGGATGAAGGCCCACCTCACCGAGGAGAAGATTGTCGTGCAGAATGGTAAGCCTTTAGTAAAAAACTTGTTTTCTGAATTATTCTTAATAGATGTTATTATCATCTGCTTTTCCATCTAGGCGCCATCACCATCTACGACGCCTCCATCGTCCGCTTCGTGGAGCTGTCCCGTCTGCGGGCGACCTGCATTCGCAAGCTCGATCCCTCGGGCAGTCTGCTGGCGATTCCCTTCGAGGCGGAAATTCGCGCTCCCCAGGTGGCCGCCCGCCTCAAGTACAACTTCTACGTGACGGACATCTACGGCGACTACGCCGGCAACTTCTCGCACATCCGCATGAACGGCACCCTGGAGGCGAACCTCGCCGAGGAGTACCTCACCGTGGCCGACTTAACATCACCGACTCACGGGTCGTCGGCGACAGCATCGTCTTCAGCTACGTGCCCAAGTGGATCCTCGACTGGGTCCGGTCCTACTTCGACTCGGACAACACTGAGCTGTACCAGCACCTGGCCAAGTCCATTCTGCAGCGAGAGGCGGACTCCTTCCGCCACTTTGAGATGATCCGCGAGGCGATGCTCATTGGCGAGGCTCAGAAGGAGCAGCAGCAGCAGCAGCAAATGGTGCAACAGCAGCAAACCCAGCAGCAGCAGCAATTGCTTCAGCAGCAGCTGCTGCAAAGTCTGCAAAACTCGCCGAATGGTCTACTGCCGACGATGCAGGCTCGAGGAGATACAGCAGGAGGAAGCAGCGGCGGTGGTGGTGATCTGGGCGAAGATCCTCGCATGATGCCGCTCAATCGCATCTAATCTATCGCATCCCTCTCTTTCTCCATCTCTTTTTAATCTGGCCAAACTAGATATCGTGGACAACACACAGGTAAACAGTTGACATCCTTTTTAAAACTTTTCAAGCTAATTTATTCATTTTGATTTTACCCCCTTTTTCCAGACAAACTCAAACAATCGCCCAACGATGATCCCACCACCACCACCACTACTTTTGCTACCTTTGTCGCCAATTTACTTTATTTCAATTTTCTTTATTTGGGAGTTTATATGTTTTCAACTTCAGCAATTTTAAAATATTTTACTACTCGAGCTATTTAAAAAAACAAAAACACAACCTTTCATGACAACTTTTTAATTCTTTTTTTCAATTTACAATCATTTTCATGTTTTGCATCTTTTTCATCAATGTTCACTTTTCACACCTTTTCACATCATTGCTATTTCTCATTTATCAAATGTCTTTTAAATTAGTTAATTGCCACACGCGTTTGACAAGAACAATTTGACCTGTTTTTGTTTTAATAATCAGCCTATCTCTAAAAAAATGTCAAATGTTAAATGTGTCCAACTGTTGCTGTCCTTATCTTCACCACTACCACCACCACCACCACCACCACCACCACCACCACGACTACTGCTCGGCGAACAGTTCGGCAACAGTGGGGTATTTCGGGTCATCAAAGTCCAAGATGATTTGACGGTGCGGGAAGTAAGGATACAGTTTAAAGAGAAACTCACGCAGACACTGCAAAGCTGCCGCAGACTTTGCCGTTGGCTCAGAGTGCTCGGTGTGGTAGCGACCAAACCGGAGAAAACAGAGTCTAACATCACAGCGCCTACAGGTGAAGTTTTGCAGGTAAATGACCTGGCAGTTGGGCAGCGTCCAGGGCAGGTGCATCCACTCGGCCTGGGAGTGGTCGTTGAGGTGCAGGCTCAGGGTAAGGGCTCGCACCGAGGTCAGTCGCGGCAGAGAGCCACGCGGCGGCGGTGTTTCGATCAAGCTTCGATCGACGTTCTGCGGATCCTTCAGGTACAGAGACCAGCTCAGGTGAAGCAGCTGCCGAAGGTTTTGCGAAGAGAGGGCGGTGCTCCACAGGCGGTAGTTCGTGGAGAAACTGTCATTGACGCTCAAGGTGAGCGAGGTGAGCGACGGAAAGAGACGGCACGGCATCTCTTCGACCGTTCTTCTCTCTAGCAGGCTTTGGTAGTCTTCGAGACTCACCACGCGACTGAGGAGAGCCTCACTCCAGTGGGCAAAGTCATTGACGGTGCATGTGGGACCAATGGAGGACCACTGCAGGTGAATCTGAAGGTCGCCGTTGTCCGCCGCCTGACTGGCGATAGCGTCCAGGAAGAAGGCCGTCTCGACTTGCCCCACTCCTAACTTCACCACCAGCACCTTCAGCTGAGCCAGTACGGTGAGGGCGGGCAGGACGGGCAGGTGTTCGTCGTCAATGTGGAACCAAAAGGCAAAGTCCACGGCCAGCTGCTGCAGTGCGGAGAGAGCGTTCAGTGCAGTCACAAGCTGGTAAGTTCCGGAGGCCATAGTCTCCGTGCATTCAAAATCGCCGCTCAATTGCAGCACCAAGCTTTGCAGTTGAGTTGTCGCCCAGTGGGGATGCTGCAGCAGCGAGACCAGGTACTGGCAGTTCTCGTAGAAGAAATCATCGCCGCCATCTTTCATGATGAACACCAGAGTGGTGACTGCAGAGAAGAGAACGGTGGCGATCTCCTCAACGGTGGGCAGTTCCTCGTGGCAGTTCTTCTCGAACTCGAGACAGTTCCACTGGCTAGCACGGACGGCTTTGGGTTGGAGGTCGATTGCCTTGCCGCTGTCGTCCGTCAACTGCTGCAAGATGGGCAGTGAGGAGATGAAGAACGAGTCGATGGTGTCCTCAGGGTCAAAATCGTCCCACACATCGGTGATGACCAGCGTCTTCACTCGGCGATTGGCGGCTCGCACCAGCAGCCTGAGACGAGGGCTCATCTTGCTCGCCACCAGCTGGTCCATCGGCTTGAGAAACTTCAGGACCGAGATCAGGTCCACATCCGGAAGCGGTCGTCGTGGTGGCATCCTTCAGGCAGTTTTGGGTTCGGGAGAAGATGGACGTTGAAGCTCTGAGGCAGAGAGTTGTTGTTGCTGCTGCTTCGGCTGCTCAGATCACACTGTGGAGAAAATGCTGAAGAATGCGCGCCCTTTGTCTCGAGTGTGGTCACTGCTAGACTGTTTCCCCCCCCCAATTGGCAGCCACCAGTTTCTCTCCGCTAGAATGACGTAATGATAATGCGATCTTTTTGGAGGACAAAAGAAGAATTTTTATTCTCACAAAAATATTTTAACAAGCTATTTTGCATACAAACTTTTGGAAAAAAAATTAAACTTCTAGCAAGCTCTTTCAGCAAACTTGTAAACTGCTACAATGGTGTATGTTTATAAAAGTAACTTCAGAAGTACTTCACTTAATAGTGAACGTAAAGAGTGCTAGCGCACAGGCCAACAGAAAACAGTGTTTGCTCTCTCTCTCTCTCTCTCTCTCTCTTTCTTTCTCCCAAAGGGGCACTGCCGCCCGCCGCTGTGGGGAGCTGCTGTGCCGATTCAATTCAATTCAATTTGCAACAAGTTCTGATTTTTGCCACTAAGCAGCGCCAGGGTTGTTTTAATTTTAATTGACCCATGAACAACATTAGCTGGCTTCCACTGTTGATCAAATTGCATTTTACATTTTGCTGAATGGTGCTATTGCAGCATTTAGAACAGCATTCGGCAGACAATAGTGCAGCATAGTCAGTCACTCAGTCCACACTGATGACGCCCGTGATGACCACAAGCAAAAGCGTCTTTAGCAACACACACACACACACACACACCATCCTTTCTGTTCCTTTCTCTCCCCTCTCATTCCAACTGCAGCAGTCAAATCAATCAACTTCTTTCTTTCTTTCTTTTTTTCTTTTTCACTGGATTCTTTCTTTTGCTGAAACTGACTGCTGACCACTGCCACCTACTGCTGAGCAGTCAGTTGCTGAACGTTCAGTCCATTTTATTCTCTCTTTTTTGCTTTCTTCCTTCTTGCACGCGTTGCCAATTATTCCTCCCCCTCCCATTTTTTCTCTCTTTTGCCTAATTTTCCTCTCCTTTCTTTTCCTAGACTCTGGCGCAATTTGGATTGGGAGAAAAGAAGGGGGGGGGGAGCTCAATTATGGCGGTGCGATTGCTGCTGCAACCTCAGTTTGCTGTGTGTGTGTGTGTGTGTGTGCAAGGCTCGGTCGCGTGTCGCCAACGAGTGAGCGAGTGTTTCAGCTAAAGCTTCGCCAGCAGCCACAGTTGCAACTGCCAACTGGTTAGCTCACCTCTCTTTTAACCCGTCATTAGCATCTTTCTCTCTCTCTCTCTCTCTCCTCTGAACAATTGCAGCAATGCCTCACTCCGGCACACTGCACACTGGTCAGCACACTAGTCGTCGCTGCAAAAGCTGAAGCAGCAGTAGAACAATGAAGCAACTGGCTGAGGGAGCCAGGCTCAGTTGGTTTCTGCTGCCAACGAGAACTGTGTGGCTGGGGCATGGCATGGCATGGCATGGCATCGAGATGGGCAGTGAGCCATGCAGAAAGAGAGGGGCAATAGAAGCAGCAGCAGCAGCAGCAGCAATTGGACTGGTTGCGGCAACGACAGTGGCAGCAGCACTTCTCAATCAGTCGCCCCCGTTCAACACGGCGAGTTGGAAGCCAAGTTGCAGGGGGCAAAGTACAAAGCACTATTTTCCCTTGCTGCTGCTGCTGCCTTTTGCCTGCCACTTCCACTGCCACTACTGCCGAACATCAGCAGTGGACTGGTCGAGCTGACTGCAACTGCAACTGCAACTGACTTCAACTGCCGGTGCACCTCCTCCTCCTCCCCCCCCCTCTTTCTTTCTGACTGACTGACTGGCAGGCAGGCAGCGAAAGATACTTACTCAGCCACTCGCTCACTCACTCACTCACTCACTCGCTCAGTCAGTCAGTCAGTTGGTTGGTTTGGCAGTTGTGCGTGGAGTGCTGCTGCTGCTGCTGCTGCTGCTGCTGTTAGAAGAGGAGAGGAAAAAACTGCTGCGCCAGTCGGGCTAAGCTGGCTGAGAACGAGCGAACGAACGAACTAAAAGAGAGAAAGAACACAGACGGCGCACAGAAGACACACAGCACACAGCACACACAGCACACAGCACACTGCGCTCTGTTTGTGGCGGCAGTGTTTGTGCCCTCGCCGTTGCCGTCGCCGTCGCCGCAGTTGTGACATTGTCAGGCACCATACGGCACCAAATGCTGCAGCAGCAGCAGCAGCAGCAGCAGTGGACACCGGATGCTCGCCTTGCCTTGCCTTGCCTTGCCTTGCCTCACTCACTCACTCCAAGTTGCCATCTGTTTGAAACCGCTCATTCACTAGGCGGCTAAAAACTTGCGCTAAACTACTAGACCTGACGCTGCTGACACGCTACTAGTTGAAAGATCAACGGATGAACGTACTTTTTTTTCCCTTTCTATCAAGCTGAACTTGCTCCATCATCAACAGTTCAGCTCAAGTCAAAGACAAAGACAAAGGCAAAGACGGCTGCTGCAGCACCGAGGAAAAGGTGTTAATTGTGTGTTGCTCTCTCTCTCTCTCTCTCTCTCTCTCACTTCTTTCTCTCATTCCCGCCACTTTCATCTTTGATTTTGTCTTGTCATTATCATCTTCTCGTTCATTGTAAACAAGCCACCTTTACCACCATCACCACCACCACCACCACCGCCAATTGCACCGATCGGCAATCACCACACACACTACATTTCCAATTGGCCGTGGCAAATTAGCGCAGCCAACAGCAGCCGCCAACTACGCGCCAATTAGTGCCGACTGATTTAATTTGGCGCACTAAAGTTTCTGCTACTGCTGCTGCACTGCAATCCTTTTCAGCTCTCTTTCTCTTTCATCTCATCAACAGACAAATACGAATTTCAGTCTTGTGCTTCTCTCTAGTCCTGGGCATCCTGTGCGCCTCTGGCAAACAACACCAACATCAACATCAACTGCAGCACCTTCTCATCATTATCATCATCATCATCATCATCATCATCATCCTCGTCACTGACACTGACACTGACCAGTTGTCAATCAGCTGTCATCACACAGGGTGAGAGTTTGGCGGCGCTCAACACACAATGGTAACCTTCGGAAGTTCTAGATTTGCATTTTTGCCATTTTGTTTTCTTTTTGCACTTTTTGCACTTTTTGCCGCTTGCCTGCCTGCCCAAACATTCTTTACCCTTTTTGGCCAGTGTTTGCAGTGTTTGAAGTAGTTCTTTTCTTTCAGTTTTAAGCTTTGATACCTTTGCAGTTTTGAAGAGCTACCACCGATACAACCACTACTAGCAGCTCCGCTTTTATCCGTTTTAATCTTTTATCTGCTGTTTTTTGTTTTGCTGCTGCAACGTAAGCTTAAGCTTAGGCTTCTTCCTTTTCTTCTTCTTCTTCTTCTTCTTCCTCTTCGTCTTTGTTTAATCGCCGCGCTTTTACCATCTCTCTTCTCTCTCTCTCTTAACCACGACCGATCATAATCTGCCGCATCAGTTTTCGTTGTTTCTAAGCTTACAAGCAGAAGAAGAAGAAGAAGAAGAGGAAGAAGAAGGGAGCGCCTGGTTAGTATACAACAAATGGTGGTGAAGTAGCTAGCTCAGTCAGTTCAAATCGGCTTGGCTTGACTTTGGCTTGCCTGCTTCCAGTGACTGCTCTGCAGTCAGTAGCACACTGCAAAGCTGCTTAGAAGAAAAAGAAGAACGGATCAAAACGGCTCCGATCTCTGATCACGATAGAAGTGCTTGCTTTGGTGGTGATGGTGGTGGTAAATCATGATCATCGCCGGCACTCTCAACATTTTCCCACTAGCCGTACTCTTCTTCTTTTGCTCTTCAATTCAATTCAATTCAATTCAGCACAGACACCCGACACCAGACACAGTCGATGGTCATACGCAGCCAGACTAGACCGTCTGTTTTCTGTTTGTTGGAGAAAAACTCAAAATTTGAACTATTTTTGGGTTAAGTTTCTCCGGCAAAGTTCAGTCCTTGAGCTGCCAGACCAGAGTGCGGTTAACCAGTCAGTCAGTCTTTTCAGTGTTCTTTGCCAGTCAATTGCAGTTCCCTCTCCCACTCAACACTTTAACCAACTTTGAGCACTTATTACCAGCAGCAGCAGCAAACAGACAAACATTGATGAGGCAGTTAATGGGGGGCAATAGAGTTCTCTCACAGACACATTCATTCAATCGATTATGATTGCCAATTATTTATTGCTTATTGCCAGCCAGTTGGGCCGCCACATTTATTGCCTGCTTCCGAAGAGGCTTAGAACTTAGCTTTGCAATAAAATATCATCACCAGGCAGTTGAAGTTGAAACTGCTGTAGCTGAGCTGCTGTAGTAATAAACTATAACTTTACACACATTAATAAGTTTGCACACAAACTCAAGGTTATTGTCAGAGAGAGAGGTAGCATGCCTAAAAAACAAAAAGTAACAATTTTTAATTTTTTTGAGAATACAAATAATACGTCAGAAACACTTTTCTGTCGTTGAACTTTAATTCTTTTCTATTCTGTAAAAACAAAAATGCATTGTGTGGAAAGAGCATTTTACCGGTTTTTGCACTTTTCACTCGCTTCTCATTACGCAAAGTCATTAGTTCTGCCGTTCTTTTCTTTCTGTGCAACAGATGTTAATGCTTAAAGAACCGCTGTTGTGCCAAATCGTGGCTCCCTCCTTTACTTTTGTTCTGTGTGATCTCGTGTGTCAACGTTCTTGTCAGATGTCAGCTTTGTCTGTTCTTTGCCATTCAGTGACAGTCTGTCAGTCAGTCACCTAGAGAGAAAAGTGCAGTGCACTCTTTAGGATTCTCGCTGCTAATTAGCATCTGCAACGGTTGCCAAAAAACGGCTCTATCTTGCAACGTCTTCTTGTTTTCTTTTTTACCTTATTAAACTTTTCACATTTTTATTGTTAGTTTATTTTACTTAAGTAGCAGTCGGTTTGGGCTATATCAAAGCGACGCGGTATCAGTATCTGAACTAAACTAAAGGGAAACAAACTTAAATGAAATGCCGCCGACAAAGTGATTCAAAGTGTGATCAAAGAGCGGTTTTTGCCCTTCTCTCTTTTTCTCTCTTTCCCTTTTGCCAGTGCCCTAAACAGCCTGTCAACTTTGTTTGTCTTTGTCGTTGATTTGCCGCTGATTTGCCATGATTTGCGTATCACTAGTAAAAGCAGACAAAGTGGATTGTGCTGTTGTTGTTGCTGCTGTCTCAGCTTCATTCTGCTCATTTTAGTCAGCCAAACTCACTAGCTGACTTGTGATTTTTCTTTTCATTGTTTGTCATTGTAGGTTGTGGAAACAAATAGGCAAATAGCAAAGTCATTTGTGTTTTGGGTATACTTTGTTTGGTCGTTTTATATTAAGAGCTGATTAATTACTAGATGTTCAAAATTACAATATTTGGGCGCCGGTCAAAATCTCGCGGCAAAAATCTCGCGGCAAAAATCTCGCAGCAAAAATCTCGAAAACAAAAATCTCGAATGTAAAAAATCTCGCGTGTCCAAAATCTCGAAACTGTTATTACCTTAATTTAGTTAGGTTAGCAAAATTCGAGATTTTTGCTTTCGAGATTTTTGACTTTCGAGATTTTTGTTTTCGAGATTTTTGCTGCGAGATTTTTGCCGCGAGATTTTGACCCCTACCCCAATATTTTGTATTTTATACAAAAACACTTTTAATGATTCGATGAATAAAGAAGAGAAAAGGCATCAAACTAAACTTCTACTAACCTTTGTCATCAGCATCTAAAATACCAGCAGCAGCAGCAGCTTTCTGTCTAATCTACTTTCTCCTTATCTTCAGCAAGCTTTGCTTAGATGAGACACTTCCAGAAAGCTTCTTCTTCTTCTTCTTCTTCTCCTCTTTAAAAAGAGGGATCAACACCAGTAGACTGTTTTTGTGCATAAATGTACACAAAAGAGCCACAAGGGAAAAAAGTGAGCAGTGAGGCGCTAAGCACACTGAAGATGATAGTCAGGCGAGATGTGTGGTTGTTGCTGGCAACCATTGCTGGTGATAGTTTAAGCTAAGGAGCAGACAATTTGATACATTTTAATACTAGCTGGCTGCTGTACACCAGCACTGCACACCAGCATTGTATAATAGCACTTGTACTTCTTTTCTAGTTCTCATTATTTGCCAGACACTTTCCCTCTCCTTCTTTTTTGTCTGTTTGTTTGTTATCACCTTAGTTATCTACAACTTTCACATTGGCACACACTTCACACGTACTTACGGACACACACACACACACACTCACTCACATTGTGTTATTATTAAATTGTTGCTAGTGTTGCCATCATTAAGAAGCAGATGTACAGATTGACAGGCAATTGAAGTTGTGCTCTGAGCTCAAATCTACTTGAAAATCAGACATTGATTCAGTGACACTGTCAACAATAAGGCAAGTTTTTAAAATAGTTTTAAGTGGGCATCTGCCGTTTGCTCAGAAAATCGATTGCCATCAATTTTGATTCATTTTTTCAGCCTCTGCTGTGTGTGTCTAAAAAAGTTGAGTATTTTTCAAATAATGCTTGTTGCACTTGCATTTGAGTAGCTTCTTCTTCTTCTTCTTCCTCCTTTTCTTCTTCTTCTTCGGTGGTCTTCAAACTCATCATATCAATTTTTGCGTAGGAGCGAAAGTGTTTGCCTGACTGACTGACTGAATGAGTGAGTGAGTGCAGCTGTCTGCCTCTTCTTTAAAATTTGATTTCAGTCACTTTAGTTTATCTTTGCACAATAATTCCGGTTTTTGTTTTTCATTTTTTAAAGTAAACAGTTTACAAACAAAAAATAGAGTTAATTCATATTTAATCAGTTTTTCTGTAAAAATTTTAAACAGATGGTTGTGCTTGTTAGTTAAAAAATTAAAACAACTTTTTGCATTTACAACTTTAAAATTACAAGTAGTTTTTTCACTTGTTAAAATTGTTTTAAAAGTACAGCAATCATGAAGTTGGCAGCCGCCTACAGTTGCCAAACAAAAACTCACAGTTTAAAGTGCATTGTTTGCCCGGACAGGCTTTGTCCAGTGTTCCCACTCTTTTCTTTGAATCTAATCGAATTAATCGAACCATATCAGATTGATTTTTTTCCTTTCACAGTATTTCTTGTTCATACCTGTTCCTGTTTCCTTTTTTATTGCTTTTTTTGGCAGTAAAAAATTGTAAAAACTTGTCTTTCTTAGGAATTTCTATTTTCTTCTTTTTTCTTTCACACCTGTGCTTGAAAAAAAGTTTCTGTTTTTTTGTTTAATGCTAGCTATTCTTTCGCTAAAAAACTAAAATTGTTTTTAGTTTAAAAACCAATGCCAAGTTATTGTTGATTAATTACAAGCAAAAAGCAATTTTAATTAGCTGCTGCATTACCAATGCCTGTTGATCAAATTGAAAACTTAAAAACAGAATAAAATTTAATTACAACGTTCTAATTTACTTTTTCACTTTTTTGTTCACAGCTTACAAGCAATTTCTGATTGCCTTTTGCTGATCGTCACCCTTACACCCAGCTGCTGACTACTGTTTGTCTGTCTTACCGTTGACAATTGCCCTCTCGTTGACTTCTGTCTATTCTTCCTCCTCCTCATCCTCCTCTAAATCAGCCTTTCAAACTCGTTCATCTTTGTTGAAAAAGAAAACTTTGCATCATCACCAAAAACTGAACTGAGCAGAAGGCTGAAGGCTGAACTGAACAGACCGAGCAAAAACAGCTGGCAGCAGTCTGTTCTCTCTTGCACTTCCACTTCGTTGTCTTTCTTCTTCGTCTTCTTCTTCTTCCTCCTCCATCGACTAGTCAACTTAGCAGCTTTTGCAGCAGCTCAGCGCAGTTCTTCACAGCGCAGTGCAGCGCAACGCAACAGTTCTCTCTCGTCAGTTTGAAGTTTGCCGCCGTCGTAGGCGCACACACACACACCACACACCACACTTACTTACTACTGCTCAGTGATCAGTGCAAGCACACTCAGTAGACACTGGAAGTAGTAGTCGTCTAATAGGAAAAGTCTGAGAAAGAGAATGATGACTGTGATGAGACCAAACTGATTCACAGTGAAAAAAAGAAGAACTAAAGCAGTGCTGGGAGCTTGCACGCCATTTTACCTCCAGTGTGGATGCACATCCGAGTCAACGACAACGAAGACGACATCGACAATTTTCCTTCTTCGAAGTGCAGCAGCAGCAGCAGCAGCGCAGCAGATATATCCTCAGGTGCAGTCACCTTGAGCAGGTGTCCACACTGAACAACTCTCTCTCTCTCATCATCATCATCAAAAGCAGCAGCAGCAGCTGTACAGCAACTCGTTCTTTTCCATTGTCTCCAACGACTCTCTCTACACGACACATCACACACTGCCGTTGACTTTGAATTGTGTTGCTGCTGTTGGATGCTGTCGTGTACAAAACGAAGCAGAAGCTTTCCTTGAACAGCAGCAAACGCAACTCATCGACACTGCTTGCTCAGCTCAGCTCAGTTCAGTCCAGTTCAGTTTGAAGTGTCAGTGCTCATTGTCTGCTGTTGTTTATTGTCCTCGTCAGTGTCGTCTTTTTACTTGCTCGCAGCACTAAGTTTTAAACTGCCCTCATAAAAGTGTCATCCAAGTTTAGTGTCATCTCTTTGCATTGTGTAATGTAAGTTTGTGATTGGCTTCGCCTTCTTGACAGCACTTTAAGTATCTTTTTTCTTCAGTTCCAACGAGCTATAAGTTCAATTGTAATGATGATGGTGATGATGACGATGATGACGTCGTAAAACTTTTCCAGCAATTCTTCCTGAAACTTTCTGCATATCAGTTCACTGACCAGAAACAGCAAGAAAAAAGAAAAGAATGTGACTGATCCGAATGATGAGTGTTTAGTAGTAAAGTAGAGTGCACTCAAGTCACCAGTCATGCCCTTCTCCAAGTGGAACCTGGAGCCGGTCTTTGTCAGTCGGACGCCTCCTTGGCACCAACAGCAACAACAACAACAACAACAGCACCACCACAATGGAGCGACCACCAACGGCAATCATGATCCTCCTCATCTTCTTCCTCACCCCACTCTTCATTCTAATCAACCATCACCACCACCGGCCACCCAGTCTACTTCAAATGACAGTGGACGTCATCAACCTCCTGCTCCTCTTCTTCCTCCTCCTCCTCCTCCTCTTGAGCTTCCACTTCCAAAGCCTCCAGGTGGAAAGAGGGTAAAGCAGCATCACCACTGTGCAGAACAACAGCAACCAGCTGCATCGGAAAACGACGAAAATCGCTCTCCCAATGCAAAGGTCATAGTCAAAGCATTCGCCCAGTCCTCCTCCTCGTCATCATCACCCTCGTCACCCTCATCACCTGCAATAGTCAATGGAGCATCGACCTTTCCTTCCGGTGATGAGGACACTGTGGTCTTCCACTCCTCTTCTCCTGAATCCTCCATCCTCCTCTCGGTGTCCTGTCGCTCCCTGGTGGGCATCCTCCGTCAGATGGCCGCCCTGCTGGGCGCCAGTGACCAGCTCTTCGGCGAGCTGACCGAGGAGGTTCGCCGCCTGGCGGACCGAACCGTCGCCCTGCGCTCCAGAGTGGTCCGCCTGAGCGGCGCCGTCGACCGAGCTAATGCAGCCCTCAGGCAGAATCGTAAGTTATTCTTCTTCTTCTTCTTATTCTTCTTCTTCCTATTTTTATTTGATTAAGTAAGGGGTTGAGAGGAGAAAAGCTCTGAGCAAAGTTTACAGAAAAACTGATGGAATGAGGAAGAGCACTTGAAGGAGAGAAAAGCAGTGCCCACATGTGTGTAGTGTTTTATCAGTGCCCTCACAGTCATCGATCACCACCAACTCAATTCCATATGGTTTGATGCTGCTGCTGCTGTTGCTCCTTTAGTGCGATTTGTTTGCCCCCCAACACAGTGCTGGCCAATGTCTGGTCGTCGTCGTATTTGCACTCAGCTCAAAGCTCTAATGCCGATTTATGATCAGCAGTGCTTTCAGTCATAGCTTGCTTTGCACAGCTTGGATTTATTGTGATTGTGTGTGTGGTTGTGGTTGTGGTTGTGATTCGATTTGGGCACTCCTCTGCTTTTTGCTTGATTGCTTGCTCTCTGGATCAATATTTGCAATGGATGTCTGTCTGTGTGTGTGTGTCGATGAGTTCATCACCATCACCACCATCACCATCATCACTTCCAGCACATTATTATGAGAACACATCTGTGTACGTTCCTGAGCACGAATGCGTTTGCGTTGATGGCATCTCGCACTACTTGCACTAACCACCAAACTGGCAAACCGCACACTCCCAGTGGTGCCCTTTGATGTGTGTCTGTCTGTCTGTGTATGTAAATGCACTAAGCATAAGACTTGCCAATTGCCATTCTCATCTGCCCTCTCTCTCTCTCTCCCTCCTCTTGTGCTAAGCCCTCAATCTGTGGTTGTAGCAACACTGCGTTTGTTTCCTCATTCGGGTCGACGTTAGAGACGCCAGTTCTCTTTCTCTCTCTCACTTTTTCTCTCTAATGGCGCCATTTGCCCTCTGAGCACGTACCAGGCAAGTGAAGTCAATGTGAGGATAATCATTGAGTGTGCTGGTGGTGATGGTGGTGGTGACGGCAGTGGTGGCCACCACCACCACCACCACCAGGCAACCAACAAACAAAATAAACAAATCAGAAGCAGTATAAACACACACCAACTGACGCCAGCTGATAAGCATCCACCACATTTACCAGTGGGCATCTCAATTGAACAGAAAAAAAGAGGAAGGAGGAGGAACTCACCAGCAGTTGCTGCTTTTAATTGACCCAGGTTGCCTTGCCTAACTCTTTTTTGACAGTGAACAAGGTGCAACCAGTGTAGTTTTTGCAGTCAGACCAATTCCTGTAAATAGTAGATTTTACAAGTTTGACTCGTTGATAGTTTACCGGTCGGTTTTTGGTGTTGGTGTTGCTTCACTGAACTCTCTCTCTCTCTCTCTCTCTCTCTCCAATGCACACTTGCCAATGTTTTCCCTTTTTTGCCCTCTCCCTTATCGCCTCATTGGCCATCTAGATCTACGACGACGAATCTACGAGACCTGTGCACACACACTTGCTTATTCTTCTCGTGTTCAGGCACACTGCCTTGTTTGCTGTGGCTGCTGCACACAGTGTGTTTGAGCCAGTGCACACACACACACAAATTAACGGTGCAACTGTAATGTAATTACAAACCACTGTGACTACGAATTAGTCTGCCTTTTCTACAACACAAAGTAGGGAAACAGTGGCGTCCAGGAAGAGTGAGGAGTGAAAGGGGGAGGAGGAAAAGGAAGCAAATAAATAAAAAGAAAAAAATAAAATACTGTAACATTTAGCAAAGTTATGCTGCTGCAAAACGAAAAACGCTAGTTTTTGAGTGAAAAAAAACTTTACTTTAAAAATGCTATTTATAATTTGTGAGCATTTTTAAACATGCTATTAAAATCACTGCCCGCACACACATATGCAGTCATTCTGCTCGGTCGTTTGTCATTTGGACATATTTGCAGTTAGGCTTTAACCCCCAGCACACAGAAGTGCCCGGTAAGATGCAATCAATCAACAGCGGCAGTTAGCAGCAAACCTAGCAGCAGGAGGAACAAAGTTCTGTTGTCAACCCTGCTGGGCAACTGCTGTTGTTGCTGTTGCTGTTGCTGTCCATTTAACAGCAGCAGCAGCAAACACAGTTGACCTGGGCGACATTCCGATAGACTTTTCTTAAATAGTGGTTTCCTTAGTGTCAGTCAAAAACTACTGTTTCAGTCGTTTCCCTCGATTAAAATAAAATTTTTTAACTGTTTTGCGCCAAACTTTGCTGCTTCTCGGAAGAGGAACATGCACGTCCACTAGTGAGGAATGGAAAATGATTTAGCGCCGACACCTGTTGATCAGGCGACTGTGAAAAACAAGAGAGAGAAGGGCACTTCTACTTGCACTGGTCTTCTTAATGCTCAGAAGAAACGAACTGACGGGCATAACTGGAGTCAGTTTGCACACACAACCAGTGAGAGATAGAGTTCTGAGCAGCACTTTTATGGTCATGACCGCTGACCTCTTCCGCTCACCTTTGCACTGCACTGCACTGTTGTTACCTGCAGAGTGCGTGTGTGTGTGTGTTTTAGTGTTTTAGCCGCCGCCGCCAAGAGTGCTTGTTGCTGTTGTTGTTTATTTGGCTTTTGCCTGTGCGAACGAAACTATTTAATGTATGTGTCTGTTTGGGTGTTTTAGTGCAGGATCAAGAAAAGAGAAGCAAAAGCAAGGAAGAAGAGAGGAAAGAGGAGGAATTGAAAATGTGATTTGTCTCAGCCGTCCCCCCTTTTTGCCAGGCAGAGCAACAACATTCCACCGCTGACACTTACAACTGGCGGAAATTGGTTATTATCCTCACACAGTCAAACAGAGAGACAGACAGACAAATCAGAGCGGATAACACCGAACACCTGAGCATCAGGGCAACATCATCACTTAATGATCAGTTTTAGTCAAAAAGCAAAAAAAGAAACAAGTCAAAGAGCTACTTAATGAAGGTCCCCGTTTGCAAAAAAAAGAGGAACAAGATAAATTAACATTTGTTTTGCCTTTTTGCTAGTAAACAAAGTGAATTTTTTGTTACAAAAATTCTAAAAAATAAAAAACAAAAATTTAAGTTTGATTGCTTTGCAAAAAAGTTGCTGCTATTGTAACTGTTGGGAAAAAACAATAAATGAAAAGAATAAAAGAAATACGATGATGATGGATGCGCACCATCAGCTATTTCTTTCCCTTGAAAGCTCTAATTGGCGTCCATTGAACACTCTGCGAAGTGGCACTCTCATTGACAGCCTCTCAAAGACAGGCACTCTACTCTACTCTACCTGTCCATTACTGCATTACTGCCATGGTCAGTGAATAGTGTGCTGTGCTGGCACCAATAAAAATCAAGATGATGCTGCTCTAAAGACCTGATCGTGATTTCTGCTTCAATTTTGAGCACTTTTCTCTTTTTTACCACCTCAAATTTTGCCTCTTTTTGTTTGCATTGTACTTGCAAAGTTGGCTTTTTTACTGCTTGAATGCTGCGTTGCTTCTTTTTATTTAAGTGTGTCTTTTGCCGATGCCTGACTGAAAATGCTCCTTTTGCAGTGCAATGAAGGCCCCTAAACCTTGCTAAACCTAAATGTAATTAGAGGGCGAGTTTACTGCCACCACCACCACCACCACCACCAAATCACTAGGCTAGTTTTGACCTTAAACTTACAAAGTTAACAAAAGAGGAGACAAAAAGAAAAGAACGGAAGAGAACAAAAAAGAAAAAGAAAAAAGTCACGGATAGTCGAACAGCAGCAGCAGCAGCAGTTGAGCAGCGCTAAAATTGAAACCACGACCACGGCTGCTGTTGCTGCTGCTGCCTCTGCAATGGGTAATCAAGATAAATTAGAGCAACTAGGAGCAGGAAAGAACGCTGGTCAAACTATTGACTGCAGGTATAATATAAGGCAGGTGGTGGCAGTGGTGGGGAAACACGTGTGCCACGCGACCCACAGAGCTCAGGAGAGAGAGAGAGAGAGAGAGAGAGAGAGAGAGAGAGAGAGAGAGAGAGAGGAGGAGCAGGGTGTCACCACTATTAAACAGTCGCCGTTGATGGCGATCTCATTTTTCCATTCTTTTTGTGGCCACCACCCCACCTTTCTCTAATTGGTCGTCCCTGCACACACACCTTTCCAGTTACCCTCCCAGTCTACCAGTCTAATTTTAAACCAGACCAGACCAAAGCAGTAAACATATGTTGCCGGCTCGTATGAGTAATGAGGCACAGACATGAACAGGGACAGGGAAACCGACAGAGAGATTAAGTGTCACCAATGTGACAGGATTTAACAAATGAGACTGGGCTCTCTAATAAACGCTTAGAAAAACCTTATTGTAACGAATAAACGGTTTCTAGGTAAGCATTTTTTGCCTCAAAACTAGTCATTTTTTATTATTTGTGTGAGTTTTTGTAAACAAAAAGCTGCAAAAATTGTAAGTTATCATTTGTGCAAAATGAAGATTTAGCTAACATTGATTATTTGAAAATTAACCAAAATAGAATTAAATTAATCATGCATAAAAAACTTTATTTTTAATCAAAATTTTTTGTTTTTTGTTGTATGTGAAATTTCAAACAGTTAAAAAAGTTATCAACAAGTTTCTGAGCATAAACAAAACTTGCTGTTTTTAACAACGGAGTTTTTTAAAGCCAAAACAAAAAAAGATTAACTACTATATTGCCATTTTGAAGATTAGCCAAATGATGATTTATTAACTCCTGTCCAACAGTCCAAATAGTCACACACACACACCGACCGGCAATTTTGAACGCTAATCCTTTTGCACCGGCTGCCTGTATTTTGTAGTCTAGTGCAGATGTTTGAATCTGCCGCTAATTATCTGCCCCGTTGCTGCTGCTGCTGCTGCTGCACTTTCTGTTAGTAGTAGATTTTTGCTGAGAAACCGGCAAATTCATAGACAACATAAAAATGGTAATGGTGACCACATCAAAGATGATATCAAGTGCACTCATCTTTTTCTCCAATAAAGTCATTCCTCACTCCAGACGGTCAAAGCCATCATCACCGGCAATTAGTAGCGGTAGCGCACAAAGTCTCTTTTTCTTAGATCACCACCACCACCATCATCATCATCATCCCCGTAATGAGGATTAGTAAGACAGAGCTGGGGTCTACTCTGTATCGTTTTAGTAGAAATACTCTACTTTTTTAATGTGTGTAGAAAAAAAGAGTAGTGGTGGAAGATGTGTGACTACCAACTGCCAGACTGGTAAAGTGAGGTGCTTTGTCTGTCTGTCTTTCTATCAGTCTGTCTGGCTCTGTTCTGCTCTGACTGACCTTCTTTACCGTCTTCAGCAAATGATGATGCGACTGCTGCTGCTGCTGCTGATGATGATGATGATGATGATGATGCGGCTAAAGTGAGGTGAGATGCCCTGAGCAGTGGATGAAGCTTTGCGTTGCGTGCACCAGCCATCACCAGCACAAGCAGCACCAGCACTAAACTAGCGCACTACACAGCTGCACTGAACTGCAGCAGCACAAGTAGCAGCAGAACAGAACAGAACAGAACTGAACTGAAATCTGTTTCAGGTTATGCTTAATGAGCAGAAAGGGGAGAAAAATTGACTCTGTGTGTCTGTGCTAAATGATGATGGTGATGGTGATGGTTGCCGGGTAGGGGTGAAGAAGAAGGAATAGGAAAGAGCTACTGAAGAAGAGGAAATTAGGCTGAAAGAGATACATCATCTTTACTGCTGTGCTGCTGCTGCTGCTGCTGAACCGTATGAAAACGGAGAGGAATGCAAAGATAAAGGGGAAATAAAAGACTGAGGGATAGCATGAAAATGGTGATGATGATGATGAGATGATGATGATCACAGTGATGACCAGGTGACCCTTACCTGAATGCAGTGCCTTCTAGTAAGTAATAGTAAATAGTAGTTCTAGCCGTCTGTCGGGTGCCCCCTCCTGAAATCAGCCTATGACTGACTGAGTGATCAGCTGCAGCTGCAGCTGCAACTTAGGTGCAACACAAGAAAAAGAACAGTTGAAACACTGATCGGCACTGTGTTTTGCTCTGTTTTAATGGTGCACTTTGTTTGTATACTTGACCAAAGTAAATATGCTGTTTTGTTGGTGCAGTAAACATTTCCCATTTGCATAAACGCTATACAGTTTTTTGCGCATTTTAAAAATAGGTTCAGATGCGTAAACATACCGCCTAAACATTAAAATTGAAAAATTGAGCACTCATTTTTTCCGGCAATAAAAAAAGTTCTAAATGGCTAGTACGAATGCAAGTCTATTTTTCACCATCACTCCCGTCATCATCATCATCATCATCATCATCATCATCATTTTGTTCTCTCATCTTTAAATCACACTCTCTTTCATATTTGCACATTTTTTAGCATTTTAAAGTTTTGTTGCCGGCACACACATATGAGTGTGTCGCCGAGTGATGGTGTCGGCTATTTGGCGTAGCACTGTGGTGATTAGCATTTCTTTTTTGTAAGCTTTTCCGTTGTCTTGTGGTGGGCGAGAAAGATTGTTCAGCAGTTCCCAACAGCTCAGTTCAGTGTATCCAAACACTCAGCTCCCCACTTGAACCCAATGATAGGCACTTGTTTTAGGCGTTAAAATGCTCTGAGAAAAGCAGATGATAAAAGATGTGCGCATCAATCAAACTGTCGAGGTAGCTGTTGTGGCTTGGTGATACTCCTCCTCCTCCTCCTTCTACTTTGCCGCCTCCGCCAAACACTTCGGGGGCATCCTTTTTTGTTCATTTTGTTGACCTCTGACCTTTTCCTTCTTTTTGGCAGCTTAGTGAGTGTGTCAAAATATACTTGTAACAACAGCAGCAACAGTAGTCCTTTTCCTTCACATCGTTAGTGAGCAATTTTCATTATCCTGAAAAAGCCAAAAATACTGAACAACACTGACAAATAGGACTAGTGAATGAATAAAATAAATGAGACAGTTGTTTTGTAGTAGTGGTAAATGAAGTGTAATTAGTAGTACTCTTTTTGTTTAAAATGCCACATCTTTTTGCCCAGTAGCAGACGTTGAAAATGTTGACAGTGAAAATGTCGATGCACTGTTTTGGAAGGTCACTTTTAAAGTAAAAATTTTTCTGATGAATAAGCTTTATATTTAGTCAACGATATTTATAGAGCACCCCTCGCCACACCAGTCAAGAGAGTGGCCAGAAAAAGAAAAAGAGAGGACTCTTGACTGGTGTGACCAACTGAACTTTAATGAGAATTTTTAGTTTGAGTGCTGCTTGAAAATGGGATACCCCTACCACTCCGAAGCAAAAGCCCCCATTAACTATTTTTGTTTTTCTTTTTGCTTCGTTATCTCTGTTTTAAAACTGCTGTCTACTTTTTTTCTCCTTTTTCTTCAGCACCACAAATCCTGAACCTAATGGCCGAGCTTGACGTGGCGGCGGCGGAGAAGCAGCAGGTGCTCGCTGAGCTGTACGCGAAAAACCCCTACTACGCTGCTGCCGTTGCCGCCGCCGCCGCCAACTACAACTTTCCCAAAGCAGTAGCAACAACAGGAGGAGGAGTTCCCCGGCGAGTGCATTGGAGGTCTGCCACGCCCCTTGACCGAGACCTCCTTCGGCCGGCCACACGCCCCCTTGCCCTTCGAAACGTGTACGCGCGGGCGCACGCCCCGGGCGACCTTCGCCTTGCCTCGCACACCTCCTCCGGGCACTCGGCGGGAATTGGCTATCCCTCGCCGTACATCACCATGCTCAGAAATCTTCGAAACGGCGGAGGAAATCACCCAAACTTGGCAGTCCACATAGGAGCTGAGCAAAGAAAGCATCAGCAGCCAGCAGCAGCAGCAGCAGTGTCGCTGTGACTGTGGACAGTGTCACCACATTCAGCTTCAGCTTCAACAGGAGCAGCAACAGTCACAACAACAACAAAGCAAAAGCAGCTGTGTGGCTGAAATCAACGGTAAACAAACAAAGAAAGTGTTTTTTGGTAGCAATAAAAATTAATTACTTTCTTTCTTTTTTTAGATACCACCAGCAACGATTGTGTTCATACAAATGCGGCGGAGGAGGAGGGAGGACCGTGTGCCGATCATCATCACCCTCACCCTCACCCTCACCCTCACCCTCACCCTCATCATCACCACCACCCATCCACCGCCTCCAATCGAAACTCCTCACCCTCTTCACTGGTCACCTGGTCCTCGGTGGTCAGCTCCTCGGCCTTTGAGTCATCGATGGCCTTCAATGAGCCGGCAGTGATGCCAGGCAGCAGGAGGAGGGGGCTTCTTCTGCAAGGCACTAATGGCCATGGTGGTGGTGGTGGCAAACTTGCTCATCATCGTCGAAGTTTGCTTTCCTCCTTCAGCTCGGCAGACTATGGCGGCGCTGAAGAAGAAGATGATGATGAAGAAGAAGTGGTAGAGATCGCGTCCACTGACCCAAAAACCAAAATTGACGACTTTTTCCGCAAGAACAACGTCTCGGTCGGTCAGAATGAACAGCTGCCTATTTCTGTTTCCGGCTCCTCAAAAGTACCGTGCACCTGTTCATGTCGAAGTGAAGCGGCGGCGGCGGCGGCAGCAAATCAAAAGCTGTTTGACCAATCAGCCAATCACCACCCAAATATCACCACCGATGACGACGAAATGACCTCCATCACTGACGTGGTGCCCTACAGTCAGGTGACATCGACAACCAGTGCCAGTCAGCAAACCAGAGAGGATCATCACTCGGTGGCAACAGCCACTGATGGCGGTTGTTCATCAACGAGAAGCCTGATCAGAAAAACTGGAGGATCAAAAGGAGGTGCAGCAGGTGGAGCCTTCAAAGTGGAGGGCGACAGCTACTGGAACTGGTGGTGGAGTGATGATGAGCACCGACGATGGTCCTCGGCGATGTCCTCCCATTGAAACCGGCCAAGGGAGATGAGATGTCCGTCTGGTTGCGGGAGAACATCGAGACGAGAAGGGTAAGGGGGAAAAGAGGAAAACTTTTGAGTATCTTTTAATTCTAACTGTTTTACTTAAATACTGTAAACCTTTGCAGCCTGAATCAGTGGTCTTCAAGTCGGCCTCTGACGTGCCCAGCCACGTCCTCCTCGAGCGAGCCCTCAGTCCGCCCTGCTCCTCGCACTCCATCGTGCTGAGGCCGAAAAAGACGAAAACAAAGGCAGACAAAACTTCTCACGCCCTCTCTGAAGATGAAGGAGCAACGAATTCGATGCCAACTCCTCCGCCTCTTCAACACTGCCCCGTCTAAAGCGGCGCTGGTCACTCTTTCCAATGCGACGAAAGTCGGCACAACGGCAGTCAAAGTCAATCTCGGTCATCTCGGGGCCGACTTTGGTGGATCATCAGCATCGCAACCGCATCAGCAACCGCATGACCAGGGCCACCACAGTTTGAGCCGCCTCTTCAGCCGCAGCAATCGAAATCGGCAATCACTACCACCGAATCAGTCGCTTCCTGGTCAAACAAACGCCTCAACAATGGCCACCAGTGGCAATGCTTCATCTAGTCTTGATGGTGGTGGTGGTGATGAAGAGGATCGTGGTAATAGCAGCAGCAACAGCAAACCCGAAGCCGAAGTAGTCCTGCTGATGTCCCTGAAGAGCGAGTCAAACTGCTGGCCGCTCAGTTCAGCAGTCCCGTCCTGGTGAACATCGACACCTCGGGAAGGCGGTTCCAGCGGATGAGCGTCGGACGACGGTCGTTGATTCACGTGAGATCATGAAATGTTTAGAATTGATAATCAATTTTAATCTTTTGTTTTTTGTGTTTGCTTTTTCAGTCCGACTTTCACATCCCTCGGCGACATGTGGCCACTCGAGGTCGGTCCAGGTCAAAGTCGCCTGTCAAAAACATGGGAACAATGACAATGGAAAACGGCAACAGCTCTTCATCGCCACTTTCAAACAGTAAAGAAGTGTCACCCTACGCCCTCAGTGGGCGGCTGCCTGATCATCGACAAAACAACAGCAGCAACAGCAACAGCAACAACAACACCCAAAACCGAGCAGAAAGAGGCTGCCAAACGGAAAGTGGAGGACCTGGTGGAGTTGATGATGATGAAGATCATGATGATGATGCTAAGCGTTCGCCATTTGCTGATGGAAAAAGAAGCCTCTCAAAACACCTGAGCACTCCACCTTCTAAAACAACTACTGGTGGTGGTCGTTATCAGGTGGCCGTTGAGGTTCACCATCTTCAACACCATCAGCCCAGCCAGTTCATCAATGGCAGACCATTCAACAACTTATTCCCCAACAAGAATGATGATGGTGATCTAAATGACAATGATGAGTCTGATGACTACGTGACGTTGATGAGAAAATCCGCGGCCAGAACAAGTGGTCAAAACCTCGATGACGTCGCCTCCATCAGCACTGCCTCCAATGCAGGTGAAGTGATCCCTACTACTAATTACCAAAGCCTAAAACACTGGAGAAAAACAAATTCAAATAACAGTGCTCAAACGGTGACAGTGAGGTACCGATCCGCAGGTGGATCCAAAGAGGAATCGGCGGTGCAGACAGGATTCCCAGCAATGCAGCATGCACAACAGCAGCAGCAGCAGCAGCAGCAGCGTCATCATCAGAATGGAGGTCGCAGCTCGAGTGGCAATTGGAGTGCCGCCACCAGTGACCTCCTCCAGTCCTCCTCCACCTCCTCCAGTCCACTTCATCCGCTGACAACGATGATGGCGGCTCAACCGTCCTCATTATCAAAGAAAAGGCAGTCCAATTGGATCAGTAAAGAATCGACAGAAGTGTCCGCCACCACTGATCAGGCCACAGGGGCAAACTCTGCTTCCACTTTAACTCAGCAGCAGCAGCAGCAGCAGCAGAACGACGAGGCAGAGTCGGTGTACTCGGTGGACAATGACGGCTACTTCACCTCGATGCACACCGACTCGGGCCTTCTCTTTGGCCATACGCCGATGACCGTTGAGTTGATGCCCAACTCCAATACTAATAAGAAGGGAATGAACAGTGAGCAACTGCAACTGCAGCTACAATCGCAGCTGCAACAACAGCAGCAGCCTAAACAGCAGCAGTTTTCACAAAAGCTGAAAAAGTCTGAAAACAACGGCCACAGTAGACTGCTCGATCGGAAGGCACTTTCGAAGCGTTTTGAGCGCATTCAAGAGGAGCAACAGGCTCCAAGTGGAGGAAAGAGTGTCAATGGAGTGATGATGCTTGATCAACAACAACAACAGCTGCAACAGACGACTTACGGCTCCAACGAGTCCATCAACTCGATTCTCTCCAACAGCGACGCCACCTCGGTGGCAGTGGATGAAGAGGAGGAGGAGGAAGTGGATAAGGAGGACCGAATTGCCCAATTAGAAGGTGAAAATGAAAGCGAACATGATGGTCACGGTATGATGCTGCTCTCGCCCATGGACGACACTGCCTCCTCGCTGGCCGGCGACTTTGACTGCTCCGTCAGTCACTGCTCACATCAGTTCAGTGGTCATCATCAACAGCAGCAGCAACAGCAAAATAACCAACATCAATGGAGGAGGTCGACCAGGTTTCCTGCTCGGACATCGAGCTCACCACCGAGCCGAGCTGGAGGAGAAGCGACGGCTGACCGCGGCGGCCATTCGAATGATGCACCAGCGACAACGGAGCAACAACAACAGCAACAACATCCTTCAGACACAGCAGTCAAGCAACACTCGACTTCGAACCGTCTCCGGAACCTCATTTGACAATGAAAGCGGCGACGACGACGACGATGAGACGCTTCGAAGTTCGTCCAGCTGTTCCAACGGTACACTGAACGGCACGGCCACCACCACCGCTGATGACGATCATCACCACCATCATCAAAGTTCTTCCTCATATCAGCACAAACACTATCAACACCACCACCACCAGCACCACCACTTTGACACCACTCGAACACGAGTCAAGCGCTCCTCCAGCTATCGATCGGCCAACTACGGCGGAAACTACTTTCGCTCGGCCACGCTGAACCTGCCAAAAAGTGCTGATCAGCCGCTGACAAAATCGACCGCTGTATCGATCAAACCTGGGCAACTCCTGACAACTCCTCCTCCTCCTTCCTCTTCTTCGACCTTCTCCACCTCTGCCTCCGCCTCCACTTCCGTCCTTCGCCGGCAGGTGAGCAATCTGACAGCTACTGAGAGCGGCGCAAGCAGCGCCTCGAGCAGTTGCCGGCGACTTCCGCCGCCGCCGCCGCCACCTAGAGTGAGCAGTATGCTGGTGAAGCTGCAGCAGTACCGAGATGATGATCAGCAGAGGAAGAAGAGGTCGAGGTCGTCGAGGAAGGTGGTGGAGGCAGAACATGAACCACTTGACGCACTTGAAGCACTGGACTTTGAGGACCTGGACAGCATCGTCAGCACTGAAGGTGGTGGTGGTGGTGGTGGTGGTGGTGGTGGAGCTAGGGGTGACCAAGACCACATGTCCGACCTCGCTTCGCAAGCTTCACAAGCTTACCTCCAAAACAGCTACAATCATCATCATCGAAAGGCGCCCTCTGAAACCTGCTCCTCCGAGGCGATGTCCACCAACAGCGAGTACCTCCGTCGACGGCGGCACATCTTTGACAGCCTGGATGTGGTCGACTCGGCCCGCTCCTATCCGCCCCTCTCCTACATCGGTCCCTATGATGAGTACTGCGAGTCGCTTCCGGCCAGCAGTGCCCCTCCTTCAGAAGTTGATGGAGGAGGTGGTGGTGATCCATCCACTTCAGTGGTGAGCATGGCCAGCAGCAGCACCTGCAGCAAAAGAGATGACCACCACTTCTTTGCCTCGATACCGTTTGCTGATGAGAGCAACAGCTGTGAACCAGTGAGAGGATCAAAAGCCACCAGATCGGAGATGACCAAGTCAGAGGACACGCTCTGTGAGGATGATCCACATTCGACGACCGCCAGCTCAAGGACGGTCACTCCCGTGGAGGGTGAAAAAGCAGCTGCTGACATAGACCAGAACAACTTTGGCACTCTAGAGCGAAAACAGCTCGAGGAGCGACACCTCAGCTCCCCACTGCCGCAACCTAAACTGGCCTCTCTGGCTCGCATGTCCTCCTCTCGAGACAGCAGTCCTCGCCAGCAGAACCACCAAAATCCTAAAAAGTCCTCTAAAACCTCGACTAGTAAAGGCAGTCCCATTTCTGAGCAAACTTCACAGTTCAACAGCAGTCAGCAGCAGCAACTAAGCAGTAGTACTCCACCAAAACCGAAACCCCGAAACTCGCTGCACTTTTCACCTGAAAGGGTGAGCCCGCCTTCCCTGCAGTCCTTTAGCACTGAGACCGAGCCGCCTAAAACGCCCTCAACAAAACATTCCTCTCAGCGGACTTTAAAATCACCACCACCACCTCCACCACTACCACCATCTACAGCATCATACAAAAAGCAGGTCACCATCAGTGTTCCACAAAGCTCCAAAGTCAGTCAAACTGCCACTACCAGCACTTCTGCACTGACGAACTGCAGTTCATCCCCGATTCATCCTCGCATTCACCCCAGTCCACGACCAATTCCACCACTACCACCGCCTCTTCCGCCTCTTCCTCTTCACCTCCTCTCCAGCAAGTGACCACCACCAGTACCACCACCACCACCACCACCACCACCACGTCGCCCAACCGCCGCCTCACCACCGAGGACCTCTTCATCATTCTGCACAATCAGAAGAAGAAGCTGAACATCAAAACCGAGCCGACGCTCTTTACCTCTACTCGATCTCCGCCTCCTCCCCCGGCAGCAGCAGCTACTTCTTCCTCATCTTCAAATTCACCCCTCACGTCACCTGGTGCCTCGCCGGCCAAATCGTCGTTACCATCAACTATCGTCACATCACCTCAACTTTCTCCGGCTACCACTGCACAACAGAATCCCACCTATGGGCAGATTGGCTCCCCACTGTCCGCCACATCATCCCCAAAACGGCGCTCCTGGACGGGAGCCGCCGCCACGCTGCCCAATTTGAACGGAAGTATTAAAAGCGGAAGTCTGCTGGCCCAAAACAATCGGGAACCCTTGGGAACAGCAAGTGCACCGAGGACTCGTCAGTCGCTGGCCCTGGACCGCCTCGGTCCGATGCGTCCGACGACGCTAAGTGACTTCAAGCGACTGCTGGCCAATGTGCGACCATCGACTACTGTTTCAACTGCTGCTGCTGCTGCTTCTCTCGTTCCTGGTTCAGCTCTGCTGTCACCGGGTAAAACGCCGGCCAACTCCAATTCTGCCAGTTCTCCCGGGACTTCGCCAACTGCCTCCTCTTCTTCCTCCTCTTCAACTACCACCACCACTACCTCCACCTACTCTGCTCTTCAGCAGTTGCTGAAGGGCCGAGGTCAGGAATCACAATTAGATGATGTTCCCACCATCACCAACTCCAATTCCGCCTCTTCAGGCTTCTCCTCGATGCTCTCTCCGCTGTCTCCCACCGCCACTACCACCACCTCCTCCAACAACAGCTCCTCTTCTCTTCTGTCACCCCTTTCACCCACCGCCTCTTCTCTGACCTCCTCTTCTTCCTCCCCTTCCGCTTCACCTTTGGCTCTCCAGCTCGACAGAAAGCAGCTGGCTCAATGACTGGAAATGGCGGAGGGGTGAATGGATCATCAATTGGCAGCAGCAGCAGCAGCAACATGTCCGAGTTTATCAAGAAGTTCAGCAGCAAGTCTTCCCATCTGGGCAAAAGCGGCATTCCTCACTCAAGCAACGGAAAAGTGATGATGCAGTCCAGTTCCGCCTCTTCTCGGGTGTCTGCAGTGTCTCGTCTGCTTGATTCTACTTCCTCTTCCTCCTCCTTTTCCTCCCTTTCCTCAAAGACCGCCTCTTCCTCAGCAAAGCCGATGTTGGGGCCAGTGGACAGCTGTCCGCCGATTCTCGAGGCAGACACTGAAGCAGAACACTGTGGTGGCTCTTCCGAAGCTCTGGTCAGTGGCAGTGGCAGTGGCAACGACTGCACTGCCCTTCAGCTGTCCACCTCGGACTCGGTCGACTCTGCCGTCGACCTGCTCAGCACTAGTCAGCTGACAGAGGTGGCCACCTCGGAGGAGGTTATCGTTCAGGCGAAGAAAACGCTGATGAACTCCAGCAACTCTTCAACAGCAGCAGCAGCAGCAGCAGCTACAGCTACAGCCAAAGCGCACAACCTTTGCACAAGCACTTGGGTCTGAAGCTGTGGACATACCTGTGAAGATGATGTGAAGATTGAACCGCCCCCCCCCCACCCACACACACCTCTTCTGCAATGACAATGTGGCCGGGTGTGTGTGTGTGTGTGTGTGCCATCATGCGCCACTCCATTATGCATTGTACTCTTCTATTGACAGAATTGGTTTTTCTTTCTATTTTTTTTTGCTTGTTAGTTGCTGCATCATTGTTTACGCATTTTTTTAAGTTGTTTTGACAAGCATTCAATACAGAGTAAATTAATAAAATTATTTAAACACAGTGGCAGATGTAATTATAACAGTTGAAGGCTTTAACTTTACCATAATTTAACTACAATTACCGGTAATTTCACTTTTGTTGTGCAAACCTAAATTTCCAATACCGTTTTAGGGCAATACTAAGCCGAGATTGATGACAAAGACAAGTTGCCGTGGAAGCAAAGACTGTGTAGAAGGGAAAAAAGAGAGGGGGTAATGTACGACTGCAGCAAATTGTGTTTATACTGGTGGCAAGTGCTGTTTTAGGTAGTCAAATGTTTTAAGTGCTCCACGTGATGTTGTGGTGGTGGTGGTGGTGGTTGTCGTGGTCTATGAGATAATCAACAACGGCAACCAGTTAGTCATTGGCAATAATAAGTAATACAGAGTGCCTGGGGGAGCTAAAGTAAGCGGCATCAGAGACAGATGTAAAAGTGTGCAACCAACAACACCAGCAACCACCAGACATTATTAGTCATAGACGGTAGTGATTTGTAGACATTCTAATATGCATATAACTAGTGAGTACTACTGCTCATTCTAATAAAAATGGATCTTTTTGGAACTTGCAATCAAAAGTATTCAATCCGCTTTCTCGACTGAACACTTCATTTTTTCAACTTGCCACACACACACAATGGCCTCTTCGTTAAGTGCTCCGTCCCTAACTACCGCCATCAGCAACCAAAATGCAACCAAAATTCAAACATCTGCCATTCAGCGTAAGCCAACCTTTCTTGAGATGGTCAACCACTCGCTGAACTGCATCTCCATTGTCGGCGTCTTTAAGGTGCACTTTTTCCTCATCATGGCGTAAGTGTGTGTGTTTGACCATTTTTTTAATAATTTTTACAAAACATCTTTTGTTGTCAAACAATCATCACCACAAAATTGCCACTTTTTGCAGAACCATCATCATCAGTAATTCTTCTGACGGGGCAATTATCGCCTTTTACAATGCATTCTTCTTTGCCGCCCTCTTTCTGGCCGTCAACGAGCACCTGAAGCCAGGTCCGCTGCAGCTGGCCACATTCATCAATCTGTTCTCCATCGTCTTTGACATCCTGATAGTTTGCAACTCGGACAACGAAATTGAACAGTTGTACGTACCTTTTTTCACCTATATGTCAAGGCCAGCTTTTAATCTGCTTTTTCCTTTCCTTCTTCCCCTTCAACTCTACTTCAGGTTTCTCATCATCAACGTCGTCTTTCGTCCCCTGACCACTGTGGTGCTACTGCAAAAGTACAACCAGCAAAAGCGAAGATTGCAGCTGCACGGCAGTGAGGGCACATCCCTTGCATCGGCCATCAAAAACTTACTGTACAATCCAAATGCTGATGCCGTTTTTGATGATTTTGAGGTGGGAAAGAAGCCTGATCTGCTGCTGCCGACGGTGTTCAGCACACTGCCCAACTCTCAACGACAGTAAACATACGAAAAGTAAAAAATGTCATATTTGAAAATGTGATTTGAAAAAACAAAATAAATTGAAATAAAACACATGAGTACACGTGTAGCTTCTTCACAATGATGAACTTAAATATCATTTTCAAGATTTTCTTTTCAAAGCCTTTTAAGTTCAACCGTTTTTGTTTTTTGATTGACTTGTTTGATGCACAGTCACCAGGTGTCGACAGTTTTTTGACAAATAAAAATTTATTTTGAGAAAAAATTACGTACAATTTAAACTGGGCGTTTGAACTAATTTTTTCACAAATTAAATTTTTAAGTATAAAACTTTTTGTTGTAAAAATTTATAATTTTTTATCATTTTAAATAAATCATTCTTACAATGCAACAGCAAAAAAACTTGGCAAAAAGAAATCCAATTTATTTTTCCGTCTCAAAGCAACAAATAGCCAAAATGTAGGCATGTAGGTAGGCAGGCCACATTCAAGTAAGATGCATTTCACGATATGCAAATGCCTTATTCTGCCTTATTCCTCCTTACTAAGTACCTTTTCCCTCTCATCTTTAGCTTTCACCCCCTCACCCCCTCACCCTCTGCCTGTCAGCAATCACTGTTGTGTGTGTGTGTGTTTACTGTGTGTTAAAGTGCACTGAGAAAAAGAGAGACAGAGAGAGCATCAATCAATCAGAGCAACCGATCAGCGGTGGCTCACGACCAACTGTGAGTAGCATGAGTAAGACTGACTGAGAAAGACTGACTGGACGTTGCCTGTCAGCTGGGCAGAGAGAAAAAGCGAGGGGAACTCGTCACTCCTCGAGGGTAGAGGGCGAGGGCCCGCTCCCTCTCATTCTCTCTCTCTCTCTCCCTAACCATTGGAGAGAGGCACAGCAGGCAGGCAGGCAGGCAAGCAAATCAAGTGGAGAGAGAGAGAGAGAGAGAGAGAGAGAGAGAGAGAGGAGAGAGAGAGAGAGAGAGAGAGAGAGAGAGAGAGAGAGAGAGAGAGGAAGAGAGATCGCAGTGGTGCGCTGCACAGTGCACAGTGATCAGAAGATCAGTGTCCGTGGTCGTCGTCTCAGTCAGTGACTGCAACAGTTCTCTCAGTCAGTCAGTCTCAGTTTGGCAGTCGAGCAGAGCGGCAACTAATCGCGGTCTCAAAACGCTAGCGCGCGAGCGCACTCTTAATCTCTTCACCTTCTGCTTTTGAACTTGCAAACTTTTGAGTATTAATCTTCCCCTTTTCCCTATTATTCAACTATCAGTCATGAATTGTGTGTGTGTGTTTGTGTGTGCTAATCTAACCAGTTGACTATTCTCTCATTTACATCATCTTTACATCGTCATGACTTTTCATCCACTTTTCTCCACTTCAGCACAATGATGATTTGACCAGCAGTGTGATCAGCTAAAACATGTGTGTGTGTGTGTGTTTGTTCGACTGCATTGCCAGCAGTGCTGTTGATGTGATCCATTCTTTGTGATTCTATATATTACTTGTTGTGCCCTGTTTACTTCTGCACAAGTGTAAACACTTCAGTTAACAAAATTACACAAACTTCAAATTTTTAAACCCCCCATCCCAAAATGAAGTTAAAATTGAGCACTGTTAAGGCGGTAGGCTGGGCCTGCCTGGTCGCCTTGCTCCTCGCCGAAACGCTGCTTCTCGTCGATGCCAACAACAATGAAAAGGAGCGAGGCGGAGAAGGAGGTCGAAGAGGAGGCGGCGGTGGTGGTAAGAACGGTCGAAGGCGAAAGAACAAGGAACGCCAGCGACAGCAGCAGCAGCAGCAAAAGCAGTTTCAACTCTCGGAATCCGATTCCTTCTCCTCCTCCTCCTTGACTGACTCGGAGGGATCATCCCTTTCCGGATCATTTCTCGACTCCTCGCCGGTCATCTTCGCCGACGGCAGCCACCACCACGGGAGCAGCAGCAGTGACCATCAACAGCAGCAGCAGCAGCAGCCAGCAGCAGTTCCGAAGCAGCTTCGAGGAGTCCGACACTCTCGGCGGTCCACTCTGACGACACTCTGAGTGACCAGTTTCACCTTCACCCTCACCATCCTGGCCACCAACTCCTTCCGCCGCCGCCCCCGCCCACGCACACCTGCGAGCCGATTCGCATTGACATCTGCCGGAACATCGGCTACAACGTCACCTCGATGCCCAACTTTGTCGGCCACGAGCTGCAGGCGGACGGCGACTGCAGCTGAACACCTTCCTCCCACTGATCAACTACGGTTGCAGCTCTCAGCTGAATTCTTCCTCTGCTCCGTCTACGTGCCGATGTGCACCGAGAAGGTGCCCGTCACCATTGGGCCCTGTCGCCCGCTTTGCGAGTCAGTTCGCGGCCGGTGCGCCCCCGTCCTCGAGGAACTGGGCTTTCCCTGGCCCGAAGCGTTGAACTGCAGCAAATTTGTGCCCACCAACTCGGTGGATCAGATGTGCATGGACGGGCCGCCGCCCGAGTACGTCGACCTGGCGCAGCCTCCGCCCACCATCGTCACCGTCGATCACAGTCGAACTGGTGGTCACCATCAACAGCAGCATCAGCAGAATCCTCACATGGTCAACACTGGCCACAAGTACCAGGTGGTGGTCAACCAGCAGCAGCAGCAGCAGAAGGTGCCATCGCTTCAAGGGCCCACTGGTGGTCCTGCAGTCCAAGGTCATCTGCCACCACCACCATCATCATCGCATGAGGTAATCATCTCAGGCTCTGAAGAGCGAGGAGGAGGAGGAGGAGGAGGCTCGTGGAGCACTACCCCGCCAACAATCAGCTGACACCTGCTGAAGAGTCCAATGGCAGGCGGAAACAGTCAGGCAATCGGCGCAACAATCGCTGCCAACGTCTGCTCAAGTCAGAGCAGTACGTCTTTCTGGAGAGCAGCTTTCTTCTCCTGCTTTCAAGTGAAAGTTCTCTGAGCACTTCCGCCTCCACATCCGCTTCTGATCACCTTCAGTGCGTCCCCAAATGCGGCGCCAACATTCTCTTCAGCGAGGAGAACAAGCAGTTCGTCGACTACTGGACGGCCATCTGGGCCGCCCTGGCGCTGCTCAGCTGTGCCCTCACACTGGCCGCATTCTTCGTTGCCCCCAGCCATTCTTCATCTGCCTCATTACCTGCATCAGCAGCAATGCCACTCCCCTCTGTTTCCGCCGGTAAAGTAGTCGGTCATGTTCCTTACCTTCCTGCAAACACTTCCTCCTCTTCTTTCCGCTACCCGGAACGAGCCGTGCTGTACATTGCCGTCTGCAGCGGCCTCTCCGCCCTCGCCTACCTCTACCGAGCGGCCGTCGGCCGCCAGGCCGTCTCCTGTCACCTCACTGAGCTGGCCACTACTTCCGCTTTCACTTCCGGTGGCGAATCTTCAGCTGAAGACTTCCTCTTCCTCTTCCTCTTCCGCATCGCTGGCCTGGCTGCTGGTCACCTCCGCCGCCTACAACCCCCACTGCACCGCCTCCTTCCTCCTGCTCTACTACTTCGGCATGTCCGCCGCCGCCTGGTTCACCGTCCTCTCCGGGACACTGTCCGCCTCGCTCGCCTTCCGCCTCAGTCTCTCCCAGCTGTCCGCCCACCGGACGCTCTACCACTGCTTCGCCTGGTGTCTTCCGGCCGCGCAGACGCTCGCCGCGCTGGTGCTGCGAGCCGTCGACGGCGACGAGCTGACCGGCGTCTGCTACGTCGGCGGCCAATCTCGAAGACATCTTCTAGTGCTCGTCCTCCTCCCCAGCGCCGCCTACCTCGGCCTGGGCGTGGCCATGCTCCTCGGGGCGTTGCTTTTTGCCCGCTTTGTTCTGGTCGTCAGGGAGGGTGACCAGGAGTTGTGCAGCTGTGCACTGGCAGTCTCCCCAGAGGGTGGCCCCTTCCTGGAGATGACCACCACTGCCACTGCCACACGCCCATGACCCAGGAAACTGCTTCTGCTGAAGAGCAACTGCACGGCGGAAGTTCGGAGACTGCTCGCAGCGAGGCTGATTGCGCCAGCGGTTGCAGCCACTTCTGTCGGCGATTCCGTCGGGCGTCAGCTTCGGCTGCTGAAGATAATCATCACCCCCGCCACTCCCAGCAACTTCCCCCTCAACACCTTCGCCAGCAGACCACCAACAGCGGCGGCTCCGGTCAGTCTCTGCTGTTGCCACCTCAAAACAGCCAGCACTTTTGCGGCACGGTGTCGAGCACCTCCTCGTACAGTACCTCCTCTTCCACGGCCTCCTCCTCCTCTGCTTCAGGACGTCACAAGGCACAAAGTCGAGGAGGAGGTGGGACTTCATCCTTGACGACCACCGCCACCTCCAGGCCGCCGTACAATTCGCTGGTTGACAACAGCAGCGGCAGAGTTCTGCCGCCCGCCGACTTTGCCAGGTCCTCCTCGTTGCGTGCTTCATCGAAACGTCATCCGGTCAACTCGCGAACTCCCGCCTCAGTTAAACACAACTCCCGCCGACACTACCACCTTCGTCGCAACTTGGCCGCCAGCTCTCTTCTTCTTCCTCCGCCGTTTCCAAAGGCAGTCATCAACTGTTTTCAACCGGCAAAAACCTCTTTCCAGCTGACAAGGTTTCCTCCTCTCCCTCCTCTTCAGAGTTTGAATCAGAGACTGCCGCCGCCCTCATTCGCTCGGCCATCTTTGCCCTTTTCTACCTGATACCTGCTGCCTTTGTGACGGCCGGATACGCCTACGAGTACCTCTATCGAGACAGCTGGCTGCTGAAGCCGGAAACGCAGTTCAGCTCAGCTGTTTCCAGTTCCGCCTCTTCTTCTTCCTCTGAGGTGATGCAAATTTCCTCAAACAGTGTTGCTGTGGCAACTAATGCCGTTGGAGCGGAGAGCAGTGCCACCAGCACGCCCAACTTTGAGGTCTTCAACATGCGCCTCTTCATGTCGCTGGTCATCGGCATCAACACCGGCATCTGGATCCTCACGGCGAAGAGTCCCATCAAGGGCTGGTCCTGGTGCTCTTCTTCTTCCACCTCTTCAGGCTGCCTCTTCTGGCGATGCTTCGTGCAGAAGGGGGGCCCAGTGCCTCTGTCGGGCTCCAGTGTCGCTGGATCAGTGGTGTCGGCGGCCCCTGCGTCGACGATCAGCGGCGGCGGTGGTAATATCTTTGGAGCCGGATCAGCCGGATCAGCTTTGGCCCTCACTGGCAACCACAACAGCCACTTTGGAGGCCCCCAACAGCTGCAACAGACGACACTGCCCGTCTATCCGACGATGATGATGTCGCTGCATCCTTATCAGCAGCAGCAGCAACAGTTGATTCAGAACAGTTATCAACAGCAGCAGCAGCAAGCCATTGGACTGCTTCAACAACAACAACAACAGCAGCAGCATCGTCGACCACTTCCGGAGACCAGTCAGCTGCCTCCGATAAGTTCCGCCGCGCACCAGGCAGCAGCCTTTCACCATCAGCAACAGCACAGCAGCAGTTTCAGCAACAGCAACTCACCACTGGCCACTTACTTCACCCCAGTCAGCAGCATCAGCAGCAGCAGCAGCATCACCTTCTCTTTGCAGGACAGCAACAGCCAACAGCAGCAGCAGCTAACTTTGCCTACCACCAACAGCAGCAGCAGCAGCAGGCCACGGAAGGTAACTTCTTCTTTCTCAGCGACCTTGCTGGTGCAAATGTTGCTGTTGCGGGGCCCGGATCTGGCTCCACAGCGACCACCGACAGTACACTGCTCTCCAGCACTGTCAACTCTAATGGTCAGCAACAGCAGCAGTTT
Source organism: Tyrophagus putrescentiae (assembly GCA_024499935.1). Classification (NCBI taxonomy): domain Eukaryota; kingdom Metazoa; phylum Arthropoda; class Arachnida; order Sarcoptiformes; family Acaridae; genus Tyrophagus; species Tyrophagus putrescentiae. Next base: position 1,546,552 of record JAMZRA010000005.1, read on the forward strand.
TTCGGTGATCAAGTTGCAGGAGTTCAGAGTTTGTGGAGTGCCGGTGCCGGTGGTGCTGGTGGTCAGCAACGAGCTCCCGGCAATGAAACTGCCGTCTAAACATTTCCGACAGTCAAAAGTCGCCCGCTTCTGCTGCTGCTGTGCTTCTGTGTTCTTCACTCTAAGTCATCTCATCTTTTCTTTTTCCCCCACTTCTTTCCTTAACAAGTGCCCTTAACAAACTCTTTCCTTCTTGTCTTCTCTTTCCCTGTTCTTACTTTGTTTGATCTGATTTGGTCACAAAAGTTGCCAATATGGTTGTCGCAACCTCCTTTCTTCAGCCTGCCTTTTTTTACCAACGCACAACTTATATGCCTTAATGAAAATGGCAAGCAGTTTACTATTATAATTTTTTTTCATTTGTTCTGATTCGCACCCAGTGACTGTATTCTATTACACTTTTCTCCCTTTTTTCCCTGTAATCTCAATTGTATATTTTTTCTTAATTTCAGTATCCTTTTCTCTTTTTCGAGTTTGTGTAAGTTTTACAGCTGTACACCAAAGACCCCACAATCAAAACTAAAAACTCCGTTTTGTCTATTGTATTTCTGTTGTCTTTAAACGTTTTATTTTTCATTTGCTTTGCCTACCTTATAGCTTTTATTGTGCATGCATTGTACAGTTTAACCTTTCTGATCGTTTTTCCGTTAAATAAAAAACTCATATGTTTTAATTTCAAATCACAATTTCAATTGTGAGTGTGTTCACTTCTTTTTTCCGATTTGCTTTTCAAGCTGAGTGTTCTACTGCCAATGAATTAGTGTTCTTCATTGTTAAGTAGGACCATAAAAATGTAGTTTCCAGTGTGCTAATCACTTCAGGCAGCAGCAGCGGTGGCCAGTGTGCTAATGTGGGTCCTAATGAGCAGAGGGCCCCGGGCACAGTCCGGACTAATCACTGGACAATTGACCAGCAGACTGACCACTGAAAATAGTCTTATTATCTACTTGAGAAGTGACCAGCAGTGTCATCATCATCATCATCATCGTCATGATCCCTAGAAAGCAATGCAAATCTGTGCGCTAGGCTGATTACCACAGTGTGGTCAGCATTAGGTAAGGTCAGTGAATAGTGTGTAATACTTGGCCAAAGTAGTGAACAGCGTGAAAGTGAATCAGTGCACAGACAGAGCACAGCACAGTGCCACTGTGAAAGTCATTGCCAAGAGAATCAATGCAAGGAGAGAGAATTTCTGCTGCTTCTGCTTAAGCCCTCTGGCCAGCAGGAGAGAGAATTGGAAGGAGAAAGAAAAAGAGGCAGGCAGGCAAATGAACAGCAGTGAGCAGTAGAATGACGGGGTCGAAGGAATTTGCCCCCTGTCAGTTGACAGATGAGCCAATGTGTCACAGCACACAGGCAGTGACAGGCAGTGACAATCGAGTGTAGTGCTGTTGCTGCTGTTGGCTGCTGTTGGTAATTGATGGCCACAGCAGCAGAGCACAGCAGCTCACAGCAGCTAAAGCTGACTATTTGGCTGGCTGGCTGACTGACTGCAGGCGGGCTGACACTGGCGCCATATGCTCGCACTGAAGAAGAAGAGAAGAAGAAGAAGAAGAAAGAAGAAGCAATGAGCATGCAATCATGCGTGTCTAACGGAGAATGAGCATGTGGCAAGTCAGAGCAAACAGTGGGCAATGGTCAGTCAGTGCTAAGCCGAGAGCGAGATGAGATTTGGAGAGCAGGCCACACAGTTCATCTGATCCCAACAACATCTGTTGATGCTGTGGCTGTTGCTGATGAGAGTCCTGATGATTAGATGAAACTGAACACAGACAAAGAACAGTAAAGATGAAAAGATAAGAAGAAGGAAAGAAGGACAACATTGGCTGAACAAACGAACGATTTGTGTGTGGTGGTGTGATCAGAGAACGAAGGATGAGACAAGTGACGATTATCGTTTAGTCTTTTAGTTTTATTGTCAAACTGACAAATCATCGACAGCATTCGTGTAAAAGTTGGCAACAAGATAAAAAAGGGCTAACCTAAAGCTGTCAAACAGTTAACTGAAACAACTATAATGATATTTTAATATTTTTTGCACACAAAAAGGGCGTATTTTAGCAAACAATTTTTACCACTGTTAGTTGTCGATTCTCAAAACCATCACCTGCTATTGATTCATTGACAGCATTTTCTTGTTTGGTGGAAAGTTGCTACAGTTTGCCATACTAAATGACACCAGTGTAACAGTAACAAGTTGTACAGATTCAGCTGAAACCAAGCCTATCATTCAAAATCGGCACGAACACCAAATCATGCATTGGACTGTCAAACTGAGTTTCGTTTAACACCACAACAAAAAAAGCACATTCACGTCGTGCTTCAAATTCTGCATTCCACAGTTTAACAGCGTCGATCCAGAACTCAATCAACCCGTTTGATTTAATGCCTGGCCTGTGTATGATTTCTTTGCCAGTCTACTTTGCCAGCACTACCAGCACATAACTCAACTGCTAAATGGTACCGCTTTGTTACCATTGTTACGTAAGCAAACTACCACTGACCTAGTCAGCCCGCACACCTGATCACACACGCTCATTGTGTGTTTTTTGGCACTTTTTCCACTAAATTTTGTCCTTTCCAATTGCGCCACCGGCACTATGACAAAAATATAAATGGCAATTCTTGGTCGTTTTCACTTTTTTCTTTTCCACATGAATCCGAGCCAGCCGCACCTGAACTAAAATCCCTCACACGTAAACTTGGCGGAATTGCTCCAATTGTGGCAGAATTGCTCCAGTTTAGAAAGTCAGAAAAGGGACACAATCAGCAACGTTTGCCTGGAGGCCCCTCAACTCAGCTCATCAGCTCAATCACTGACTGACTGACTGACTTTTATTGCCTGCTGATAGCTCTCCTAACTGCTCTTTTTCTTTTTCAACTATATTCTTTCTCTTTTGACTCAATCGCTACTGGCCATCTAGGCTCAGCAGGGCCCGCTGATTTTTGATCAATTTAGAAAGGAGACGCAGCAGAGAAAACAGCACAACAGGTAGCCCACCTACCTAGCCACAGTTTACTTACTAACTAACTAACTGACCAATCTGATTCTGTTCTCTGATAAACACACTACGGTCAGCTACACTTGGTAGAAAACCAGGTAACAGTAACTTTTTAGCTGCAAGTCAAATTCGGTCAATTTGACAGTTTTTTTTCCAAACCTACGGCTCGTTTATTATCTCACATACTCAATCAGGGCCTTGAGATTGTAAAACAAGAGCTGCAGTCTGACCACTTTGACCACAACAGATAACTAGCGAACGAACTTAGGGGACTAGTTTGTGACAAACACATTTGTCAAATGCAACAGCAGCAACAGCAATCCAATTGTCACTGTCACTGCTAACCAAATTCAATTACTGAAACAAAGAGCAAAATAGAAAGTTGGCCACAAAGGTTGGCTGGCTAGCTGGCTGGCTAGTCAGTTGGCTTCCAGCCAGCTCTCATTCTTTTTTCTTTCTTGCCTTCTTTCTTTCCACTCATTCCAACCATTTGCTGAACTCCTGAGCGTTGAACAGGAGGGCCACAACGACGACGACGTCGTCATCAATCAAACGATAACGAGAAAATGTTTTGACAGTTTGGCCTGGCCACTCTCTCTCTCTCTCTCTCTCTCTCTCTCTCTTCTCTTTCTAGGTCCCGCGTGCCAGCCTTGCCTTGCCTTGACCATCGATCGTTAGGCCTTTTCTCCCTTCTCCTCCACCCTCACCCTTTTCACCCTCAAAACTGCATTTGAGCCCAATTACTTGGCTAAATAAGAAAGCTAGGCAAACGTCTGCCTGACAGCTCGGAAGGAGAGCAAAGAGAAAGCTAAGGGTACTAGCTGGGTACTAGCTGCACTTGATCAATCGATCGATTGGGCCCTCACCGTTTTTCTCTCTTTCCCTCTCTGTCTGTCTGTCTGTCTGTCTGTCTATTTGCATTGCAAATCTAAACTCTCCCTCTCTTTTTCTTTTTTAGAAAAAAAACTGCATTCTAAACTACTGTTTACTTTGCCACTTGATGGTCTCCTCTTCTCTTTCTTTTCTTCTTCTGCTGATCAAGCAGTGTGACAAGAAGAAGAAGAAGAAGAAGAAGAAGAAGAAGAGTAGACTACTACTACTGTTTTTGCTCAGTAAATCAGCCCAAATTAAAATCGGAGGAGGTAAGGAGGGTAAGGAGGTAAGGTAAAGTTAGCAGCAAACACACAGGCAGAAAAAGTTGGCTCAAACAATACCCACCAATGCACTAGCCTCCCTAGAAAGTTGGCCAAGTTGGCACAGCAGCAGCAGCAACAACAACAATGCCCCCTCATAATTTGAATAGCTGGCCACCGGTCACCCTCCTGCGTAACCTGCGCTCACTCTGATTCAGACGGGAGAAAAAAGAGGGAGACAATTCAGCAGTCAACTTTCGAGCAAACAGTTGCCAAACTCAGTGTGTGTGAGTCTGTCTGTCAAAGTGAACAGCTACTGCTGCTGGCTTGGTCTCCCCTTCTGACCAATTTGGTGCACCATTGAGTGGACGCATTCAAACTGAAAAAGTTAATTCACCTTCTTTGCTGGACTGAACTGAGCTGAATTGAATTGAATTGAACTGAACTGTGCCTGAATCACAAGTGCAAGCAGTGCAGCAGCAGCAGCAGCAGCACCTAACAATGGCTCTGAGCCTTCAACCTGTGACAGATTTAATTATAAAAGTACCCCCTCAGAGAGGTGAAAAGAAGGAAAGAAAAGCTGAATGAGCCAGCGAAAGAAGAGGACTAGAAAGAAGGAGCAAGAGAAGTCTAAAGAAAACTGAAGACTGAAGAATGAAGAGTGGGAGAGAGGTCAATATTTTGACTTGGATTAAAGATTAGCCGCCCTGGCTATGGTCACATTCTAAATTTTTTTTGCTTTTAGTCATTGCCAACACCAACAAATGCTGCCAACAATTGTGTGGACCCAGCTGCTGCTGCTGCTGCCAGGAAAGTCTGTCTGCCCAGCAAATCCAATCCTATCCTATCATCCCTGTCCCGACAGTCCGACTGCTTTTTCGATGTGAAGTGTTTCTCATTAGAATGATTACATATGAGCAGTGCTAGTCGGGTGGTCAGCAGCCCAGCAGCAGGTCTACTGACCAATTTTTTTCTCTCTTGTTGCAGGTGGACAATAGGGCACTTTTGCACACTTTTCTCACACTGGCTTGCTTCCTCACCTTGCCTTGCTTTTCTACTCACTGCTCACTGGCTCAGTGCTAGACACAGGTGTCCAAATGACACTGACATTGAAGAAGAAAAAGAAGAAGAAAAAGAAGAAGAAGTAAATCAAGCCAGTGACGTACTGAGAGATTTGCTAAGAAGAAGAAGAAGAAGAAGAAGGGGTAGCAAACAATAGCCCTAAATCAAAGTGTGTGTGTGTGTGTGTGCCCATAGCCATTTCTGATCTTCAGACAGATCTCAGGAGATAAAGCAGCTCAGGAAGTGCTGCTGCTGGCTGGCTGGGTGGCTGGCTGGCTGCCAAGGAGGTTGATTAATCGGAGACATATTTGTGCGCTGGCAAGCTGGTAAGCAGTTTAAGAAGGCATTTTAAGTGCATAAAACTGCCAAAAAAGAAAATAGCATTCTCTTTTTGGTGATGAACTTTCTCTTTTCTCTTTTAGTTTCTCTGTTGTGGTGCTGCTCGTGCTCAAGGTGCGGTCGAGGTTGTGGTCTTGGTGGCCACTGTTCAAGACTCTTCTTTTCTCATTCTCTCCACCTTACCCTTCTCTTTCTTTTTCTTTTGTGGTACCTGCTTATTTACTTAGACAAATTGACTTTCTGCCTCTCTGTGTGTCTTGGTGGCAGTTCTTATCTCTCTCATTCCTTGTCTTTCTCTCTCTCTCTCTCCTGTCAATCAGAGCAATCAGTTAAGTGGTCGTGACAGTAGTGGTAGTACCCCTTTCTCTTTTTACCTGAAAAATGGTCAAGTGGGAAAAAGAGGGCAAATAAGAGCAAAAAGAAAGAAAGAAAGAAGAAACACAGTAGTAGAAGCAATGCAAATCAATCTGTCAATCTATACAATTTTTTTATTGCTTTTTTGTCTGCCAAACTAATTAAAAATGAATAAAGATAAAAGTAAAAACCCCTTCTCAGACAGAGTTTAGTTCTTAAGCAGCAGCAGCAAAAAGATGTTATTTTTACCGCGAATGCAACCTGCGACCTTTGAGCAACAGCAGCAGCAGCAGCAAAAACAGCTAAAATGCAACTGCCAACAATTGCATTTTAGCTGGAAAAAGAAGAAGAGGAAGCTGCAAACAAAGTGTTACAAAGTGTGGTTCGTCTGAGGCAGACTGAGCAAAAGACTGAGTGCTCTGCCGTGCTCATTGTGTCAAAATAAGTGTCCTGAGAAAAAGAAACAGCAGAAGCAGAGATAACAAATGATGACGATTCAGTAGCAGTGTCTGGCCAGCACCACCGAAACCATCACCTTTCACCCCCACCATCTCCTCAGCAGCAGCAACAGCAGCAATCTCCTCAACAAAGTGTAAATTTGCTAATTTCATGCTTGCACTGTTTGCCCATTTGCTGCTGCTGCTGCTGCTGTGCAATCACTGTTCGTGCCTCTTGCCAACATTTATGACGACCAAGCAGTACTGGGAAGACAGAAGCAGCAGCAGCAGCAATAAGAAGAGGGAGACCCAGAGGATGTGTAAGTGTGTGTGAGGATGAGCTGAAGAAAAAAGCGCACCACTGACTAGCTCACTAGCTCTGAGGCTAAGCTTTCGGTGAGTGTGCCTGAACAGCAGCAGCAGCAGCAGCAGCAGTGGCAAAGGTCAGCACTGTCTGCTGTCTGTTGTCTGATGCTCTGTAGAGATTGAGTCCTTAGTCTTACTCAATGAAGCGAAAATTAGCGAAAAGGCACATCTTCTCTGGCCAGTGGTCATCATCATCATCATCATCATCATCATTTTGTCTTTTACAGTCTTTTTTATTTGACCAAAGTACACAAACCAAATTGTGAGGATATGTGTTGTGACACAGTGCAGACTGAAAGCCAAACTATGTTCAGTTTTAGCAGAGCGTTGAGCAGGGTCAGCAGTTAGCTAGCCAGCTACTTTGTTAGTCATTTAGCAGTAGTAGCAGTAGTAGTAGTAGTATAGTAGTAGTGGCCGGTGGTTTTAGTGGCGTGTGCTCTTGTCTTGGCTTGTTCGTTTGTTTTCCCAAACTCCTGACTGACTAGACACACACACACAGTCTCGTCTCGAAGGTCGAGGGAGAGGGAGAGAGAGAGGGAAGATGTTTGAACTGGGAAAACGAGGGGCCAAACCCGATGACTGCCACTGCCGCTGCTCTTGCACTTGTGCTTGCACCCTCAGGCAACAAAACAGACTGCTGCACTTTTCTTTTGCTTTCTTTTTTCTGCTGGGGTCGTGCGCCAGGGGACAGCCAGTGCGCAGCAGCAGCAGCAGCAGCAGCAGATGACAGCAGCAGCAGTTTGCAGCGGCAGTTGATGAGCACCAGCAGACACAGCAACAGCAACAGCAGCAGTGATCTAATGCTGCTGTTGCTGTGTCTGCTGCTGTTGGTGCTGTCATCAACTGTAACAGCAGCTTGCCATCTTCAGTTCCACTTGAACTTGTCTGCGAATATCTCTCTGTGTCTCTGTTTTCTCTCACTCTGTCAATTCTGTGTGCTGTGACCTCTCGGTGATCTTGGGAGCTCAGTGGTGGCTGCCACAGTAAGTGGATCAACGCTGAAATCCACTGCCACTGCCACTGCCACTGCTAGGTCTGCTTTTTCTCTTCCTCTCAGTGCAGTGCAGACAAACAGAATTCGGAGGGTGATGGCGACTTGTTGACTGCCCTGACTGCAAAACAAACACTAATGTGAGCTTAATCAAATGAAATGGCCTCAAGTGTGTGCCTGTGTGTGTGTGTGAGTGTCTCAGAGGGTGGTAATTCAAAGATGAGTGAGACAATCCAGATTCAATTCAGCAGTCAGCTATTTGCAGTTACCCGAAACAAGAATGTTCTTTTGCTTTTATTC
>JAMZRA010000005.1:1555074-1753606 GCA_024499935.1 Tyrophagus putrescentiae
AATGATGCAAGGGAGAGAGAGAACGAGTAAATAGAGAGGAGAGAGAGGAGAGATGTACAATCCTAAAAACAAAAGTAAAAATTTTTATTTTGAGAATACAAACCGCTTTAGCTAATACTCAGAAAACCCTTTCTGTCGTGAACTTTAATCTTTCTATTCTGTAAAAACAAAAAATGCTTGTGGAAGAGCATTTAAACCGGTTTTTTTGGCACTTTTCACAACCTCTCATTAGCAAAGTCATTAGTTCTGCCGTTCTTTTTCTTTCTGTGCAACAGATTTTTAATGCTTAAAGACCCTTGCCAACGTGGTTCCCCTTAACTTTGTTCTGTTGCTCTGTGTCAACGTCTTGTAGTTCGCTTGTCTGTTCTTTGCCATTCAGGACAGTTGTCGTCAGAACCTAGAGAGAAAGTGCATGCCTCTTTTCAGATTTTTGCTGCTAATTAGCATCTGCAAGGGTTGCCAAAAAACGCTCTATCTTGCAACGTCTTCTTGTTTTTCTTTTACCTTATTAAACTTTTCCATTTTTATTGTTTTTTAAATTTTACTAATGCAGTCGGTTTGGGCTATATCAAAGCGACGCGTATCATATCTGAACTAACTAAGGGAGACAAACTTAAATAAAATGCCCGACAAAGTGTTTTCAAGTGTATAAAAGGCGTTTTTGCCCTTCCTCTCTCTTTTTTCTCTCTCCCTTTCTGCCATGCCTAAACAGCCTGTCAACTTTGTTTGCTTTGTCGTGATTTGCCGCTGATTTGCCAGATTTGCGTATCACAGAAAACCGCAAGTGGTTGTGCTGTTGCCCGTGTTGTTTTTGTTTCACTTCATTTGTCATTTAGTCAGCCAAACTCACTTCGACTTTGATTTTCCTTTTCCTTGTTGTATTGTAGTTTGGAAACAATAGGCAATTGCAAGTTTTTGTTTTTGGTATATTTGTTTGGTGGGGTTTTATTAAGACGATAATTTACTGATGTAAAAATTAAATTTTTAGATTTTTATACAAAAACTTTTGATGATTCGTTTAATAAAGAAAAAAAGGGGCATCAAACTAAACTTTACTAACCTTTGTCATCAGCATCTAAAATACCAGCAGCAGCAGCTTTCTGTCTAATCTACTTTCTCCTTATCTTCAGCAAGCTTTGTTTAGATGAACACTTCCAGAAAGCTTCTTTTCTTCTTTTTTCTCCTCTTTAAAAAGAGGGATCAACACCAGTAACTGCTTTTGTGCTAATGTACACAAAGGCCAAGGGAAAAAGTGGCAGTGAGGCCTAAGCACACTGAAGATGATAGTCAGGCGAGATGTTGGTGTTGCTGGCAACCTTTGCGGGTGATAGTTTTAAGCAAAGGAGCAGAAAATTTGATACATTTAATACTAGCTGGTTTCTGTACACCAGCACTGCACACCAGCATTGTAAAATACATTTGTACTTCTTTTCTAGTTCTCATTATTTGCCAGACACTTTCCCTCTCCTTCTTTTTGTCTGTTTGTTTGTATCACCTTAGTTACTACAACTTTCACATTGGCACACACTTCACACGTACTTACGGACCACAACACACACACTCATCACTTGTGTTATTATTAATTGTTGCTATGTTCCATCATTAAAAAGCAATGTACAGATGACGGGCCCAATTGAAGTTGTGCTTGGAGCTCAAATCTACTTGAAAATCAACTTGATTCATGACACTGTCCACAATAAGCAAATTTTAAATAGTTTTAAGTGGGGATCTGCCGTTTTCTCAGAAAATCGTTGCCATCATTTTGATTCATTTTTCCAGCCTCTGCTGTGTGTGACTAAAAAGTTGGGGTATTTTTTCAAAATGCTTGTTGCACTTTTCATTTGAGTAGCTTCTTCTTCTTCTTCTCCTCCTTTCTTCTTCTTCTCGTGGCTTCAAACTCATCATATCAATTTTTGCGTAGGAGCGAAAGTGTTTGCCTACTGACTGACTGAATGAGTGAGTGAGTGAGCTGTTTGCCTCTTTTTAAAATTTGATTTCATCACTTTAGTTATCTTTGCACAATAATCCGGTTTTTTGTTTTTCATTTTTTAAAGTAAACAGTTTACAAACAAAAAAAGAGTTAATTCATATTTAATCAGTTTTTTTTGTAAAAATTTAAACAGATGGTTGTGCTTTTTAGTTAAAAAATTAAACCACTTTTGCATTTACAACTTTAAAATTACAAGAGTTTTTTTCACTTGTTAAATTGTTTTTAAAAGTACAGCAATCTGAAGTTTTGGGAGTTGCCTCAGTTGCCAAACAAAACTCCGTTTTTAAAGTGCATTGTTTGCCCGGGCGGCCTTTGTCCAGTGTTCCCCCTCTTTTCTTTGAATCCCAATCGAATTATCGAACCATATCAGATTGATTTTTTCCTTTCACAGTAATTTCTTTTTCATACCTGTTCCTGTTTCCTTTTTTATTGCTTTTTTGGCAGTAAAAAATTTTAAAAAACTTGTCTTTTTAGGATTTCTATTTTCTTCTTTTTCTTTCACACCTGTGCTTGAAAAAAGTTTCTGTTTTTTGTTTAATGCTAGCTATTCTTTCGCTAAAAAACTAAAATTGTTTTAGTTTGAAAACCAATGCCAAGTTTATTGTTGATAATTACAAGCAAAACCATTTTAATTAGCTGCTGCATTACCAATGCCTGTTGATCAAATAAAAACTTAAAAAAAAGAATAAAATTTAATTACAACTTTCTAATTTTTTTTTTCACTTTTTGTTCCCCAGTTTTTCAACAATTTTGATTTTTGCTGATCATCACCCTTACAACCCACTCTGACTACTGTTTGTCTGTCTTACCCTTGAAATTGCCCTCTCGTGACTTCTGTCTTTTCTTTCCTCCTCCTTTTTCCAAATCAGCCTTTTAAAATCCGTTCATCTCTGTTGAAAAAAGAAAACCTTTGCATCATCACAAAACTGAAGTGGGGCAGAAGGCTGAAGTGAACTGAACAACCGAGCAAAACGCTGGCACAGTCTGTTCTCCTCTTGCACTTCCACTTCGTTGTCTTCTTCTTCGTTTTCTTCTTCTTCTTCCTCCTCCTCCATCGACTAGTCAACTTAGCAGCTTTTGCAGCAGCTCAGCGCAGTTCTTCACAGCGCAGTGCAGCGCAGCGCAACAGTTCTTCTCGTCAGTTTGAAGTTTGCCGCCGTCGTAGGCGCACATACGCTCACTCATTCACTTACTACTGCTCAGTGATCAGTGCAAGCACACTCAGTAGACACTGGAAGTAGTAGTCGTCTGAAGTAGAAGAAGTCTGAGAAAGAGAATGATGACTGTGATGAGACCAAACTGATTCACAGTGAAAAAAAAGAAGAACTAAAGCAGTGCTGGGAGCTTGCACGCCATTTTACCTCCAATGTGGATGCACATCCGAGTCAACGACAACGAAGACGACATCGACAATTTTCCTTCTTCGAAGTGCAGCAGCACAGCAGCAGCAGCGACAGCAGATATATCCTCAGGTGGCAGTCACCTTGAGCATGTGTCCACACTGAACAACTCTCTCTCTCTCATCATCATCATCAAAAGCAGCAGCAGCAGCTGTACAGCAACTCGTTCTTTCCATGTCTCCAACGACTCTCTCTACACGACACATCACACACTGCCGTTGACTTGAATTGTGTTGCTGCTGTTGGATGCTGCGTGTACAAAACAAGCAGAAGCTTTCCTTGAACAGCAGCAGACGCAACTCATCGACACTGCTGCCAGTCAGCTCAGTTCAGTCCAGTTTCAGTTTGAAAGTGTCAGTGCTCATTGTCTGCTGTTGTTTATTGTCCTCGCAGTGTCGTCTCTTTTTACTTGCTCGCAGCACTAAGTTTTAAACTGCCCTCAGTAAAAGTGTCATCCAAGTTTAGTGTCATCTCTTTGCATTGTGTAATGTAGTTTGTGATTGGCTTCGCCTTCTTGACAGCACTTTAAGTATCTTTTTTTCTTCAGTTCCAACGAGCTATAAGTTCAATTGTAATGATGATGGTGATGATGACGATGATGACGTCGTAAAACTTTTCCAGCAATTCTTCCTGAAACTTTCTGCATATCAGTTCACTGACCAAAACAGCAAGAAAAAAGAAAGATGTGACTGATCCGAATGATGAGTGTTTAGTAGTAAAGTAGAGTGCACTCAAGTCACCAGTCATGCCCTTCTCCAAGTGGAACCTAGAGCCGGTCTTTGTCAGCCCGGACCCTCCTTGGCCCAAAACAGAAACAACAAAAACCCCCCAACGGGGCCCCCAATTTTTGACCCCCAAAGGGCAATCATAAATCCTCCTCTTTCCCCTTCCCCCCCCCCAACCTCTTCTTTTTCTAACCCCAACCCTTTCACCACCCCCGGGCCCCCACCCAAAAAGTCAAACTTAAAATTTGACAGTGGACGTCATCAACCTCCTGCCCCCTTTCCCTCTTCCTCCTCCTCTTGAGTTTTCCCCTTCCAAAGCCCCGGGGGAAAGGGGTAAAGAAACCCATCCCCCAACTGTGCAAAACAACAGCAACCGCTGCATGGGAAAACGACGAAAATCGCCTCCCCCCAATGAAAAGGTCTATCAAAGCTTTTGCCCGGGTCCCCCCTCCTCGTCATCATCACCCTCGTCACCCTCATTACCTCCAATGTCAAGGGGCCCCATCGCCTTTTCCTTCCGGTGATGAGGACACTGTGGTCTGTTCCACTCCTCTTCTCCTGAATCCTCCATCCTCCTCTCGGTGTCCTGTCGCTCCCTGGTGGGCATCCTCCGTCAGATGGCCTCCCTGCTGGGCGCCAGTGACCAGCTCTTCGGCGAGCTGACCGAGGAGGTTCGCCGCCTGGCGGACCGAACCGTCGCCCTGCGCTCCAGAGTGGTCCGCCTGAGCGGCGCCGTCGACCGAGCTAATGCAGCCCTCAGGCAGAATCGTAAGTTATTCTTTTTCTTATTCTTTTTCTTCCTATTCTATTATTGATTAAGGGGTTGAGAGGAGAAAAGCTCTGAGCAAAGTTCTGAAAAAAGCTGACAGAATGAGGAAGAGCACTTGAGGGAGAAGGGAGTGCAGTGCCCACATGTGTGTAGTGCTTTATCAGTGCCCTCACAGTCATCGATCACCACCAACTCAATTCCATATGGTTTGATGCTGCTGCTGCTGTTGCTCCTTTAGTGCGATTTGTTTGCCCCCCCCCCCAACACAGTGCAGCGCCAATGTCTGGTCGTCGTCGTATTTGCACTCAGCTCAAAGCTCTAATGCCGATTTATGATCAGCAGTGCTTTCAGTCATAGCTTGCTTTGCACAGCTTGGATTTATTGTGATTGTGTGTGTGTGTGTGTGTGGTTGTGGTTGTGATTCGATTCGGGCACTCCTCTGCTTTTTGCTTGATTGCTTGCTCTCTGGATCAATATTTGCAATGGATGTCTGTCTGTGTGTGGTGTCGATGAGTTCATCACCATCACACCATCACCATCACCATCACTTCCAGCACATTATTATGAGAACACATCTGTGTACGTTCCTGAGCACGAATGCGTTTGCGATGATGGCATCTCGCACTACTTGCACTAACCACCAAACTGGCAAACCGCACACTCCCAGTGGTGCCCTTTGATGTGTGTCTGTCTGTGTCTGTGTGTGTATGTAAATGCACTGAGCATAAGACTTGCCAATTGCCATTCTCATCTGCCCTCTCTCTCTCCCTCTCTCTCCCTCTTCTTGTGCTAAGCCCTCAATCTGTGGCTGTAGCAACACTGCGTTTGTTTCCTCATTCGGGTCGACGTTAGAGACGCCAGTTCTCTCTTTCCCTCTCTCCTTCTCTAATGGCGCCATTTGCCCTCTGAGCACGTACCAGGCAAGTGAAGTCAATGTGAGGATAATCATTGAGTGTGCTGGTGGTGGTGATTGTGACGGCAGTGGTGGCCCACCACCACCACCACCACCAGGCAACCAACAAACAAAATAAACAAATCAGAGGCAGTATAAACACACACCAACTGACGCCAGCTGATAAGCATCCACAACATTTACCAGTGAGCATCTCAATTGAACAGAAAAAAGAGGAAAGAGGAGGAACTCACCAGCAGTTGCTGCTTTTAATTGACCCAGGTTGCCTTGCCTAACTCTTTTTTGACAGTGAACAAGGTGCAACCAGTGTAGTTTTTGCAGTCAGGCACATTCCTGTAAATAGTAGATTTTACAAGTTTGACTCGTTGATAGTTTACCGGTCGGTTTTTGGTGTTGGTGTTTCTTCACTGAGCTCTCTCCCTCTCTCTCTCTCTCTCTCTCTCCAATGCACACTTGCCAATGTTTTCCCTTCTTTGCCCTCTCCCTTATCGCCTCATTGGCCATCTAGATCTACGACGACGAATCTACGAGACTGTGCACACACACACACACTTGCTTGCTTATTCTTCTCGTGTTCAGGCACACTGCCTTGTTTGCTGTGGCTGCTGCACACAGTGTGTTTGAGCCAGTGCACACACACACACACAAATTAACGGTGCAACTGTAATGTAATTACAAACCACTGTGACTACGAATTAGTCTGCCTTTTCTTACAACACAAAGTAGGGAAAACAGTGGCGTCCAGGAAGAGTGAGGAGTGAAAGGGGAGGAGAAAAAGGAAGCAAAAATAAAAAGAAAAAATAAAATACTGTAAATTTGCAAAGTTATGCTGCTGCAAAACGAAAACGCAGTTTTTGAGTAAAAAAAAAAAACTTTACTTAAAATGCTATTTAAAATTTGTGAGCTTTTTTTAAACATGCTATTAAACACTGCCCGCACACACATATGCATCATTCTGCTCGGTCGTTTGTCATTTGGACATATTTGCAGTTAGGCTTTAACCCCCACCCACACAGAAAGTCCCCGGTAGATGCAATCAATCAACACGGCATTAGCAGCAAACCTAGCACAGGAGGAACAAATTTTCTGTTGTCAACCCTGCTGGGCAACTGCTGCTGTTTGTTGCTGTTGTGCTGTCCTTTAACAGCAGCAGCAGCAAACACAGTTGACCGGGCACATTCCGATAGACTTTTCTTAAATATGTTTTCCTTAGTGTCAGTCAAAAACTACTGTTTCAGTCGTTTCCCTTATTAAAAAAAATTTTTTAATTGTTTTGCGCCAAACTTTGTTGTTTCTCGGAAGAGGACCTGCAGGGTCCACTAGTGAAGAAGGGAAAAATGATTTAGCGCCGACACCTGTTGATCAGGCGACTGGGGAAAAAAAAGAGAGAGAAGGGCACTTCTACTTGCACTGGTTTTCTTAATGCTCAGAAAAAACGAACTGACGGGCATAACGGGAGTCAGTTTGCACCACAACCAGTGAGAGAATAGAGTTCTGAGCACACTTTTTATGGTCTTTGACCGCTGACCTCTTCCGCCCACCTTTGCACTGCACTGCCTGTTGTTACCCTTCAGAGTGCGTGTGTGTGTGTGTTTTAGTGTTTTAAAGCCGCCGCCCCCAAAAGGTGCTTGTTGCTGTTGTTGTTTGTTTTTGGGCTTTTGCCTGTGAAACGAAACTATTTAAGTATGTGTTGTTTGGGTGTTTTTAGTGCAGGATCAAGAAAGAAACAAAAGCAAGGAAAAAAGGGGAAAGAGAAGGAATTGAAAATGTGTTTGTCTCAGCCGTCCCCCCTTTTTGCCAGAAAGAACAACATTCCACCGCACATTTAAAACGGGCGGAAATTGGTTATTACCTCACACAGCAAACGAGAGACAGACAGACAAATCAGAGCGGATAACACCGAACACCTGAGCATCAGGCAACATCTTTACTTAAATGATCAGTTTTAGTAAAAAGCAAAAAAGAAACAAGTTAAGAGCTACTTAATAAAGGTCCCCGTTTGCAAAAAAGAGGACAAATAAATTAACATTGTTTTCCCTTTTCTAGTAACAAATAAAATTTTTGACAAAAATTCTAAAAAATAAAAAAAAAAATTTTAAGTTTGATTGTTTTGAAAAAAATTGTTGCTATTGTAATGGTAAAAAAAACAATAAAAAAAAAAAAGAATCGATGATGATGGATGCGCCCATCACTATTTTTTCCCTTTTGAAAGCTCAAATTGGCGTCCATTGAACACTCTGCGAAGTGGCACTCTCATTGACAGCCTCTAAAAGACAGGCACTCAAACTCTACTCTACCTGCCCCTTACTGCATTACGGCCATGGTCAGTGAATTAGGGGCTGTGCTGGCACCAATAAAAATCAAAAATGATCCCTTGCTCTAAAGACCTGATCGGGGATTTCTGCTTCCAATTTTGAGCACTTTTCTCTTTTTTTACCACCTCAAATTTTGCCTTTTTTGTTTGCATTGTACTTGAAAAGTTTGGCTTTTTTTACTGCTTGATGCTCCCTTTGCTTCTTTTTATTTATTGTGTCTTTTTTGCCGATGCCTACTGAAAATCTCCTTTTTGCGTAAATGAAGCCCCTAACCTTTGCTAAACCTAAATGTTAGAGGGCGATTTTACTGCCCCCACCACCACCACCCCCCACCAAATCACTAGCTAGTTTTGCCCTTTAAAACTTACAAATTTAAAACAAAAGGAACAAAAAAAAAGAACGGAAAGACAAAAAAAGAAAAAGAAAAATCACGATAGTCGAAACAGCAGCAGCAGCAGTTGAGCACGCTAAATTGAAACCACGACCACGGCTGCTGTTTGCTGCTGCCTTTTGCAATGGGTAATCAGATAAATTAAGCATAGGAGCAGGAAAGAACGCGGGTCAACTTTTTGACTGCAGGTATAATAAAGGCAGGTGGGGGGCGTGGGGGGGAAACACGTTGCCACGCGACCCCCAAGCTCAGGAGAGAAGAGAGAGAGAGAAGAAGAGAAAGAGAGAGGAGAAGAGAGAGCGGGTGTCCCACTATTAAACAGTCGCCGTTGATGGCGATCTCATTTTTCCATTCTTTTTGGTGGCCACCACCCCCCTTTCTCAAATTTGGGTCGTCCCTGCACACACACCTTTCCAGTTACCCTCCCATTTCTACCAGTCAAATTTTAAACCAACCAGACCAAAGCTAAACTATGTTTCCCGGGCCCTCGTAT
Organism: Tyrophagus putrescentiae; assembly: GCA_024499935.1. Lineage (NCBI taxonomy): Eukaryota > Metazoa > Arthropoda > Arachnida > Sarcoptiformes > Acaridae > Tyrophagus > Tyrophagus putrescentiae. Next base: position 1,564,071 of record JAMZRA010000005.1, read on the forward strand.
GAGTAATGAGGCCCAGACATGAACAGGGACGGGAAACCGACAGAGAGTTTTAAGTGTCACCAATGGACAGGATTTAACAATGAACTGGGCTCTCTATAAACGCTTAGAAAAACCTTATTGTAACGAATAACGGTTTCTGGGTAAGCATTTTTTTGCTAAAAACTAGTCATTTTTTATTATTTGTGGGGATATTTTTAACAAAAAGCTGCAAAATTGTAAGTATCATTTTTTGCAAAATGAAGATTTAGCTAACATTGATTATTTAAAAATTAACCAAAAAAAATTTAAAATTAATCATGCATAAAAAACTTATTTTTAATCAAATTTTTTGTTTTTTGTGTTGTGAAATTTCAAACAGTTTAAAAAGTTACACATTTCTGACATAAACAAACTTGCTGTTTTTAACAACGGAGTTTTTTAAAACCAAAACAAAAAAAGATTAACATATTTCCATTTTGAAGATTAGCCCCAAAAGATGATTATTAACTCCTGTCCAACAGTCCAAATAGTCACACACACACACCGACCGGCAATTTTGAACGCTAATCCTTTTGGGACCGGCTGCCTGTATTTTGTAGTCTAGTGCAGATGTTTGAATCTGCCGCTAATTATCTGCCCCGTTGCCCCTGCTGCTGCTGCGCACTTTCTGTTATAGTAGATTTTTGCTGAGAAACCGGCAATTCATAGACAAAATAAAAAAGGTAATGGTGACCACATCAAAGTGATATCATGCACTCATCTTTTTCTCCAATAAGTCATTCCTCACTCCCAAAGGTCAAAACCATCATCACCGGCAATTAGTAGCGTAGCGCACAAAGTCTCTTTTTCTTAATCACCACCACCACCATCTCATCATCATCCCCGTAATGAGGATTAGTAAACGACGGGGTCTACTCTGTATCGTTTAGTAAAATACTCTACTTTTTTAATTTTGTGTGAAAAAAAGAGTAGTGGTGGAAGATGTGTGACTACCAACTGCCCGACTGGTAAGGGGAGGGGCTTTGGTCTGTCTGTCTTTCTATCAGTCTGTCTTTGGGTCTGTTCTGCTCTGGCTGACCTTCTTTCCGTCCCCTTTAGCAAATGATGATGCGACTGCTGCTGCTGCTTTCTGGGTGATGTGATGATGAGAGATTTCGGCTAAAGTAGGTGAGATCCCTGAGCATTGGATGAAGCTTTTGCTTTTCGTGCACCAGCCTCACCACACAACCCGCACCACACTAAACTAGCGCACTACCAGCTGCCTGAACTGCAGCAGCACAAGTTGCAGCAGAACAGAACAGAACAGAACTGAACTGAAATCTGTTTCAGGTTTGCTTAATGAGCAGAAAGGGAGAAAAATTGACTCTGTTGTCTGTCTAAATAGATGGTGATGGGGATGGTTGCCGGGTAGGGGTGAAGAAGAGAATAGGAAAGAGCTACTGAAGAAGAGGAATTAGGCTGAAAGATACATCATCTTTACTGCTGTGCTGCTGCTGCTGCGCTGCTGAACCGTATGAAAACGGAGAGGGAAAGCCCAAAAATAAAGGGGAAATAAAAGACTGAGGATGCATGAAAATGGTGATGATGATGATGTGAGATGAATCACAGTGATGACCAGGTGACCCTTACCTGAATGCAGTGCCTTCTAGTAAATAATGTAAAAAGTAGTTCTAGCCGTCTGTCGGTGCCCCCTCCTGAAATCACCTATGACTACTGGTGATCATTGCAGCTGCAGCTGCAACTTGGTGCAAAACAAGAAAAAAAACAGTGAAACACTGATCGGCACTGTGTTTTGCTCTGTTTTAATGGTGCACTTTGTTTTGTATACTTGACCAAAGTAATATGCTGTTTTTTTTTGGTGCAGTAACATTTCCCATTTGCATAAACGCTAACGTTTTTTTGCGCATTTTAAAAATAGGTTCAGATGCGTAAAAAAAACCGCCTAAACATTAAATTGAAAAATTGAGCACTCATTTTTTCCGGCAATAAAAAAAGTCTAAATGGCTATACAATGCAAGTCTATTTTTCACCATCCTCCCTCATCATCATCATCATCATCATCATCATTTTTTTTCCCCATCTTTAAATCACACTCTTTTTTCATATTTTTCACATTTTTTAGCATTTAAAGTTTTGTTGCCGCCACACACATATGAGTGTGTCGCCGAGTGATGGTGTCGGCTATTGGGGTAGCACTGTGGTGATTAGCATTTCTTTTTTTGTAAGCTTTTCCGTTGTCTTGTGGTGGGCGAGAAAGATTGTTCAGGGAGTTCCCAACAGCTCAGTTCAGTGTATCCAAACACTCACTCCCCCCTTGAACCCAATGATAGGCACTTGTTTTAGGCGTTAAAATGCTCTGAAAAAGCAGATGATAAAAGATGTGCGCATCAATCAAACTGTCGAGGTAGCTGTTGTGGCTTGGGGATATCCCTCCCCTCTCCTTCTACTTTGCCCCTCCGCCAAACACTTCGGGGGCACCTTTTTTTGTTCATTTTGTTGACCTCTGACCTTTTCCTTCTTTTTGGCAGCTTAGTGAGTGTGTCAAAATAACTTGTAACACGCAGCAACAGTAGGCCTTTTCCTTCACATCGTTAGTGAGCAATTTTCATTATCCTGAAAAAAGCCAAAAATACTGAAAAACCTGACAATAGGGCTAGTTTTAATAAAAATAAATGAGACAGTTTTTTGTAGTAGTGGTAAAAGAAGGTATTAGTAGTACTCTTTTTGTTTAAATGCCACACTTTTTGCCCGAGCAACGTTGAAATGTGAAATGAAATGTCGGGACTGTTTTGGAAGGTCCTTTAAATAAAAATTTTTCTGATGAATAAGCTTTATATTTAGTCAAAGATATTTATAGAGCACCCTCGCCACAACCAGTCAAGAAGTGCCAAAAAAAAAGAAGACTCTTGACTGGTGTACCAAATGAACTTAAAAGAGAATTTTATTTGGTGCTGCTTGAAAGGGATACCCCTACCACTCCGAAGCAAAGCCCCATTAACTATTTGTTTTTCTTTTTTCTTCGTTATCCTTTTTAAAACTGCTGTTTTACTTTTTTTCTCCTTTTTCTTCAGCACCACAAAACCTGAACCTAATGGCCGACTTGACTGGCGGCGCGGGAAGCAGCAGGTGCTCGCTGAGCTGTACGCGAAAACCCCTACTACGCTGCTGCCGTTGCCGCCGCCGCCGCCACTACAAATTTCCCAAAGCAGTAGCAACAACAGGAGGAGGTTCCCCGGCGGTCATTGGGTCTGCCACCCCCCCTGACCGTGACCTCCTTTTTGCCGGCCACACGCCCCCTTGCCCTTCGAAACGTGTACGCGCGGGCGCACGCCCCGGGCGACCTTCGTCTCGCCTCGCACACCTCCTCCGGGCACTCGGCGGGAATTGGCTATCCCTCGCCCTACATCACCATGCTGAGGAATCTTCGAAACGGCGGAGGAAATCACCCAAACTTGGCAGTCCACATAGGAGTTGAACAAAGAAAGCATCAGCAGCAGCAGCAGCAGCAGCAGTGTCGCTGTGACTGTGGACAGTGTCACCACATTCAGCTTCAGCTTCAACAGGAGCAGCAACAGTCACAACAACAACAAAGCAAAAGCAGCTGTGTGGCTGAAATCAACGGTAAACAAACAAAGAAAGTGTTTTTTGGTAGCAATAAAAATTAATTACTTTCTTTCTTTTTTTAGATACCACCAGCAACGATTGTGTTCATACAAATGCGGCGGAAGAGGAGGGAAGACCGTGTGCCGATCATCATCACCCTCACCCTCACCCTCACCCTCACCCCACCATCACCACCACCTTCCATCCACCGCCTCCAATCGAAACTCCTCACCCTCTTCACTGGTCACCTGGTCCTCGGTGGTCAGCTCCTCGGCCTTTGAGTCATCGATGGCCTTCAATGAGCCGGCAGTGATGCCAGGCAGCAGGAGGAGGGGGCTTCTTCTGCAAGGCACTAATGGCCATGGTGGTGGTGGTGGCAAACTTGCTCATCATCGTCGAAGTTTGCTTTCCTCCTTCAGCTCGGCAGACTATGGCGGCGCTGAAGAAGAAGATGATGATGAAGAAGAAGTGGTAGAGATCGCGTCCACTGACCCAAAAACCAAAATTGATGATTTTTTCCGCAAGAACAACGTTTCGGTCGGTCAGAGTGAACAGCTGCCTATTTCTGTTTCCGGCTCCTCAAAAGTACCGTGCACCTGTTCATGTCGAAGTGAAGCGGCGGCGGCGGCGGCAGCAATCAAAAGCTGTTTGACCAATCAGCCAATCACCACCCAAATATCACCACCGATGACGACGAAATGACCTCCATCACTGACGTGGTGCCCTACAGTCAGGTGACATCGACAACCAGTGCCAGTCAGCAAACCAGAGAGGATCATCACTCGGTGGCAACAGCCACTGATGGCGGTTGTTCATCAACGAGAAGCCTGATCAGAAAAACTGGAGGATCAAAAGGAGGTGCAACAGGAGCTTTCAAAGTGGAGGGCGACAGCTACTGGAACTGGTGGTGGAGTGATGATGAGCACCGACGATGGTCCTCGGCGATGTCCTCCCCATTGAAACCGGCCAAGGGAGATGAGATGTCCGTCTGGTTGCGGGAGAACATCGAGACGAGAAGGGTAAGGGGAAAAAATGTAAAGTTTTAGTTTTTTAATGTCTACTGTTTTACTTAAAACTGTAAACTTTGCAGCCTGAATCAGTGGTCTTCAAGTCGGCCTCTGACGTGCCCAGCCACGTCCTCCTCGAGCGAGCCCTCAGTCCGCCCTGCTCCTCGCACTCCATCGTGCTGAGGCCGAAAAAGACGAAAACAAAGGCAGACAAAACTTCTCACGCCCTCTCTGAAGATGAAGGAGCAACGAATTCGGACGCCAACTCCTCCGCCTCTTCAACACTGCCCCGTCTAAAGCGGCGCTGGTCACTCTTTCCAATGCGACGAAAGTCGGCACAGCGACAGTCAAAGTCAATCTCGGTCATCTCGGGGCCGACTTTAGTGGATCATCAGCATCTGCAACCGCATCAGCAACCACATGACCAGGGCCACCACAGTTTGAGCCGCCTCTTCAGCCGCAGCAATCGAAATCGGCAATCACTACCACCGAATCAGTCGCTTCCTGGTCAAACAGGCCCAAAAATGGCCACCAGTGGCAATGCTTCATCTAGTCTTGATGGTGGTGGCGGTGGTGGTGGTAATGAAGGGGATCGTGGTAATAAGAGCAAACCCGAAGCCGAAGTAGTCCTGCTGATGTCCCCTGAAGAGCGAGTCAAACTGCTGGCCGCTCAGTTCAGCAGTCCCGTCCTGGTGAACATCGACACCTCGGGAAGGCGGTTCCAGCGGATGAGCGTCGGACGACGGTCCTTGATTCACGTGAGATACCAACAATCAATCAAATGTTTTAAACTAAAAATTAATTCTAATCTTTTGTTTTTTGTGTTTGCTTTTTCAGTCCGACTTTCACATCCCTCGGCGACATGTGGCCACTCGAGGTCGGTCCAGGTCAAAGTCGCCTGTCAAAAACAGGGGAACAATGCAATGGAAAACGGAAAACACCCCTCTTCATCGCCATTTTCCAAACTTAAAGAAGTGTCCCCTACCCCCATTTGGGCGGCCTTCCTGATCACGCCCAAAAAAACCCAGCACAACGGGAAAACAGCAACAACAAAAAAACCCAAAAACCAGCGGGAAGGGGAGGCTGCCAAACGGAAATTTGGAGGCCCTGGTGGAGTTGATGATATGAAGATCATGTATGAGGTTTAAGCGTTCGCCATTTGCTGAGGGAAAAAGGAAGCCCCCCCCCAAAACACCTGAGAAACTCCACCTTCTAAAACAACTACTGGTGGTGGTCTTTATCGGTGGCCGTTGAGGTTCCCCCTTTTCTTCAACACCATCAGCCCAGCCAGTTCATCAAGGGCAGCCATTAAACAACTTATTCCCCAACAAGAATGATGATGGTAAATCTAAATGACAATGTGAGTCTGATGACTACGTGCGTTGATGAGAAAATCCGCGGCCAGAACAAGTGGCCCAAAACCTCGATGCTCGCCTCCATCAAAAGGCCTCCAATCCCGGTTTAAAGTGATCCCTATACAAATTACCAAACCCTAAAACACGGGAGAAAAAAATTAAAAATAACAGTGCTAAAAACTTAATTTAGGTACCGATCCCGGGTGGATCCAAAAGGAATCGGCGGTCGAAAAGGTTTCCCCCAGCAATGCAGCATGCAAAACGCAGCAGCAGCAGCAGCAGGGGTAAATCATCAAAATGGAGGTCCAGCTCGAGTGGCAATTGGAGTGCCGCCACCAGTGCCCTCCCCCAGTCCTCCCTCCACCTCCTCCAGTCCACTTCATCCGCTGACAACGATGATGGGGGCTCAACCGTCCTCATTACCCAAAAAAAAAGGCAGCCCAATTGGATCAGTAAAGAATCGACAGAATGTCCGCCACCACTGATCACCCACAGGGAAAACTCTGCTTCCACTTTTAACTCAGCAGCAGCAGCAGCAGACAGCGAAACGACGGCAGGCCCGGTGTACTCGGTGGACAATACGGCTACTTCACCTCGATGCACACCGCCTGGGCCTTCCCTTTTTGGGGGCCAAGGGCCGATGACCTTTTGAGTTGATGCCCAAACCCCCAATACTAATAAAAAGGGGAAATAACTGACCCAACGCAATTTGCAGAAACGCAGCTGCAACAACAGCCACCCTAAACAGCAGTTTTTTTTTCCCCACAAAAGCTAAAAAAGTCTAAAAACCAAGGGCCCACATAGACTGCTCGTCGGAAGGCATTTTTCAAAAGCGTTTTGAGCGCTTTCCCAAGAGGAGCAACAGGCTCCAAGTGGGGAAAAAATGTCACTGGATGATGATGCTTGATCAACAACAAAAACGCTGCAAAAACCCTTTACGGCTCCAAGGGCCCCATCAACTCGATTCTCTCCAACAGCGACGCCACCTCGGTGGCATTGGATGAAGAAAAAAAAGGGGGAAGGGGATAAGGGGGACCAAATTTGGCCCCTTTGGGAAGGGTTAAATGAAACAAACATGAGGGCCCAGGCGGTATGAGCTGCTCTCCCCCATGGAGCACTGCCTCCTGGGGGGGCCCGGGCAAACTTTGACTGCTCCGTCAGTACTGCTCAAAATCAGTTAGGGGCCCATAAATCAACGCAGCAGAAACAGCAAAATAACCCCCAACATAAAGGGAGGAGGTCGACCAGGTTTCCTGCTGGGAAAATGGAGCCCCACCACCGAGCCAAGCTGGAGGGAAGCGACGGCTGACCGCGGGGGCCCATTCAAATGATCACCAGCGAAAGGGGAAAACAACAACAAAACCCAACATCCTTCAGAAAACAGCAGTAAAGAACACTCGACTTCAAACCGCCCGGAACCTCATTTGAAAATGAGGGCGAGACGACGACGATGAGACCTTCAAGTTCGCCCCCAGCCCCCCAAGGTAAGCTAAAGGGGCCGGCCCCCCCCACCGCTGTGCGCCCTCACCACCATCTTTCAAAGTTCTTTCCTCATATCAGAAAAAAACATTTATCAACACCACCCCCAAACCAGCACCACCTTTGACACCACTCGAACCGGTAAAGCGCTCCTCCAGCTATCGATGGGGCCAACACGGGGGAAAACTATTTTCGCCGGCCACCTAAACCTCCCAAAAAAGTGCTGATCACCCCTGAAAAAATCGACCGCTGTATCGATCAAACCGGGGCAACTCCTGAAAACTCCCCCTCCCCCTTTCCTCTTCCTCGCCCTTCCCCCACCCTGCCCCGCCTCCATTTCCCGCCCTTTTCCCCGGGCAGGTGGGGAAATTTTCAGCTACGAGAGCGGCCAGCACCCGCCTCGAGCATTGCCGGCGCTTCCGCCGCCCCCGCCGCCACCTAGATTGAGCAGTATGCTGGTAAAGCTGCAGCAGTGGGGGGAAAATGATGACACAGGGGAAGAAGGGGTCGAGGTCGTCGAGGAAGGGGGTGGAGGAAAGAACTGAACCACTTGACGCATTTTAAGCACTGGACTTTGAGGACCTGGACAGCTCTTTCCGCACTAAAGGGTGGTGGTGGTGGGGGTGGTTGGGGGTGGAGCTGGGGGTGACCAAGACCACATGTCCGACCTCGCTTCGCAAGCTTCAAAAGCTTCCCTCCAAAAAAACTAAAATCACATCATCGAAAGGCCCCCTCTGAAACCTGCTCCTCCGAGGCGATGTCCACCAACAGGGGTACCTCCGCCCGGGCGGCACACCCTTTGACAGCCTGGAGGGTGGTCGACTCGGCCCCCCCTACCCCGCCCCTCTCCTAATCGGTCCCTATGTAGTACTGCGAGTCGCTTCCGGCCAGCAGTGCCCCTCCTTCAAAGTTGATGGAGGGGGGGTTGTCCATCCACTTCAGGGGTGAGCATGGCCAGCACGCACCGCACAAAAGAATGACCACCACTTCTTTGCCTCGAAAAACCGTTTGCTGATGAAGAAAACAGCTGTGAACCATTGAGGGGATAAAAAGGGCCCCAGATCGGAGATGACCAAGTCAAGGAAAACGCCCCTTTTGAGGATGATCCACATTCGACGACCCCCGCTCAAGGCGGTCCCTCCCGTGGGGGTGAAAAAGCGCTGCTGCATGACCAAAAAACTTTGGCACTCTGGAGCAAAAACAGCTCGAGGACGACACCTCAGCTCCCCACTGCCGCAACCAAACCTGGCCTCTCGGGCTCCCCTGTCCTCCTCTCGAGACGCAGTCCTCGCCCAAAACCCCCAAAAACCTAAAAAGTCCTCAAAAACCCTCGACTAGAAAAGGCAGTCCCATTTCTGAGAAAACTTCACAGTTAAACCCGCAGTCAGCAGCACCAAAAAGCAGTAGACTCCCCCCAAAAACCAAACCCCCCGAAACTCGTTGCACTTTTCACCTAAAAGGGTAAGCCCCCCTTTCCCCTGCGTCCTTTAGCCTGAGACCGACCCGCCTAAAACGCCCTCAAAAAAACATTCCCCCCAGGGGACTTTAAAATCACCACCCCCCCTCCACCATACCACCATCTCCAACCCCTACAAAAGCGGTCACCACCCGTGTTCCACAAGCCCCAAAGTCAGAAAACCCACCCAGCACTTCTGAAATAAACGACTAAAAATTCACCCCTGACTCCCCATTCACCCCAGCCCCGCCAATTCCACCACCCCAAACCCCCTTTCCCCCTTTTTCCCTTTTTCACCCCCCAAAAGGGCCCCCCCCCCCCCCCCCCAACCACCCCACCCCACGTCGCCCAACCGCCGCCTAAACCACCGAGGACCTCTTCATCTTCTGCAAAATCAAAGAAAAGCTGAACATCAAAACCGAGCCGCCTCTTTACCTCCCTCGATCTCCGCCCCTCCCCCGGGCAGCAGCAGCTTTCCTCTCATCTTAAATTCCCCCTCCCTTCACCTTTTTCCTTTCCCCGGGCCAAATCGTCGAAAACCATCAACAAAACCGGCCCACATCACCTTAAATTTCCCCGGCTTCCCACCTGCAAAACCCGAATCCCCCTAGGGGCAGATTGGCTCCCCATTTTCCCCGCCCCCCTCATCCCCAAAACGGCGCTCCGGGCGGGAGCCGCCCCCAACGCTGCCCAATTTGAACGGAATTTTTAAAAAGCGGAAGTCTGCTGGCCCAAAAAAATCAAAAACCCCTTGGGGAACAGCAAGTGCCCCGAGGACTCGTCATTCCGGGCCCTGGACCGCCTCGGTCCGATGCGTCCGACGACGCAAAGTGCTTAAAGCAAACTGCGGGCCAAATTGCCCCATCGACTACTGTTTAAACCTGCGGGCTGCTGCTTGCTTCCCCTTTTCCCGGTTCGCTCTGCTGCACCGGGAAAAACGCCGGCCCCCCAAATTTTCTGCCAGTTCCCCGGGATTTTTCCCCAACTCCCTCCTTTTTTCCCTTCCCCCCCCCTCTTAAACTACCACCACCCCTACCTCCACCTACTCTGCTCTTCAGCATTTTGCTAAAAGGGCCGGGTCGGGAATCACAATGATGTTTTCCCCCACCATCACCAACTCCTTCCGCCTCTTCAGGCTTCCCCTCGATTCTCTCCGCTTTCCCCCACCGCCACTACCCACCTCCTCCAACAACACTCCCTTCTCTTCTGCCCACCCCTTTCCCCCCCGCCTTTTCTCTGTTTTTCCTCTTCTTCCCCCCTTTTTTCCCCCTTCCCCCTTTTTGGCTCCCCCGCTCGAAAAAAAGCACTGGCTCAATGACGGGAAAAAGGCGGAGGGGTGAAGGGAAATCACCCTTAAACAGCAGCAGCACAGCAACATGTCCGATTTTCATCAAGAAGTTCAGAAAGCAAGTCTTCCCATCGGGGAAAAAGGGGCCCTTCCTCACTCAAGCAAGGGAAAAGTGATGATGCAGTCATTTTTTTGCCTCTTCTCGGGTGTCTGCAGTGTCTCGCCCTGTTTTGTTTCTATTTCCCCTTTTTCCTCCCCCTTTTTCCCCCCTTTTCCCCCAAAGACCGCCTCTTCCTCAGAAAAGCCGATGTTGGGGCCAGGGGACAGCTGTCCGCCGATTCTCGAGGCGACACTAAAGCAAAACACTGTGGGGCTTTCCGAAGCTCTGGTCATTGGCAGTGGCAGTGGAAACGACTGCACTGCCCTTCAGCTGTCCACCTGGGACTCGGTCGACTCTGCCGTCGACCTCTCAGCACTATCAGCTGACAGAGGTGGCCACCTCGGAGGAGGTTTTTCGTTCAGGCGAAGAAAACCTGATGAACCCAGCAGCTTTTCAACAGCGGGCAGCAGCAGCAGCCACCCCTACAGCTCCAAAACGCACAACCTCTGACAAGCATTTGGGCCCCTGAAGTTTGGGACTACCTGTAAAGATATGTGAAGTTTGGGAACCGCCCCCCCCCCCCCCCCCACACACACCCTTCTGAAATGACAATGGGGGCCGGGTGTGGTTTTGTTGTGTTTGCCATCATGCGCCACTCCATTATCATTGTACTCTTCTATTGACAAAATTTGGTTTTTTTTTCCCTTTTTTTTTTTGCTTGTTGTTGCTGAAACCCTTTTTTAAAACCCCCCATTTTTTTAATTTTTTTGGGGGGGGGAAAAGCTTTCAATACAAAAAAAAATTTTAAAAAATTTTTTAAAACACAGGGGCCCGAGGGAAATTTAAAACATTTGAAGGCTTAACTTTACCATTATTTTACACAATTCCGGGTAATTTCACTTTTGTTTGTGCAAACCAAAATTTTCCAATCCCCTTTTTTAAAAAGGGAAATATAACCAGTTGATGACAAAAAATTGCCGGGGAAGCAAAGACTGTGTAAAAGGGGGAAAAAAGGGGGGGGAAATTTTACGACGCAGCAAATTGTGTTTAAAAACTGGGGGCAAGTGCTTTTTTAGGTACCCAAATTTTTAAAGTGCTCCACGGGTTTTTGGGGTTGGTGGGGGTTTGGTGGTTTTGGGGTTTAAATGAGATAATCAACAACGGCAACCTTGGGGTCTTGGCAATAATAAGAAATACAATTGCCGGGGGGAGCTAAAGAAAGGGGCCAGAGACAGATGAAAAAGTGTGAAACCCAAACCAACACCCAACAACCACCAGCCCTTTAAAATTAGTCATAACGGTAGTGATTTTTTACTTTCAATAGCATAAATAGGATTTACACTGCTCTTCTAAAAAAAGGGGATTTTTTTGGAAAACTTGAAATCAAAAGTTTTCCAATCCGTTTTCTCGCTAAAACACTTCATTTTTTCAACTTGCCACACCACACAATGGCCTCTTAAAAGGCTCCGTCCCAAACTACCCCCATCAGAAACCCAAAAAGAAACCAAAATTAAAACATCTGCCATTCAGCGAAACCCCAAATTTTTTCCTTGAAGGTCAACCCCTGCTGAACTGCTCTCCTTGCGGCTTTTTTAAAAGGGTTCACTTTTTCCCCCTCATGGCGTAAGTTTTTGGGGTGTTTGACCTTTTTTTTTAAAATTTTTTTAAAAAAACATTTTTTGTTGTAAAACAATCATCACCAAAAAATTTGCCTTTTTTTTTCAGAACCACCCATCAGTAATTCTTCTGGGGGGGCCCAATTATCGCCTTTTAAAATGCATTTTTTTTTGGGCCGCCCCTTTTTTGGGGCCCCAACGACACCTAAAACCCGGGCCCTGCGCTCCCCCACATTCATCAATCTTTTTCTCCATCGTCTTTGACATCCTAAATTTTTTGCAACTGGGAAAACCAAAATTTGGAAAAGTTGTACGTACCTTTTTTCACCTTATGCCCGGGCCATTTTTTTAAACTTTTTTTTCTTTCCTTTTTCCCCTTCAACCCCTACTTCGGGTTTCCATCATCAACGTCGTCTTTCGTCCCCTGACCACTGGGGGTGCTACTGAAAAAAGTAAAACCCAAAAAGCAAAGATTGCAGCTGCACGGCTGAGGGCAATCCCTTGCATGGGCCCATAAAAAAATTACTGTACAATCCAAATGCTGATCCCGTTTTTGATGTTTTTGAGGTGGGAAAAAAGCCTGATCTGCTGCTGCCGACGGGGGGTTCAGCACACTGCCCAACTCTCAACGACAGTAAACATCCGAAAAGAAAAAAATGTCATTTTTGAAAATGTGATTTAAAAAAACAAAAAAAATTGAAATAAAAAAATGATACACGTGTATTTTTCTTCACAATGATGAACTTAAATATCTTTTTCAAGTTTTTCTTTTCAACCCTTTTAAGTTAAAACCGTTTTGTTTTTGATTGACTTTTTTGATGCACAGTCACCAGGTGCGACATTTTTTTTGGACAAAAAAAAATTTTAAATTTTGAGAAAAATTAGGGGTCCCAATTTAAATGGGCGTTTGAACAATTTTTTTCCAAAAATTAAAATTTTTTAAAAGTATAAAATTTTTTGTTGTAAAAATTTAAAATTTTTTATCATTTTAAATAAATCATTCTTACAATGCAACAGCAAAAAAACTTGGCAAAAAAAAATCCAATTTTTTTTCCGCCCCTCAAGCAACAAATACCAAAATGTAGGCATGTGGTGGGCGGGCCCCAAATTCAAGTAAAGATGCTTTCACGATATGCAAATGCCTTTTCTCCTTTTTCCCTCCTTCAAGTCCCTTTTTCCCCTCCATTTTTAGCTTTCACCCCCCACCCCTCACCCTCTGCCTGTCAGCAATCACTGGGGTGTGTGTGTGTTTACTTTTTTGTTAAAAGTGCCCCTGAAAAAAGAGAGAAGAGAGAGCATAAATCAATCAGAAAAACCGATCAGCGGGGGCCCTCACGACCAACTGTGAGTAGCAGGGAGAAAGACTGACGGGAAAAGACTGACGGGGCCCTTTGCCTGTACTGGGCAGAAAAAAAACGAGGGGAACTCGCCCACTCCTCGAGGGTGGGGGGGCGAGGGCCCCCCCCCCCCCCTCCCCTCTTCTCTCTCTCTTTTCTCCCTCCTTTCCCCCCCCCGGCCCCCCTCCCAAAAATTAAAAGAGAAAAAGGAAAAGGGGCAGGGGGAAGGAAAAAGTGGAAGAGGGGAGAGAGTAAGGAGAGAGACGCAGTGGTGCGCTGCACAGTGCACAGGGGATCAGAAGATCAGTGTCCGTGGTCGTGTCCTCAGCAGTGACTGCAACATTCTCTCATTTCATTCAGTCCCCCCATTTGGGCGTCGAGCAGAGCGGCAACTAATCGCGGTCTCAAAACGCTAGCGGGGCGAGCGCACTCTTAAATTTTTAAAACCTTTTTCTTTTGAACTTGCAAATTTTTGGAAATTAAATTTTCCCCTTTTTTTCCCCCTATTTTTCAACTATCACATAAATTGTGTTGTGTGTGTGTTTTGGTGTGCTATCTAACCAGTTGACTATCTCTCTTTACTCATCTTTAAAATCGTCATGATTTTCATCCACTTTTCTCCATTCAGCACAATAAATGATTTGCCCAGCAGTGTGATCAGCAAAAACCCTGGTGTGTGGGGTGTGTTTGTTGGGGCTGCTTGCCACAGTGCTTTTGATTTTATCCTTCTTTGTGATCTTTATTTTCTTGTGGCCTGTTTACTTCTCACAAGTGAAAAAACCCCTTCATTTAAACAAAAAAACACAAACTTAAAATTTTAAAACCCCCCAAAAAAAGATTTAAAAATTTTGAGCACGGGGTTAAGGCGGTAGGCTGGGCCTGCCTGGTCGCCTTGCTCCTCGCCAAAAAGGCTGCTTCCGTCGATGCCAACAACTGAAAAGGAGCGGGGCGGAGAAGGAGGTCGAAAGGGGCGGCGGGTTGGTAAGAAGGGCCCAAGGGCAAAAAGAACAAGGAACGCCACGACAGCAGCAGCAGCAGCAAAAGCAGTTTCAACTCTCGGAATCCGTTCCTTCTCCCTCCCTCTTGACTGACTCGGAGGATCATCCCTTTCCGGTCATTTTTTCGACTCCTCCCCCGGTCATCTTCGCCGAGGCAGCCACCACCACGGGAGCGGGCTACTCTTGGGCCACAAACTCGGCAGCACAGCAATGACCAGCAGCATTTTTTCCGAAGCGCTTCGAGGAGTCCGACACTCTCGGGTGGCCACGCTGCGACACTCTGATGACCATTTTTTCACCTTCACCATCACCTCCTGGCCACCAACCCCTTCCGCCGCCCCCCCCGGGCCCAGCACACTGCAGCCGTTTTGCATTGCATCTGCCGGAACATCGGCTAACGTCACCCGATGCCCAATTTGGGTGGGCCCCACGAGCTGCGGGCGGACGGCAAACCTGCAGCTGAACACCTTCCCCCTCTGATAAACCTAGGGTTTTGCACCCTCTCACTGAAGTTCTTCCTCTGCTCCGTCTACGTGCCGATGTGCACCGAGAAGGTGCCCGTCACCTTGGGGCCCCTGTCGCCCGCTTTGCGGTCATTTTGGGGCCCCGGGGTGCCCCCCCCCCGTCCTCGAGGACGGGGCTTTCCCTGGCCCGAATTTTTTGAACTCCCAAAAAATTTTGGCCCCCAAACTGGGTGGATCAATGTGCAGGGACGGGCCGCCGCCCTACGTCCCCTTTGGGCGCGCCTCCGCCCACCATCGTCACCGCCCCGATCACGTCGAACTGGTGGTCACCATCAACAGCAGCATCACCCAGAATCCTCACTTCCCAACACTGGCCACCAATTACCAGGTGGTGGTCAACTCACAGCAGCAGCAGCAAAAGGGTGCCACGCTTAAAGGGGCCCCCGGGGGGGGTCCTGCAGCCCCAAGGTCATCTGCCACCACCCCCACATCATCGCATGAGGAAACACTAGGCCTGAAGAGCAAGAGAGGGGGAGGAGGAGGCTCGTGGAGCAGCTACCCCCCCCAACAATCAGCTGCACCTGTTTAAGAGCCCCAATGGCGGGCGGAAACAGTCAGGCAATCGGCGCAACAATCGCTGCCAACGTCTGCTCAAGTCAAGCAGTAGGGCTTTCTGGAGAGCACTTTTTTCCCCGGGCTTTCAATTAAAGTTCTCTAAAGCACTTCCCCCTCCACATCCGCTTCTGATCACCCCCATTGCGCCCCCAAAATGGGGCCCCAATATTCTCTCAGCGAGGAAAACCCAAGCATTTCGTCGACTACTGGAGGGGCCCATCGGGGCCCGCCCTGGCGCTGCCCCGCTGTGCCCTAAACACTGGCCGCATTTTTCGTTGCCCCCACCCCTTCCCATCTGCCTCTTTTATGCTCACAGAATGCCCCCCCCTTTTCTTTTTCCCCCGGGTTAAAGTAGTCGGTCATTTTCCCTTACCTTCCTGCAAACACTTCCCCCTCCCTTTCCAAAAACCCGGAACGAGCCGGGGGTACATTGCCGTCTGCAGGGCCCTCTCCGCCCTCGCCTACCTTACCGAGCGGCCGTGGGCCCCCAGGCCGTCTCCTGTCACCTCACTGAGCTGGCCACTACTTCCGCTTTCATTTCCCGGGTGGCGAATCTTCAGCGAAGACCCCTTCCTCTTCCTCTTCCTTTTTCCGCATCGCTGGCCTGGCTGCTGGTCACCTCCCCCCGCGTACAACCCCCACTGCACCGCCTCCTTCTCCTCCCTCAAACTACTTGGGCCCATGTCCGCCGCCGCCTGGTTAAACCGTCCTCTCCGGGACACTGTCCCCTCGCTCCCCTTTCCGCCTCAGTCTCCCCCCAGCGTCCCCCCCCGGGCCCTTTTTCAAACCCCTGCTTCCCCCTGGTGTTTTTCCGGGCCGGCAACGCTCGCCCCCGCGGTGTTGCGAGCCGTCGACGGCGACGACTGACCGGCGTCTGCTACGTCGGGGGGCCCAATCTCGAAGAATCTTCTGTGCTCGTCCTCCTCCCCGCGCCCCTACCCGGCCTGGGCGTGGCCATGCTCCGGGGGGCTTTTGCTTTTTGCCCGCTTTGTTCTGGCGCAGGAGGGTGACCAGGATTTGTGCCTGTGACTGGCAGTCTCCCCAAGGGTGGCCCCTTCCGGGAGATGCCCACCCCCCCCTGCCCCAAACGCCCGACCCAAAACTGCTTTGCTAAAGAGAACCTCCCGGGGGGAATTTTCGGAGACTCCCTCGCAGCGAGGCTGTTGCGCCAGGGGTTTGGGGGCCACTTCTGGGGGGCGATTCCGTCGGGGTCACTTCGGCTGCGGAAAAAATTCATCACCCCCCCACCCCCCGCAATTTCCCCCCTCAACCCCTTTCGCCACAAAACCACCAACAGCGGGGGGCCCCGGGTCAGTCGCTGCTTTCCCACCTCAAAACAGCCGGGGCACTTTTGCGGCCGGTGTCGAGCACCTCCTCGTACAGTACCTCCTTTTCCCCCCACGGCCTCCTCCTCCTCCTTCAGGACGTCACAAGGCAAAAAAGTCGGGAGGATTTGGGACTTCATCCTTGACGACCACCCCCCACCCACCCCGCCGTACAATTCGCTGGTTGCCCACAGCGGCAGATTTTCTCCCGCCCGCCGATTTTGCCAGGTCCCCCCTCGTTGCGTTTTTCCCTCGAAACTTCACCCTTTTAAACTCCAAACCCCTCCCGCCTCATTTAAAACACAACTCCCGCCGACACTACCACCTTCGTGGGCAACTTGGCCGCCAGCTCTTCTTTTTTCCCCTCCGCCGTTTCAAAGGCAGTCATCAACTGTTTTCAACCGGCAAAAACCTCTTTCCAGCTGACAAGGTTTCCTCCTCTCCCTCCTCTTCAGATTTTTGAATCAGAGACTCCCCGCCGCCCTCAATTCGCTCGGCCATCTTTGCCCTTTTCTACCTGATACCTGCTCCCTTTTGGGTGACGGCCGGATACGCCTACGAGTACCTCAAATCGAGACAGCTGGCTGCTGAAGCCGGAAACGCAGTTCAGCCCCAGCTTTTTCCCCAGTTCCGCCTCTTCTTCTTTTCCCCTGAGGTGATGAAAATTTTCCTCGAACAGTGTTGCTGTGGCAAACTAATGCCGTTGGAGCGGAGAGCAGTGCCACCACCCACGCCCAATTTTTGAGGTCTTCAACATCCCGCCTCTTCATGTCGCTGGCCCATCGGCATCAACACCGGCATCTGGATCCTAAACGGCGAAGAGTCCCATCAAGGGCGGGTTTCCTGGCCCCTTTCCCCCTTCCCTTCCCCCCTTTCGGGTGCCTCTTCGGGCGATGCTTGGGTGAAAAAGGGGGGGCCCAGTCCTCTGTCGGCTCCTTCCGGGGATCTGGGCCCGGCGGCCCCGCTCGACAAATCAGGGCGGCGGGGGGGGGGAATTCTTTGGACCGCGGACCATTTGGCCCTCACTGGAAACCCAAAAGCCCTTTGGGGCCCCCCCAACGCTCCAAGGGGACCTCCCGCAAATCCGACGATGATAGTCGCTGTTCCTTATCCAGCACAGAAACATTATAAAAAAACACCCAGGGGGCCTTGGCTGCTTAAACAAAACAACAACAGCAGACACCGTGCCTTTTCCCAACCATTTCCCCCGGGTTTTCCCCCGGCACCGGGCACACCTTTCACCACAAACCAAGCGCAGTTTCAGCAACAGCAACTCCCACTGGCCCTTACTTCCCCGTCAGCATCAGCAGCAGCAGCAGCATCACCTTCTCTTTGCAGGACAGCAACAGCCAACAGCAGCAGCAGCTAACTTTGCCTACCACCAACACGCAGCAGCAGCAGCAGGCCACGAAGGTACTTCTTCTTTCTCAGCGACCTTGCTGGTGAAATGTGCTGTTGCGGGCCCGGATCTGGCTCCACAGCGACCACCGACAGTACACTGCTCTCCAGCACTGTCAACTCTAATGGTCACAACGCAGCAGTTTTTCGGTGATCAAGTTGCAGGAGTTCAGAGTTTGTGGAGTGCCGGTCCGGTGTGGGTGGTCAGCAACGAGCTCCCGGCAATGAAACTGCCGTCTAAACATATTTCCGACAGTCAAAAGTCGCCCGCTTCTGCTGCTGCTGTGCTTCTGTTCTTCACTCTAAGTCATCTCATCTTTCTTTTTCCCCCACTTCTTTCCTTAACAAGTGCCCTTAACAAACTCTTTCCTTCTTGTCTTCTCTTTCCCTGTTCTTACTTTGTTTGATCTGATTTGGTCACAAAAGTTGCCAATATGGTTGTCGCAACCTCCTTTCTCAGCCTGCCTTTTTTTTACCAAAGCACAACTTATATGCCTTAATGAAATGGCAAGCGTTTACTATTAAACTTTTTTTTCATTTGTTCTGATTCGCCCCAGTGACTGTATTTATTACACTTTTTTTCTCCTTTTTCCCTGTAATCTCATTTATATTTTTTTCTTATTCAGTATCCTTTTCTTTTTTTGGTTTGTGTAAGTTTTACAGCTGTACACCAAAGACCCCCCATCAAAACTAAAAACTCCGTTTTGTCTATTGTATTTTGTTGTCTTTAACGTTTATTTTTCATTTGCTTTGCCTACCTTATAGCTTTTATTGTGCATGCATTGTACAGTTTAACCTTTTGATCGTTTTCCGTTAATAAAAAACTCATAGTTTTAATTTCAATCACAATTTCAATTGTGAGTGTGTTCACTTCTTTTTTCCGATTTGCTTTTCAAGCTGAGTGTTGTCTACTGCCAATGAATTAGTGTTCTTCATTGTTAAGTAGGACCATAAAAATGTAGTGTCCAGTGTGCTAATCACATTCAGGCAGCAGCAGCGGTGGCCAGTGTGCTAATGTGGGTCCTAATGAGCAGAGGGCCCCGGGCACAGTCCGACTAATCACTGGACAATTGACCACCCAGACTGACCACTGAAATAGTCTTATTATCTACTTGAGAAGTGACCAGCAGTGTCATCATCATCATCATCATCGTCATGATCCCTAGAAAGCAATGCAAATCTGTGCGCTAGGCTGTTCCACAGTGTGGTCAGCATTAGGTAAGGTCAGTGAATAGTGTGTAATACTTGGCAAGTAGTGAACAGCGTGAAAGTGAATCAGTGCACAGACAGAGCACAGCACAGTGCCACTGTGAAAGTCATTGCCAAGAGAATCAATGCAAGGAGAGAGAATTTCTGCTGCTTCTGCTTAAGCCCTCTGGCCAGCAGGAGAGAGAATTGGAAGGAGAAAGAAAAAGAGGCAGGCAGGCAAATGAACAGCAGTGAGCAGTAGAATGACGGGGTCGAAGGAATTTGCCCCCTGTCAGTTGACAGATGAGCCAATGTGTCACAGCACACAGGCAGTGACAGGCAGTGACAATCGAGTGTAGTGCTGTTGCTGCTGTTGGCTGCTGTTGGTAATTGATGGCCACAGCAGCAGAGCACAGCAGCTCACAGCAGCTAAAGCTGACTATTTGGCTGGCTGGCTGACTGACTGCAGGCGGGCTGACACTGGCGCCATATGCTCGCACTGAAGAAGAAGAAGAAGAAGAAGAAGAAGAAGAAGAAGATCATCGGTAATGGAGAGCAATGTGAGCAATGTCCACAGTGCAATGTCGTCGTCTAGCCGGAGAGAGAGTTTGAGAGCAGTGCCACACAGTTCATCTGATGCCCCAACAACATCTGTTGATGCTGTGGCTGTTGCTGATGATGAGTCTGATGAGTCAGATGAAACTGAACACAGACGAAGAGAGCAGTAAATAAGATGAAAAGATAATGAAGAAGAAGAAGAAGAAGACAACATTGCGCTGACAAACGACGATTTGTGGTGGTGGTGGTGGTGATCAGGAGTGAACGAAGAGGAGGACGACAAGTTGACGATTATCGTTTAGTTTTTTAGTTTTATTTAGTAAACTGACAACATCATCGCCATCATCATGTTAAAGTTGGCAACAAGATAAGAAAAGGGCTAACTAAAGCTGTCAAACAGTTAAACTGAAACTAAACTAAATGATTTTTTAATTTTTTTTGCACACAAAAAGGCTTATTTTAGCAAAACAGATGTTTTAACCCACTTGTTAGTTTTAGCTGCTCAAACAGTGCCCTGCTAATTGATTCATTGAACAAGCATTTTCTCTGTTTGGTGGAAAAAAGTTCGCACAGTTTGCATTACGTAAAATACACCAGTGTAACCAGCTAACAAGGTGAAAACAGAATTCACTGCTTGAACACAAGGCCATATCATTCAACATCGGCACAGAACACCAAATCAGCATTGAGCTGTCAAACTGAGTTATCGTTCAACAACAACAACAACAGCACCAGCTCACTGTTGGTGCCATTCAAATTCTGCATTCCACAGTTCTAACAGTGGTCGAATTCCCAGAAACTCAATTCAACCCGTTTGATTTAATGCCTGGCCTGATTTATGTTTTCTTTGCAGTCTACTTCGCCAGCACTACCAGCACATAACTCAACTGCTAAATGGTAACCGCTTTGTTACCAATTGTTACGTAAGCAAACTACCACTGACCTAGTCAGCCCGCACACCTGATCACACACGCTCATTGTGTGTTTTTTTGGCACTTTTTCCACTAAATTTCGTCCTTTCCAATTGCGCCACCGGCACTATGACAAAAATATAAATGGCAATTCTTGGTCGTTTTCACTTTTTTCTTTTCCACATGAATCTGAGCCAGCCGCACCTGAACTAAAATCCCTCACACGTAAACTTGGCGGAATTGCTCCAATTGTGGCAGAATTGCTCCAGTTTAGAAAGTCAGAAAAGGGACACAATCAGCAACGTTTGCCTGGAGGCCCCTCAACTCAGCTCATCAGCTCAATCACTGACTGACTGACTGACTTTTATTGCCTGCTGATAGCTCTCCTAACTGCTCTTTTTCTTTTTCAACTATATTCTTTCTCTTTTGACTCAATCGCTACTGGCCATCTAGGCTCAGCAGGGCCCGCTGATTTTTGATCAATTTAGAAAGGAGACGCAGCAGAGAAAACAGCACAACAGGTAGCCCACCTACCTAGCCACAGTTTACTTACTAACTAACTAACTGACCAATCTGATTCTGTTCTCTGATAAACACACTACGGTCAGCAACACTTGGTAGAAAACCAGGTAACAGTAACTTTTTAGCTGCAAGTCAAATTCGGTCAATTTGACAGTTTTTTTTCCAAACCTACGGCTCGTTTATTATCTCACATACTCAATCAGGGCTTTTGAGATTGTAAAACAAGAGTTGTCGTTTGACCACTTTGACCACAAACTAACTAACAAACAAACTTAGGAGACTAGTTTGTGACAAACACATTTGTCAAATGCAACAGCAGCAACAGCAATCCAATTGTCACTGTCACTGCTAACCAAATTCAATTACTGAAACAAAGAGCAAAATGGAAAGTTGGCCACAAAGGTTGGCTGGCTGGCTGGCTGGCTAGTCAGTTGGCTTCCAGCTAGCCCTCATTCTTTTTTCTTTCTTGCCTTCTTTCTTCCCACTCATTCCAACCATTTGCTGAACTCCTGAGCGTTGAACAGGAGGGCCACAACGACGACGTCGTCATCAATCAAACGATAACGAGAAAATGTTTTGACAGTTTGGCCTGGCCACTCTCTCTCTCTCTCTCTCTCTCTCTCTCTCTCTCTCTCTCTCTAGGTCCCGCGTGCCAGCCTTGCCTTGCCTTGACCATCGATCGTTAGGCCTTTTTCTCCTTCTCCTCCACCCTCACCCTTTTCACCCTCAAAACTGCATTTGAGCCCAATTACTTGGCTAAATAAGAAAACTAGGCAAACGTCTGCCTGACAGCTCGGAAGGAGAGCCAAGAGAAAGCTAAGGGTACTAGCTGGGTACTAGCTGCACTTGATCAATCGATCGATTGGGCCCTCACCGTTTTTCTCTCTTTCCCTCTCTGTCTGTCTGTCTGTCTGTCTGTCTATTTGCATTGCAAATCTAAACTCTCCCTCTCTTTTTCTTTTTTAGAAAAAAAACTGCATTCTAAACTACTGTTTACTTTGCCACTTGATGGTCTCCTCTTCTCTTTCTTTTCTTCTTCTGCTGATCAAGCAGTGTGACAAGAAGAAGAAGAAGAAGAAGAAGAAGAAGAAGAAGAAGAAGAAGAAGGTAGACTACTACTACTGTTTTTGCTCAGTAAATCAGCCTAAATTAAAACCGGAGAAGGTAAGGAGAGTAAGGAGGCTAAGGTAAGGTAAAGTAAGCAGCAAACACACAGGCAGAAAAAGTTGGCTCAAACAATACCCACCAATGCACTAGCCTCCCTAGAAAGTTGGCCAAGTTGGCACAGCAGCAGCAGCAACAACAACAATGCCCCCTCATAATTTGAATAGCTGGCCACCGGTCACCCTCCTGCGTAACCTGCGCTCACTCTGATTCAGACGGGAGAAAAAAGAGGGAGACAATTCAGCAGTCAACTTTCGAGCAAACAGTTGCCAAACTCAGTGTGTGTGAGTCTGTCTGTCAAAGTGAACAGCTACTGCTGCTGGCTTGGTCTCCCCTTCTGACCAATTTGGTGCACCATTGAGTGGACGCATTCAAACTGAAAAAGTTAATTCACCTTCTTTGCTGGACTGAACTGAGCTGAATTGAATTGAATTGAACTGAACTGTGCCTGAATCACAAGTGCAAGCAGTGCAGCAGCAGCAGCAGCAGCACCTAACAATGGCTCTGAGCCTTCAACCTGTGACAGATTTAATTATAAAAGTACCCCCTCAGAGAGGTGAAAAGAAGGAAAGAAAAGCTGAATGAGCCAGCGAAAGAAGAGGACTAAAAAGAAAGAGCCAGAGAAGTCTAAAGAAAACTGAAAACTGAAGAATGAAGAGTGGAGAGAGGTCAATATTTTGACTTGGATTAAAGATTAGCCGCCCTGGCTATGGTCACATTCTCAATTTTTTTTGCTTTTAGTCATTGCCAACACCAACAAATGCTGCCAACAATTGTGTGGACCCAGCTGCTGCTGTTGCTGCCAGGAAAGTCTGTCTGCCCAGCAAATCCAATCCTATCATCCCTGTCCCGACAGTCCGACTGTTTTTTCGATGTGAAGTGTTTCTCATTAGAATGATTACATATGAGCAGTGCTAGTCGGGTGGTCAGCAGCCCAGCAGCAGGTCTACTGACCAATTTTTTTCTCTCTTGTTGCAGGTGGACAATAGGGCACTTTTGCACACTTTTCTCACACTGGCTTGCTTCCTCACCTTGCCTTGCTTTTCTACTCACTGCTCACTGGCTCAGTGCTAGACACAGGTGTCCAAATGACACTGACATTGAAGAAGAAAAAGAAGAAGAAAAAGAAGAAGAAGTAAATCAAGCCAGTGACGTACTGAGAGATTTGCTAAGAAGAAGAAGAAGAAGAAGAAGGGGTAGCAAACAATAGCCCTAAATCAAAGTGTGTGTGTGTGTGTGTGTGCCCATAGCCATTTCTGATCGTCAGACAGATCTCAGGAGATAAAGCAGCTCAGGAAGTGCTGCTGCTGGCTGGCTGGGTGGCTGGCTGGCTGCCAAGGAGGTTGATTAATCGGAGACATATTTGTGCGCTGGCAAGCTGGTAAGCAGTTTAAGAAGGCATTTTAAGTGCATAAAACCGCAAAAAAGAAAATAGCATTCTCTTTTTGGTGATGAACTTTCTCTTTTCTCTTTTAGTTTCTCTGTTGTGGTGCTGCTCGTGCTCAAGGTGCGGTCGAGGTTGTGGTCTTGGTGGCCACTGTTCAAGACTCTTCTTTTCTCATTCTCTCCACCTTACCTTTCTCTTTCTTTTTCTTGCTTGCTTGTACCTGCTTATTTACTTAGACAAATTGACTTTCTGCCTCTCTGTGTGTCTTGGTGGCAGTTCTTATCTCTCTCATTCCTTGTCTCTCTCCCTCCTGTCAATCAGAGCAATCAGTTAAGTGGTCGTGACAGTAGTGGTAGTACCCCTTTCTCTTTTTACCTGAAAAATGGTCAAGTGGGAAAAAGAGGGCAAATAAGAGCAAAAAGAAAGAAAGAAAGGAGAAACACAGTAGTAGAAGCAATGCAAATCAATCTGTCAATCTATACAATTTTTTTATTGCTTTTTTGTCTGCCAAACTAATTAAAAATGAATAAAGATAAAAGTAAAAACCCTTTCTCAGACAAAGTTTAGTTCTTAAGCAGCAGCAGCAAAAAGATGTTATTTTTACCGCGAATGCAACCTGCGACCTTTGAGCAACAGCAGCAACAGCAGCAACAGCAGCAAAAACAGCTAAAATGCAACTAACAATAATTGCATTTTAGCTGGAAAAAGAAGAAGAGGAAGCTGCAAACAAAGTGTTACAAAGTGTGGTTCGTCTGAGGCAGACTGAGCAAAAGACTGAGTGCTCTGCCGTGCTCATTGTGTCAAAATAAGTGTCCTGAGAAAAAGAAACAGCAGAAGCAGAGATAACAAATGATGACGATTCAGTAGCAGTGTCTGGCCAGCACCACCGAGACCATCACCTTTCACCCCCACCACCTTCTCAGCAGCAGCAGCAGCAACAGCAGCAATCTCCTCAACAAAGTGTAAATTTGCTAATTTCATGCTTGCACTGTTTGCCCATTTGCTGCTGCTGCTGCTGCTGCTGTGCAATCACTGTTCGTGCCTCTTGCCAACATTTATGACGACCAAGCAGTACTGGGAAGACAGCAGCAGCAATAAGAAGAGGGAGACCCAGAGGATGTGTAAGTGTGTGTGAGGATGAGCTGAAGAAAAAAGCGCACCACTGACTAGCTCACTAGCTCTGAGGCTAAGCTTTCGGTGAGTGTGCCTGAACAGCAGCAGCAGCAGCAGCAGTGGCAAAGGTCAGCACTGTCTGCTGTCTGTTGTCTGTTGCTCTGTAGAGATTGAGTCCTTAGTCTTACTCAATGAAGCGAAAATTAGCGAAAAGGCACATCTTCTCTGGCCAGTGGTCATCATCATCATCATCATCATCATCATTTTGTCTTTTACAGTCTTTTTTATTTGACCAAAGTACACAAACCCAAGTGAGGATTTGTGTTGTGACACAGTGCAGACTGAAAGCCAAACTATGTTCAGTTTTAGCAGAGCGTTGAGCAGGGTCAGCAGTTAACTAGCCAGCTACTTTGTTAGTCATTTAGCAGTAGTAGCAGTAGTAGTAGTAAGTAGTAGTAGTGGCCGGTGGTTTTGGTGGCGTGTGCTCTTGTCTTGGCTTGTTCGTTTGTTTTCCCAAACTCCTGACTGACTAGCACACACACACCAGTCTCGTCTCGAAGGTCGAGGGAGAGGGAGAGAGAGAGAGAGAGAGAGAGAGAGGGAAGATGTTTGAACTGGGAAAATGAGGGGCCAAACCCGATGACTGCCACTGCCGCTGCTCTTGCACTTGTGCTTGCACCCTCAGGCAACAAAACAGACTGCTGCACTTTTCTTTTGCTTTCTTTTTTCTGCTGGGGTCGTGCGCCAGGGGACAGCCAGTGCAGCAGCAGCAGCAGCAGCAGATGACAGCAGCAGCAGTTTGCAGCGGCAGTTGATGAGCACCAGCAGACACAGCAACAGCAACAGCAGCAGTGATCTAATGCTGCTGTTGCTGTGTCTGCTGCTGTTGGTGCTGTCATCAACTGTAACAGCAGCTTGCCATCTTCAGTTCCACTTGAACTTGTCTGCGAATATCTCTCTGTGTCTCTGTTTTCCCTCACTCTGTCAATTCTGTGTGCTGTGACCTCTCTGTGATCTTGGGAGCTCAGCGGTGGCTGCCACAGTAAGTGGATCAACGCTGAAATCCACTGCCACTGCCACTGCCACTGCTAGGTCTGCTTTTTCTCTTCCTCTCAGTGCAGTGCAGACAAACAGAATTCGGAGGGTGATGGCGACTTGTTGACTGCCCTGACTGCAAAACAAACACTAATGTGAGCTTAATCAAATGAAATGGCCTCAAGTGTGTGCCTGTGTGTGTGTGTGAGTGTCTCAGAGGGTGGTAATTCAAAGATGAGTGAGACAATCCAGATTCAATTCAGCAGTCAGCTATTTGCAGTTACCCGAAACAAGAATGTTCTTTTGCTTTTATTCCCTCTTTTCTCTTTCTTGCATACTTTTTCACAATGTTCAATTGACTGCCCCCCCCTTTGTGTTTCTAAGTTGAATCTGCCTGTCAACTCGTTCTCTGTACAACTCCACTCTAAACTAGTAGTGGTGCTCTGGTTTGTAGCCTCCAACAAGGAAATACCGGCACTAGTAGTAGTAGTAGCAGTCGATTAGAATAGCTGCTGCTGCTGCTGAAATCGACAGAAAGAAGGAAAGAAAGAATGCAGATGCAAGCACACACACACAACTACAAACACATTTTGTGGCAAAGTCTCTTTCCTTTTCTCTCTCTCTCTCTCACTTTAGACTGACTGACTGACTGCTTGTTTAGATTATCGTTCCTGGCACTGTGCACTACTGTTTCTGTCTACACACACACACCACACACACACACACACTCAGTCCTCAGCAATCGACCACCAAGTGTTGATCTACACACACACACGCACACTCAAACTCACAGACATCTGTAGTGCAATTGAGTAGTTCTGTGTGCTGCTGCTGCTGCCTGGCCACAACTCTCCTCGATTTTCTCTCATTTTTTGCTCCCGTTCTCAAGTTTGCAGCCTGCACACATTGCTCAGTAACTCTGCATCACTTAGCAGCAAACCGCAAAATTGAGCAGTACTCAGCAGTACAGTGGTGGGAGATGATCTAAAGCAGCAGCAGCAGCAGCATCTGTTTAGATTTGGGTTGCTTGTTTTTGTGTCCTTTCTCTCTCTCTCTCTTTCTCTCTCTTTTCCAGTCACAAACTCAGACATATTTGCAGACTCATTAGAGTGAGAGAAAGAGAGAAAAGAGGAAAATATGTCTTTTCCTTCAACACTAGGATGTGTTGAAATGAGTTAGCTTTTTTGTCTTTTATTTTTTGTTTTGCGCATCTCACTCTAAGCAAATTAGAGCAGTCGACAATTTTATACTGCAAAACGACGACGATGATGATGATGAGCAAAGTTCTGTCTGTTTACTACTAATCGCTCTCAATGTTTGCTGATGTGTCTCTGCTGCTCTCTTGCCCCATCGATGACTGATGATGATGGTGGTGGCAGTGGTGGCCAGAAGTTCTGGTTTGATAGCAGAAGACCTCCTGCCTGTCATCAGTCAGTCAGTCAGTCAAGGAGAGAAGAAAGCAAAAGAATAAAGCAGAAATGCTCAAAATGCTCAGAGATCACAACTTTAGTGTGTGTGTGTGTGTTTACACTCCAGCAGTGGTGGCCACCAGGGATCAGGAGAACTGCTAGCCAAAAAAAAGGAAAATAGAGAGAGAGAAAGAAAGAGAAAAAAATAAAAAAATCTTTGCGGTCAAGTGCGAGAAAAATGAAGCAGACCCTAGGATGAGCACTGCCTGTCTGCCTGCCAACTACTACCATCTAAACAACTAGTCCTTGAGTGGTGGTGTTGGCTGACAGGCCACTGAAAATGAGGAGAAAACAGTTGAAAAATGAAGATGATCAGCTAGAAGATTAATGAAAAAATGAGAAGAGAGGCACAAGAAGGAACAGCAGAGAAAGAGAGAGAGATAGAAAGCTAGAGAGCTAGCTCTCAACGAGAGGAGGGTCAGTGAAAGAGGCGCAGACAATCGCCACAATCACGACTCGCTCATCAGACTGACTGGCTGACTGACTGAGTGGAAGACCACCAGTTGATTGGAATTTAACGATAACTTGGTGAAAAGTAGGAAGAAGGCTCAATTGGACTGAACAGAAAGAGAGAGAGAAGACTTATGATGGTTTACTTATTTGCATATGCTTTCTTCCTTTCTCTCTCTCTCTCTCTCTCTCTCTCTCTCTCTTTTGAAAAACGATGAAAGAATTTGCATTCTTGCGCAAAGCAGCGCATTCTTGAATGGAAAGTGATTGAATAATGAATGATTTATTTTTTCCTCCAGCTGATGTTGATGATGATGACTGTCGGTTAGCAATTGAAAAAAATTGTTTTTGTGGCTAACTTAGAAACAAATTTTAAATGGATGAATTTGGCATAGACAATTGTAATTGGATTTGTAGCTATCACTGCTGCATCTACAACTCTGCGGGCAGTATTTTAGCTAATTATAATTGAGTTTTGTTTACTTTTGAATAAATTGAAAAATTTTTTTAGCATTAAAAAATAGACTTCACAAAGTTGGTAATCATTAGCTTCATGTCTCACTATAACGATACTAGCCAATATTCTTTTTGGTTTTACTGTTGAATACTGTCTAGTTGACATTAGCACCAGACAGACAGACCAGGGAGACAGACAGACAGTTCAGGTCAGTTTGTTAGCAGACTGTTAGCAGCCAGCCAGCCAGCCAGCCAGTTATCCAGCCTGTCTGACAGTTTGTCATTCAGTTAGTCAGTGTCAGTTTGTGTGCACACACACACACACAGGTCAAATGTCACTGATACGGTCAGCAGCCAACTAGGCGCAAAATGAAATGAAATGAAATGCAAAAACGTCAGCTCAGCTAGGCAAAACCTCACTGCAGAAAAAAATGCCATTGAGAAACACCAACAAAACACAGATTTGATTTGCAGCAAATGCACAGAGACGCACATGTGCAAGTGAGGGGACCCAGTGAAAGAGAGAAAGAGAGTGTCAAATTTCATCTGTCGCATATGAATTTTTTTTACCCTGAAAAGCTGGTGCCCGCTGAAGAAAAGCGTGCAACGTCAAATTTTTGGCTTTCTTGACAGCTCTTGTCCTGTTTGCGCACATTGAGCTGTGTGTCTTGTCTGCCCTGTCTGTCTCGAATGTCACCCAAACCACACAGGGCCAATTAGGGAAAAAAATCGGCTAACGGCCCAGCGCCGAACAAGTGCCTTAAAGCTTGAATAAGCCTTGTCTATAAACGGAAGCAAGTCAACTTAGAAGCTTAATTAAAAATAAAATTTTAAAGTTTGCTGTTAAAGTCATGTCAAAAGGCAGATACGTTTAAACAGAAAAAGACGAACGAGCGTTCACCTGTTGAGCGGTTTAATTTAATGAATGTACCTCTGTGGTGACATTTATGTGTTCTTTAAGCTTATGTGTGTTGTTGCCCTTTTCAGTTTCTTTTTTAAGTGTGCACATTTTTAACTATTTAACCAAACGAGTTCATTTCTCAGTGTGTCCGTTTGTCGCAAAATGCAAGGCAAAGAAGGCAATAAAAGTCAACTAGGCTGACTTTAAGCATAAAATGAAATAAAAACCGACTTCAGAGATGCGCATAAAAACACACTTTAATTTGAACGTAGACAAAACTTTAATAGCCGATAGTTGAACATCATTATTAAAATTATACAAAAAATGTGTAAAATATTCAGAGTTTTATTTGTTTTACTTTGTAAAACAATCCATTACGTCATTTTGTCATCTTCTCCGTTCTTAATTTAATGTCAACAGTTGCCATCAGCCAAATCAGGCCGATTAATCTTTTTCTGTTTATTGCGCCCATTTTTCTTGTACGATCAGTTTTACCACAATCAAAATAGACGCAAATTAAATTCGCCAAGGTCGTCACCGTATAGGGAAGGGGGCACCAAATGTGCTCAACTGACTCAATTGAAATGTTGTCCCCTGCCAGCAAACAGCAGCCACTGGCTGCCACTTTTTTTACCGATGGTCATCAAACTGCCAGTCATCAGCCTGTTGTCCCTGTCCCTCTGCCACCTGTCGTCCAGTGGCAGTGACCACCATAAATTAGACCGACTCATTGCCCATCTCAGCAATGGGTCGTCTGTTGATGCTGCTGCTTGAAAAGAGGCTAATTAATTATCCCCTCATCTGGGCAGGGAAATGAACAAGAAGAAGAAGAGAGGGGGGACATTGGTCAACCGCAACAAAAAGTCCTCTGTCCGATTGAAATATATGGCCGGCTGAAGATCAGGCTAATGCTAATGCCGATGCTGCTCGCTGCTGCTGCTGCTGCATCACCTTCTCCCTGATCCCTCTTCAGATTTCCCTTTTTTCCTTCGATGCCTTAAATTACTTTTAATCTTGTTACTGCCATCTCCTCGCTAAAGTGCAAAGAGTACGGTGGCTACCATCGCTGCCACCATTGCTCTTGCTCTTCTTCATCTTCCTCCTCCTCCTCCTCTTATCAAGATCACATAAATTACAACCTCTCTTTTTCTTCTGCTTTTTCCTTTTTCCTCTTCTACCCCCTCCTCTGACAAACATACTATATAGTGCCCAGGTGTACATGACCAATGTCCATTCAGGCGCTATCTCTCTCTCTTTCTCTCTCTCTCCTCTCTTTCTCTCTCCATTTTTTTCCTGTGGTGAATCGTGCCAGACAGGTTCGTGATGGAGGTGATGGTGATGATGATGTTGGTGATCAGTGTGTGTGTGTGTGTGTGCACTCTGTGCGTTCCACTGATGCCACCGATTGCCAAAAACAGACGACTGTCTGTCTGTTTTGCCATGTGTAATGCAATCCCCCCCCCCTTTAGTTCTTCCTCCATTGACTTCTGCCCAAGAAGCACCTTGCCAGATTTGGTTTCACCTCACCTCTTCTCTCTCCCCCCCCCCTTTATTTTATCGTTTATTGCTTTTGAAAAGAGAGGGGCAGAAAAAGAAAAGAGATATCAAACTAGTGTTGATGGTAGTCGTAGTAGTGTCGGTGGTGGTGGTGTGTGGTGGTGGTAATGGTGCCCAGGGTGGCAATGCTGATGTCCATGCTGCTGTTGTTGTTGATGTTGATGGGTGCCATAAACTTGTGGATAAGGAGATAGAGGGAAGGAAGGGAAAGAAAAGAGAGAGAGGAAAGAGAGAGAGAGAGAGAGCCCACTAAACTGTCTCTGTCTTTGTGTAGACATTATTTATGGTCAGCTGTAAGGAAGTAAAGTGTGGCAAGGTAAGGTGCAATTCCAGGCAGAACACAGGCAGGTACAATTAAAGCTAACGTAAAGCAGCCAGATTTGATTTGCTGCTCTAGCACATCCTTGAAAATACTCAATTTAATCTGTAGCACTTGCTGTTAGATTCCATCCATCCATGTTTTCCACTAGCTAGAGACAACAGCTTCAACAGCTAGAACACAACTTCTACTATCGTCAAACATCACAAACTGCTGCTGTCTGCTGGCTCGCTTTTCTGTCTCCTTATCACCAGAAGATGAAAAGTCAATGTCTTTGTTGTTGTTGTTGTCGTTGCTGCTGCTGCTGCTTCTGCCGTTTGTGATAAAGCCGCCGCCGCCGCCGCCAGTGAGCTCTAATAAAACACACGCACTAAACAAGGGCAATACACACACACGCACACACCACACACACACACAATCAAAGACGGTCAGACGGCGGCGACTTTGAGAACGAGAGAAAGAGCAAAGAAAGAGCAAAGATGCTTATGTTCCATTCATTCACTTTCTCTCTCTCTCTCTCTCTCTCCTCTCTCTCTCTTGATGATGAGGATGCGACCGCATCAACAGCAGCATCAAAAGTAGCCGTAGTGCAAAAGTCAGTGTAGATCCAGTGTGGATCCAATCTCGCGTTCTGTTTTGTCTGTTGTGTTGTGCCTTTGCCTTTCTCATTCAGCATTTTGCCGACAAACTTTGCCAGCAGAAAAAAAGAGGAGCTCTAGAAGTAATGAGGCACTTAGCACTGTCGCCTGCACTACAATGAGCTGCTCTGTTACGGCGACTTGTTTCAGAGAGAAAGCTTCTTGTCTGTCTGTTTGTTTGAGTCACTGGAAAAATGCTGTGAGAAAGAATTGGGTAAAAAACAGGCGTAACAAGTAGAATTGCACTTTTTTAATATTTAAAAAGCATTCATATCAAGTTGTTTAAATTTGAAAACTAAAAGTTCAAATGGTAATCACCTCGAGTTTGTTAACAGTTGTTTAGGTTTACCCTTGGCATTGACTTTTTCCAATCAGCCACAGCAATACCAATTTAATCAAAATTACCAGTCAAGTGTTTCGTTTGTGCCATATGCCGCCGTTTTATTGAACTGTGCTGTCAATGAACTTTTTTCGGAAAGTAATCTGTCGTTGTTGATGCGGATGCTCTTTTAATTCAGTGCGTTGACTTTTATTCAAGCCGGCTACGTGTTTGAACTTAAATTATTTTTTTGAACAGAAATGAACATTGCTAATTGCTCAGATATTGGAATGTACAGTGAACTTTTAATTGTGGTGCTATTGACTCTTCAAAACCAAATTTAGACCGATTCACATTAGAGTAAAACAGCACAAACATTTCTGTTTAACGGTTCAATTTTAAAAAAATAAAAAATGAATTTGTAGTGCCAGCTGACACTACAAATCAAATTTTTGATTGGGAAAACTAAATAATTGGGTTTAAAAATAATCTTTAAAAAACAAGCTCGCTTATATCTCTTTTGATAAATAGTCTAAACACTAAAACCGTTTTCTGAATACTTTGAACAGTAATTTAGCAGCAGTTTTTATTATTTTAAGTTCCTAACATCAAATTGTGCACTTGCACACCTGTGTGGTCTGTAGACACTATTGAAACTATCAAACACTTCAGCTAGCAAATTGATTTAATTCACGAGCAAATTCTCAAGCTTTTCTCATCAACTTTCAACCAGTGATTTAAAGGTAAACAGTGATGGTTTAATCAAAAGATTTAGTAAATTGTTACTATAGTATTTTTTAGCAACAGAGAAAAACCACTGGCACTTGCAGTTGCCATTGCCGTTTTCTGATACAATTCAATGCAAACCACACACACACACACACTTTTGCCCGCCTGTTAGTTGTAGCACTTGTGCACTCAAAGCACTGGAACCTGTGGCAAAGCAAATAAACGCTGCTGTGCCGGTGTTTACCTTACCAAGAAATGAAGGAAGGCACCAAATTGGCGAAACAGAAAAAAAGTCAGTGCATCAGCAGCAGCAGCAGCAGCATCAGTGAGTGAGGACCACTTGAGTCAGTGATGCCAAAGTGTGTGTGTGTGCAGTGTGTGTGCTGTGGGCATTATGGCACGACGAGTCAACTGCACAGAAGCAACAAAGTAGGTTGAGCGGCGGTAGCAGCAGCAGCAGCAGCAGCAGCTAAATATTTGCGCAAACACACACACACACACACCACAGTGTGTGCTGCACACTTGAGCACACATCTCTCCTCACTACACATCTTCTCACTACATGCTAGGCATTTCTTTACCCCGTCTCTCTCTCTCTCTCTCTCTCTCTCTCTCTCTCGGCAGTCAAAGCTAAGCCAGTGAGCTACTGCTGCTGCTGCTGCTTCTGCTGCTAAAGAAGCACTCATAACTTGGCATTAACCACCACCACCATCACCACCACCACTGCAAACACCGAAGTTGAGATCTCTCTCTCCCTGGTTTTTGCCTTCAGACAAAGATCGTAAATCTGATCGGCAGGAAAAAGGGATGATGATGGTGATGGCCATAGCAGAGATATGCACTGCTACTGAATTTGGCTTAGTAAGTAAACTGATCATCCTCCTAGTCATCATCATCATCATCTCCAAGTTGCAATTGCAGTTGCAGTTTCCAGTTGGATTGACCTAAAGAGGCGACACACACACAGGCACGCACAACCAGTAGCTTATCAACGCCAGTTTTCCTCATCTTTTTCCCCTCTCAAACGGACACACTTGATTGTCCGTGTGTGTGTGTGTGTGTAGCCGGTAGCAGCTGCTCCAGTCAACTGTTGCTGAAGGGAGAGAAAGAGAGAAAACTCACCTGTTGTTATCAAGAACAAATATAAAGACATTAACAGCAACAGCAACATTCGTTGGTTACCTACCACCAAAAAAAACAGGAAAATGCAACCAACTCCCAAAAAAGGCTGCCATTGATTGAATTTATCACTGAACACTAGTCGTAGTGGTGGTGGTGGTGGTGGTGGTGGTGTGATTGCACTGGACTGTATGTATGTGTGTCCTGGCCTGTGCTACCAATCATCACCAACCAACAACAGCTACCAATCTTCCACTCTTATCAACACTCAACTGCTGAGGATTAGTGCACAGGTGGTCGAGTGTGCGTGCAGTGTGAGTATCTGATTTACTGCTGTATTGGCTTTGATTACCGTAGATCAACTGCAGTGAATCGGCCCAGTGTACAATGCGTAGTACTGCCCTGTAGTCTGTCCCTCAGTCAGGCCAAAAGATGACAGGTAAAAGAGGAGGAGGAGGAGAAGAAACTGGAGAGAGAACTTTACTGATAAACTGTGTGTTGTAGATGTGCTGTTCCCATTGCTGATTTAGGGGCGACAGTTTTTGTGTGTGTTTGTTTGCCTGACTACCTGTGCTTGTACCTAGGTATGTGTGTGTGTGTGTGTGTGTGTTCTACCTGTTGGCTTGATTTGTGTGTGAGTGTTTGTGTTTGTGTGCTCAAACAGTCAGCCAGTTAGTCTGTGCTTGGTAATGGAAAGTGCAAGTAAAGCCAGATAGCACTTCGTGTCCACAATAGCGTTGCCAGTTTTGGTATTTTGGCGGCAAGGCACGCCTTCGGTTGTTAATAAAATACTGCTGCTGCTTATTTGTTGGTGTCTTCTGCTGTGTTCACAAACGAAGGCACACACGCCATTAGACACACACTAACAACACTCCAACTTAATTAAGCAGAACAAGCAAAAAGATAGGTCTTAAAGTGTCAAAGTTGTGTGTGTTTGTATGTATGGAAAAATTGTCGGCAACAAATTGCAGATTGGACATTTCTTTAGTTTGCTATTTTTTTCTCAGTGCCCGTCGTGATAAATTGAATAGAATTGTGTGTAAATGCTTACATTGTTGCATTATAATAAAAACTTGTTTGTAATTTTGCCGAAAGATTTGCATTAGTAGTTTTTTCTGTCATTCTAAAACCGTTTATGGTGTGGGAGGGGTAATAAAATTAATGA
This sequence comes from Tyrophagus putrescentiae, assembly GCA_024499935.1. NCBI lineage: Eukaryota > Metazoa > Arthropoda > Arachnida > Sarcoptiformes > Acaridae > Tyrophagus > Tyrophagus putrescentiae. The sequence goes on from JAMZRA010000005.1 coordinate 1,599,091, forward strand.
TGCGCTCAATGTTGCTTAATTTGTTGCATATAGCTTTTTTACTAAAGCAAGCAAAATCAAATCATTTTATTGCATTTCGTTGAAGCCTTTGCACTTGCACTCTGTTTAGTGTTCCTTCAAAAAGGTGCTGAAATTGAGTCTAAAATCAACTGCCGTCATTTGTGTCTTCTTAGCATTCATTGATGGAAACCAATTTACTCCTGATTCCACTTCTGCAATCAATAACGGCTAGACCCAAGTTTCTACCAATCAATCGTTTTTATGTTTCAGTAGAAAAAAGTATGGCAAACTGTGTGTGTTTAATAACCGCATTTTCTCGCAGACAGTTTTTTAAAGTGATTTTTGTTGTGATGTAATGTGTGCTTTATAATTAGTTAATCAATTGCATATCATCACAGCAGCACAGAAGCTTAATTCAACTGTCCAAACACATAATGCACGAAGGAAGATGACTAAGCTTGTACCAGCTAACATCATAATAGCCGTCTTTGCATGTCGATTGCAGCACACACAACAAAACAGCAGCGGAGCTTCAGCAAAACTTCACGCAGTATTACACTCAAAAAGAACGAGAGAAAAAGAGAAAGCTAGGATGATCACATCTTTCGCCTCTCACCGGTAGTCAGTTTGGCTTTGCCTTTCAGTTTCGTTCTCATTCTCCTTCTTTTTATTTGTTTAAGCTCAAGTCTCTCTCTCTCTCTCTCTCTCTCTCTCTGTTCAAAGCGTTCAGTGTGGGTTGGAAATTGCAGGTTCAACTGATGATGATGGTGGTGATGGCAGAAAAGCAGACGGCAGCCGCTGTCGTCGTCGTTGTCGTCGTCCTCTTCTCTGAAAACCTTTCCACCTGACTTGATCTTCTTCTTCCTTCTATGCTCTGCTCTGTTCACCACTCACTGCTCTTGTTTACGTTGACCTTGTTAACCTTTTTGACCTTACCTTACCTTATCCACTTCTCTCTCTCTCTCTCTCTCTCTCTCTCTTTCCCTCATTCTTTAGCAGGAAAAGTGCTGCTTCCTTCAGTTTTGCTAAACTTTGTTTTGCCGATCAGCAGCAGCTACAAGTGCTGGTAGTGCTGGTGCTTGTTTCTACTACTCTCTCTCTCCTCTCTCTCTCTCTCTCTCTCTCTCTTTCTTTTGCATTAAGCAGAAAATTCAGCTGAAAAAGCGAATGAGTGATACGTTTTGATCTGCTGTTGCTTTTCTGCTTCACCTGAGCCCCGGTGATGCATGGGCAGCAGCAGCAGTGTTCTACTACCTGTTTGCCTGTCTGCCTAGTAGTACAAAGTTTTGGCGATTTGGTAAGAGAGCACCAACTTCTTCTCAACTGATGCTCTTTCTCTCTATGTGATGAACTCTAATGCCCATTAATCAATCGAATGGAGTGGAGCAGCAGCAGCATCAGCAGAAACATCAGCAACATCAGTTCAGTACTACCAACAAAGCTTACCCACCTCTGACCTGACCTGCTGCGTCAGTACTGTTGCGTGTGTCAGTGCTGCTGCTACCCTCAATCTATCTTCTTCTTCTTTACTTTTTCTCGTTTTTTTCTTTTTCTACACTGTATCTGCTTGCTAGAACCAAAAATAAACTGAAGAGGAAAGTGAACAAGAAAAGAAGGAGAGAGAGAGGGAATAAAAGAGGGAAAAGCACTTTAGCGGAATGTGAATGGAGGTAGGTAGGAAAGATTCACGCAACAAAGATTCAATGGCAATGAGCAGGGGAAGAGCTTAACAAGGGAGAGCGAGAGAAAGAGAATGAAGAAGAACTAGCCTGTCTGCAAAGGGCGTGATGACAGCTGCTTATTAGCCCCGCTCGGCCATTGCCAATGATGATGATGGTGGTGGTGGTGGTGCCTACTGCCAAACACACACACACACACTTTGTGCTGCATGTCTGTCCTGTCTGTCTGCCTCGAGGCACTTGTGGTCAGTCAGTCGGTTTTTTTGTCTGCTGCCAAGGATGTGATAACGAGGATGCGGAGTGGGGGTTTAACAAACAGGCAGACAAAGAGGGGAACAATAGTAACGAAGTAGAAAAGAATAGTAGTACAAAGCTGGGTGCAAATCAGCAGGAATTCACGTAAAGGGGAAGCTCTCACTAGTTCGGGCAATAGCAGATCTACTTTGTAGCTTTCAAGGAGCTCTCTGTTTTGTGATCAGCTTGCGCCAGTTTCTCTCTGTCAAAACAATACATACTTTTAGTGATTGATACTCTGCACTCTGATCATTTTTTGAGGTCTGTTTCCCTTCAAGAATTTGGAAAAAGGAAGCAGACAATTAAGGTTTTGTTTATAAAATAAATTGAGGAAACTGCCAAATTGCTCATTGCTTGTTGATCGAGTTAATTAAACTTGCTTTTTTCTTCATTTTTAGTTCATTTGGAAAAAACTACTGTACAATCTTCAAAAAAATGCTGTTTGTTTACACGTTGCTTTAATTTACTGCACCCTAACTGATCAATTAGAAGTCGTCACTTCCGTTAGTTATAAATAATAGCAGTAAACATACAAAAAAGTTATTTTTAATTTAAGTAAATTAGTGAAAAGTTTTGTTGTTAGTTATTAGTAAAATGAACTAACTGTTAACTTTAAGTACGATGGTTTTTGAAAATATTACAATTTTTCAGTTGGCGTTTCCTTCAAAATTTTTTTATTTTTCACTCATTTTCATTTTGCATCTGTCAATGGGCCATCATTGTTAGATCGCATTTTTTGTTACGGCCTTTTTGCACTAAATTGATGCGGATTCCATCGTGATTGCTCTCTTTTACTTTTGCCGACAAATCATCACAAAGGGGCGCCTGTTTCTTTATTGGCAAACAATTTGAACAATTTGAAAAAAATTTTTAAATTTACTTTTTTAAAAAGTGTTTCAAGTTAACTTTTAAAACAACAAAAATTAGATCCTTACAATGTCTTTAAAAAAATGCCCAATGTCGGCATTGTCATTATCACCCATTATCAGCTCATCCACTGCCGCCAGTAAAACTCTTGGCAATTGAGCAATTTTTTATGCAAGCATACACAGGTGCAACACTGAATCAGATGTGAACACGATTTACATCTTTAGCAGTAGCAGTAGCACACTTTACAACAGCAGTTTTCTAAAAACAAGAAGTAGAAGTGATTAGCACTGAGTGACAGCACTGAAGACAAAAAAAGACAAGAACACTGCAGCTGGGAAGAAAGGCGAATAAAGTTAATGGGAAAGAAAACGAGCAAAGAAAGAGAGAAAGAGAGTGAGAGTAAGTGTGTGTGTGTGTGTGTGTGTGTGTGTGCCTACTCAAGCAGAAGAGAAGATGATGAACTGAGGCACACAACACTGCCACTGCCCGAAAAAAACTGTGAGCTGAAGTCAGCTGTGAACTGGTGAAGAATTGGTGAGCACATTGAAGATCAAAGGACCTGCTTGCCGGCGGACACGAGTGGACAATTTACACGTAACAACAGGCAACAGACTGAGCAAGCACAGATTATATTGTCAGCAAGGAAAGGCAAGGCAAGGCAAGGCAACAAGGTGTGAACAGCATTGCAGCTGTCATTAGGCAGGCTGTCTTTGGGTGATGATGATAACGATGATGAGGATGATGCTGAAAAATAGTGCTGACTGGAGGTTCACTAGAGGATCAACCAATGGTGGACAGTTTTGCAAAAAATGCTGCCTAACTTTTTTTCATGATAAAGAAAATATTTTTACAACTTGCCAAAAACAATTTTGTTTGAAAAGTTCCTTTTACTGGAAAGTATTTAGCAAAGTAAGTTGTGCGGGTAAAATGTGGGGATAAAATGTGCGGATAACTTGTTTTTAAATATTAAGCCCTAGACAACAGAACGCTGGCTCTGTCTAGTGGCTGCGGTTTGAACTGAATTGAAGCCGCACAACTTTTGTGGAAGCTTTTTTCTACACAATGGCAAACAAAATCAAGCTTTTGCTGTTGTTGATAAACAATTTTAGCTTAACAATGAGATTCCAGTTTTTTTTATTTGCAAACAAAAGTCAATTTTAAAAAGCCCCCTTTTCAATATTTAGCTGCTGCTGCTGCTGCTGCTGCGTTGTACCACCTGCTTCTTAGCTGAAGCTCACCACCACCTTCTTCTTCTTCTTCTTCTCTTCTTCATCTTCTTCGGCTAGTTGGGCTCTCCGTAGATTTCATACGGATGTGGCACAATCGGTTGGTGTAAACGCCGTGGCCGCTTTAAGAGGACATCGGACACATTCTGGTGCAGCCGGACGAGAAAGTGCTGCAGCTGGTGGGCAGTGCGCGCCGTCAGGCCCAGTCCGCCCCGCGGATCACTGAGGTCCTTCTTGCGCAGCATCAACAGCCGCAGGCCGTCCACGCCCTTTCGCAGCATCCGCTGGGCCGTCAGGGGAAAGCCCACCGAGCGAATGTACAGCTCCACCTGGGCGGGCGTCCACTGGGCGACGACCTGGGGCAGGGAGAGGCGAAGATCGGCCACCTCGCTGGCGGTCATGCCTCGCCAGCGGAGAATCAGCGCCAGCTCGCCGACGAACCAGATGTCGAAGTTGGTCTTGACGGCCATCACCGACCGGTGCCGGAGCACCTCCTCCACGGTTCGGTTGCGGGCGTTGTCCAGCGACGGAAAGGGCGCCAGGTTCTCCGGGCGCAGGTACGGCGGCAGCGGTGGTCGTTGCGGTGGTGGTGGTGGTGGTGGTGGTGGTGAATTCAGTGAAATGCTACTACTACTGTTCAGTTGCTGATTGGGTTTCGGGTTTTGCGCTACTTCTCCTCCTCCTCCTCCTCCTGAAACAGCTGCAGTTTCACTCTCCGATGATGATGATGATGATGATGATGATGTGGTGGTGGTGGTGGTGGTTCCAGATGTTGGGAAGTGGAGGCCGTTTTAGTTGAGGGCATCAGTTCTGCTGCTGTTGATGAAGTCGAAGGAGCTGCTGCTGCTATGTTTGGCTGCTGCCTTTGCCCTGTTTTGGGAAACGAAAGAGTTGTAGCCTGCTCTTCTTCATTCAAGCCCAAATTGGCAAATGGGCGAGCCGAGGACGAATGATGGGACGCTCGTTTTGCTGGCAGCCTTGGTGAAGGTGAAGTTTCCGGCTGCAAAGCGGCGCTGTTCTCACCACATTGCAACACTGCATCTACTCCTCTCTTTTTTGAAATGGTCTGACTGACCGGTGTAGTGACTGCAGTGGAGGTAGAAGCTCCACTTCTTGAAGATGATGATCTCGGAGGGGAACCAGCTGCCACGTTTATAAGAGTCAAACTGACTGCAGGTACCGGGCAAATACTACTAGAAGCAACTTCTTCCGTTTTAATCGACTGCTTTTGCAGTCCAAACTGTCTTAGAGTGCCAGAGCCACTGACACTGTCATTGAATCGTGGAGAGAATCGTCGCATTGTTGTGATTTCAAAGTTCAAGTTCCGTTGTGGTGTTCAGTGGTGTCACTGGTGGTGGAATTGATGATGATGATGATGATGATAACAAAGAGTTGGTGAGAAAAACAGCTTTTCAGTGAATTGCTTTCTTTGATTAACTGCTTAATTGTTGACCAGCGACCAGCACTGACGACAACAACAGAGAGAAGTGGCGAGCGACTGAAGTGCTGTGCCTCGTTCTGTTGTGATCTGTTCAGAATAGCTGCAGGTGACATCTGCCGTCAGTGAATCGTACAGCTTCTTGCAAAATCTCAATATGTGATTCAGGTGTTCCATTTTGTACACTGCAGATTTATCAAAATTAAGTTTGTCTTTTTGTCAGCTTTTTCCAATGTTGTTATTTGATTTTAAATTAATTAGACAATAGAGAGCGTGATTAATAAAAACTCAAGTAGAAAAACTAAATAACTGCGTTTTAAATAGGAAGAAAAACAATATTGCTTGGCAACTGCGCTTTGTTTTCGTTTTTGTAGGTGTTTGAAAAAACACTGTATAGTGCTGAACCGTTTGAGACAGGCTGAACCCTTGGTAAACTTGGATCAATTTTGCAGCAGCAACCAGCACAAATACTAGTCTGGTTATCATTCAATTAATGAAGAAGCACACAGACACACAGTGAAATAGAAAGCAAATATCAATTACACCATCTTTTCTAGATGAACAATTCTGTTAGTTTTGAAAAAAGGTCATTCATTTTGTACATGAGCTACAGTCGAACCTAACTAAAATTGAAATACGCATTAAAAAATAAAAAATCCAATTTAAAAGTAGAAAACAGAACAAACTCGCTTGACATCTTTTGTTATTGCTGCTGCTTTACCAAATCTTAAATTAAAAATTTTACAACCGCTCAGAGCGTCTAAGCACTGACCAGCACCGTGAGCCAATAAGTGTGTTTGTGTGTGCTTCTGAGTGCAAATGTCATCCAAATAATAACTTTGCTCTTTGCCTAGTATCCTTCCAATGTATCTGCTACTGCTGCTGTTGTTGTTGTTGCTTCAGGCAATGGCCGGTGCAGCCACTAGCTACCAGCATTGAGACTCTAAATTTGTCTGGCAGACAATTCAATTCAATCTATCTATCTAGCTCCCCTCTACTCTCTACCTTGTCTCCCTTTTCGACTCAGCTCAACTGAACACAGTGTCATTACTTTCTGCTCATATTTTGTTTTGCTTCTGATGTTGCTGCTGCACTGAACAAGGCAAACCAGCATCATCATCATTGGCTTCAGGACGACCAAAAAGACGACGACGACGACAAGCAAACAGCAAAGAGAGAGAGAGAGAGAGAGAGAGAGAGAGAGAGAGAGGAGAAGAGAGGAGCGAGGACGCCACCGACAAGGCAAACAGCAGAAGAAGCAGAAACAGCAGCAGCCAATACACTGCAAAAAAGAAAGCGCTGACGTCTGATCACTGGAAGCGCAGCTACACTCTCACTCTCTCTCTCTCTCTCTCTCTCACTTTCTCAATTGGCCGCGTGCCGTACAACAGCAGCAGCAGAGACAAACTGCCTGACACTGCCGTACAATCGACTCACAACAGCAGCAGCACTGTGTGCAGATCGAGTACGATTGGCAGCAGCAGCAGCAGTAGTAGAAGTCACTGTTCGGTTACGGTGGCGGCGGCGGCGGCGGCGGCGGCGGTGCGCTTCTCTGCTTGCACCAACACAGACGCACAGCTTCAGCTTCAGCTACGGCTACGGCTACGGCAGCAGCAGCAGCAGCTCAATCGGCGGCGCAGGCAGGCAAAAATAGTCAGTCAGGCGCCCTGGCTCCCAGCTCCTCAACAGTGGCGACAACAGCGGCGGCAACTTACTCACTCACTTACTCACTCACTCACTCACTCACTCACTGGTCTGCTCGATCGCTGTTGCCTCGATCAGCACAACAAAGAACGGCAGAAACAGCGGCAGCAGCAGCAGCAACCATTGCTGTCAGCAGCAGCAGTACTGACCGTCGGATGAGACAGAAACAGAAGGAGAGAGAGAGAGAGTAAAGAGAGAGAGAAAGAGTGAGAGTGAAAGATCCATTGCCGCATCTCCTCTCGATCTAACATCTTGATCTCATCAGCAGCAGCAGCATCAGCATCGTCTTCTTCACCATCCTCTCACTCTTGTACTCCACCACTCAACAGCTCAGCCTGGTGGCAGCGCAGTATCTTTACCTTCTTCTTCTTCTTCTTCATCTTCTGCCATCTGCCACCTCGACTTGACCAAAACTTGTGTCCTTATCGGTAATTTCCTTTCCCTTTCTTTTTTCTCTTCTCTTTTCTTTTATTTTGCTCTTCTTGCCTTGCAATTTGTGCCTTTTGCCTCTCTTTCTATCTGCACTGAGATGCACTTGCCACTTATCGTCGGCAGTAATATCTCCTTTAATGTCCGTGTGCACTGTAAAAACAAGTGCTAAAAGCACTAGCTAACTAGCTAGCGTTAGTGAATCAAGCACTAGGAAAAGTGTGCACAAATTTAAATTCTTTAAAGTAGCGCACCTTAATGGCATTTTGCTGTTCCCAGCTAACTAATTAACTTGGGCGCACTTCTTTTTTCCTCTGCTTTGCTCTTTCTTAACTCTCTTTAGAAGTCTTACTCAGGTGGCTAATGCAAATGCTGCAGAGGCAGTCTGCACAGTCTGAGCAAGTGGGCAAAAGCGGTAACGCTGCTGAAAATGGCGGCAGCAGTGAAGCAGGTGGAAGCCAAGTGAAACCGAGCAGCCAAATGGAGGGCCAAGTTCCTAGCAGCAGCAGCAGATCAGTTGAGGAGGGCCCAATTGAGCACCGATTCGGTGGCGGCGGCGGCAATTCGCCGATTGAAAAGCACGGCCGCCAGGCCTCGAGTGCCTCGCCAGTAAAGCTGATCGGCGGCGGCGGCGGCGGCTCAGGCGCAGCAGCAAAAACAGCAGCAGCAGCAGCAGCAGCAGCCACCAACAGTGCTGAGCAGGCCAGCCAGACAGTCACACAATCGACAGCGGTGGCCACCACTTCGACCGTCACTGGCAGCCACCACCACCACAACAGCAGCAACGACGGCTCTGTTTTGTTGTTCTCCAGCTCTGCTGCAACTCGATCAGCAAATGGTTTCTCTGCTCTGGCAGCAAACGATCATCTGAATCACCATCTGAATACTTACACCGCTCCTGACACCGTCATGTCTGAGGATTCCTCTAAATTGCAAGCCGAATCCTCTCCATCTCAGCTGGCTGCTGCTGCTGATAAGCTGGAGAGCAGTGTTCACAACAGCAGCAACAACAACAACAGCAGCAACAACAACATCAACAACGGCAACAATGGCCACTGGATGACCACAGCCTCGGCGGCGGCCGGCATCAACACCGCGAAGATGTTCGCCAGTCGATGGACACCGGCGCCTGCCTCCGACCAGTCCGCCTCCTCCTCGCCGACCACCTCGTCCTCCTTCTCCGGCCTCTTTGATGATCGGCAGACCGGTGATTGTGGTGGAATGACGCTTCGTGGCGAAGAGGAAGAGAACACCGTCGTCAAGACACGAGGCCTCTTCAGTCGGCGGCTGAGAGAGTGGGAAAGTCGTCTGGCGGCGGCGGCGGCGGCGGCGTCGACGACCTTCACCACTTCCGGTGCGTTCACCACCACGCTGCCACGAGCCTATGTGATGCGCATCAATCGGCTGAGCTGTTCGGTGAGTGGGCCAAAGTTTGATTTCTCGTTTCGGTTTAACTATTATTGTGTAGAGCACTATTACTTATCAAAAGAAATTTTTTTTTACTTAAAATCTGTCTCTAGAATCCGCTCGTTCTCCGGCCGTTTGCGGTTGACAACACTGCTGCTGCTGCTGCTGCTGATGCCGACGCTGACGACTCGGATGATTTGGGTCTGAATGGTGAAGGTCACTCCAATCCACCACCTTCTTCATTCAAAAACGACAACCTGAACACATCCACAACTCTGGAGTACCTGATGACATCCGATGAGGAGGAGGAGGAGGACTCCCTGATGAGCAATGATGGAGGTGGCAACCTTGGTGTTTCCGACTCCAACGACGATTCGACTAATGCCAACAGCGGGGCAGTTGCTGCAAGTACCGCCTCAAGCGACCACGATTGCAGTGCATCGAGGAGGAGATTGCCAACTTGAACCTCGATCAGGTGCAAAAGCCTAGTTTTGTTGTTTTGCTTTACTGCAATTTTCTTTTAATAACAATCATCTTTTTTTTGGTTTCATTTCAGTCTGACTCCTCCTCCTCGGCAACCCTTGACTTGCCAGTGCTTCAGACTGCTCCAGCAGCCCTTATCAGTTCTCGCCCATTTAACGAATCTAACTTTAACAAAACTACAACAACAGAAACAACAACAACAACGACGACGATGATCGGTTCCTTTAAGGAGAAGAAAGAGGATCAAGAGCTCAGAAGCTCAAAGGAGTTTACCACCTCCACAAACGATCCCTTTGCGCTGTTGCCCAAAAAGTCTGAAGACCGAGACGGAGAGCCGAGGTGTCAAGTGGAAACGGCCTCAATTCAGTCGTTGATCAGTGCAATTAAGCAGTTTCTAGCTGATGGAAAGAAAGAAAGTGATGCTAATATTACTGTTGAAGGCGGCAAGTCAGAAGTTTCCAAAATGTGCTTACCCATGCTGAAGATTGTTTCCTTTGAAGCGGCCAAAAGTTTGCCCACTAACTCAACAGACGAGGTTTGTCCTTTTGCCTTTTTTTGATAAAAAATGTTTGTTTACAACAACTTTACCTCTCTTTTTTCAGCTACAAGAACTTGCGCAAAAGTTGTCTATGAACTCAAATGGCAGCAGTCCAGAGGAGATGACCGGAGCCACTACTTCAACCATTGGGAAGATGTTTGAAAAGGGAAGGAAGCAGGAAAGTGTTCGAAATCAGCAAAAGGGCTGTATTATTGCAAATGGCAGCAAATCAGTAGAGGCAACGGCAAAAAGTCGAAGAGTTTCATTCTTGGACTCTGATGACGACGACGACGACCACATTAGCAAGGCCCACATTAGCAATCACGTGGTGCCCAATATTCTCTCATCGCTGGGAAATGCCGATCAGATCAATGTAAATGTTTTCGATATCTAACATGATGACATTATGGTAACATCTTGTTCAATTTCTTATTTTATTCTAGCCATTTGGCTCTGTCGGCCGAGGATTCAAAGAAGTGGTCAGTCCTTTCCTGACTAAAGGCGCTGAGCGAAATAGCCGCTGCATGTGCTCGCCAGTGCAACGGAAATGCAGGAAAAGCTTGAGTTGCAGCGGGCTATCATGGAGGACATTGAGGAGAGGGCGGCCAAAATGAAGTGCTCCACGGCTGCTTCCAGTGCTGCCACTGCTACCACGAATACCTGTCAAGAAAATGAGACGAATGGCTCCACAAAGGGATCATTTTTAAACGTAATGACCATTCACTTGTATTCAATCATATATATTAATTATTTTTACTTTTCTTTTAGCCGAATCCACGAACACTGTCCTCCTTTCTGAGGCCGTCCACTTCAGTGCTGAGCAACATCAACCACAGCAGGAGGACTGCCTCTCAAGAGAACGGCGGCAATTCTGGCGCCACCCAGAAGAAGGAGCACTCCTCACTGACGGCGTTGCTGCAATCAGATTCAGAACAGGATGAGCAGCCAATTTCCAAAACAGCAGCTGAAAACGGAAACGGAAAAAGCGGAAACGGTGGAAACAACGGCGAGGACAGCGGTCAGACGCTGTCCTTTCTGGAGCGAGCCAAGCTGCAGGCGGCTCGTCAGCCGTGCCACTCCCTCCCGCCGGTGTCCTCCTTCGTCGGCACACTGGGCGGAAAGAACTTTGAGCTGGAGGAGGACGGCAACTCCTCCTCCTCCAACTCAGCCGGCGGATCGTCCTTTTCCTTTCTGCGCAGCAATGGCTCCGCAAAGGCTGGCCTCTCCGCCTTCTCCTCCTCCTTCCTCAGTGGACTCATCACCGAGGCGATGGGCGTGGACGGTAGCACTTCCGGTGGTGGTGGTGGTGGTGGTGGTGACACCGGAAGTACAACTGAACCGGCGGCGGCGCGGCGACATCTCCAAGCAAAAAAGGGACAGCTCCCGTTTTTGGCAGCGCCGCCTCCTTCAACCCGAACAGTCCGCTGACCACGGCACCTCTGCCAAACTCCTCAAACTCCTCCGAGTCAGCGCTGTCGGCGGCGGAGTTAGAGGCTCGCAACAGTCGAATCACCCGCTTCTTCAGCAAGTTGGCCGCAGAGGGAGAAAGTAGGGCGGATGCACTTGCCCTGGCCGCCGCCTCCACGCTCAGCCTCATTTCCAGTGCCGGCGTTGGTGGCGGCGCAGAAAAAGTTCAGGACGTTCAGGAGGTAGCTGCAGAAAATGGTACTAAGAACGGTACTAAAGATGCATCAAATGATGGTGGCAAATCGACGGCACAAGTTGCAGCTCCAGGAGCATCGTCGTCGTCATCATCAACTGCTGCTGTTGCTACTTCTGCTGCCCAACCTCCACCTTATAAGCCCTTTACCAACTACGTTGATGCAACCTCGGCTTCAGCTGCTGCAACCGCTGGAGCTGCTGCTGCTTCTTCATCCTCTGCAGCAGCTTCCTCTTCCGCCTCATCTTCGGCCAATCAGCCCGAGAAGCGAGTATCAGGGAAGGCGCCCATGAAGAGGCCCTTCCACCAGCCGCAGCGCTGGAGCAAGATGGACAACATTAGCATCGGTTCAGGGTCGTCGTCGCCGCCGCCGCCGCTGTACTACGAGGACGACGAGGCGACCATGGAGATGGTGCTGAAGATGTCCGCACAGGAGGCCTCACTCACTAAGGTGTCCAAAAAGGGAGGAGGAGGTGGTAGTGGTGGTGGTGGAAGTTCAAAAGCCCACTGTCCAGTCAAGAGTAGCAAAATACCGAAAACTGACAATGGACTGCAAATATCTGCAAGGCAAAAAGAAGGCAAATCTCGAGGTGATGACGAAGCTAAAAATGACAATGACAATGACAATGGAGTGGAAAGGAGGTGGAAATGCTGCTGGACGATAACGATAACGATGATGAAGAGCTCTGGCGGAACATTCCCTCCACCAGTGGCACGCAAAAGGTGAAACCGGCCGCCAATGAGCCTATTCCCGGCTATCCGAAGCTGATGAAGACCCAACAGCAGCAGCAGCAGCAGTCCCAACTTTACTACAATCAAGCACACCGATCAGTGGTAAACACCGCCCACTTTTCGTCCTCCTCGTCGTCGTCATCCTCATCACCCTCAGCTGGCAGCTATCACCCACGCCCGCTCAACCTGGTGGGACAGAAGCGAAAACGGGTTAGTGTGTTTGAAATGAACAGTTTGTACTTTAAAAGGCTAATACTTGTTACCTTCTTCTTCTTCTTTTTCTTTTTTCTCAGGAAGTCACCTTCATTGAGATGATTAAAGAGGGCGGCGGCGGGGGTAATGGTCGGTCACCACCGCCGTTGCCTCGACCGTCCTCCTCTTCGACCGCATCAAACGGCGGTGATGGCGGAGAAATGGGCGTTCTGGAGGAGGAAGAGGAGGAGGAAGAGGAAGAGGATGACCTTCTCCTTCTGGACGATGACGCTGATGGCATTCCAGCACGGCACAGCAGCAAACACCAGGCCACTGAGCTGTTGCAGACACGACGACGAGGACATCTGTCGAAGTTGCCCCTCAACCCGCCCGTCTACTCGTGCCACTCGCCGGATGCAGAGATCATTCCACTGACGGAGCCCACGAGTCTCGGCCACCGCCGCCATCGACGACCACGACGTCGTCCAGAGCTGGGCGAACAAACATCATCGTCGTCGTCTCCTCCTCTGCGGCAACAACTTCCGTTTCCACAGCCGCCACTGACATTCTGGACAGCGACATTCTCATTGACTCAGATTCGGACGAGATCATCGTGCCGATTGTGCCAAGAATTAGTCCTTCTCAACAGCTACCACTCTACAGTCATCACCCGGATCGAAAGATGGCCAGGGCTCGTGCTTCAAGGAAGTTCGGCAAAAGTTCGGCCACCACTTCAACGGCTGCCCCTACCTCTTCCTCCTTTTCATCAGCACTTCCAACTCCGGGTAGAAAAGCACAAACAAATAAAGGAGAAGATGAAGAAGAAGATAATGTAGAGATGGTGGGAGAGATGGAACCGGAAGAGGTCCTGCTGCTCAGTCCGCAGTACCGGTCAGGCCACCGAAAGGCCACCGCTTCCTCCCACCAAGTTCCAATTGGATCCTCCTTTTCTTCTTCTTCTTCCTCGCCGTGGACCACCTCTGGAGCGGGTCTGGGCGGCCGCGGCGGCTACAGCACCTACAACATCGGCGCCACGCAGCAGTGGGACCTGAATGACCGGTACTGGGAGCGCTTCAGCGTCACCTTCGTCACCAGCTGCGCCGCCGAGGTGCCCGAGGCGGTGCCGGTGGACATCTGCGAGGCGCTGAAGATCTGGCGCCAGCCGAAGGCCTTTGAGCTGCAGGCTCGACGCCGGTACACCGTACTCCTCAGACGAGGGCCACTCAAGGGAGAAGGAAGTGGTGGTGGTGGTGGTGGTGGCAGTTCAAAGGGCGACAAAGGTGGGAGAACGTCAGGGCCTGAACGAAGGGCCCATGAGCGATTTAGAATTGTCATTGGAATTGGTAAGAAATGAAAGCCTTGTTTGGTTTGGTGGTTCAATTTTGCCTGCACAAGCTCTACCACTAATCTCTTTTTTTTCTTGCACCCTCCCCACACTAGACTTTTACAACAGCAGCTCTGCCGAGCGCCGCCACGCAATTGAAAACTGGAAGTTTCTCGAGCAGGAGCAGGCCTTTGGCCTGGCAACAGGCGGGCAAAAAAGCACTTCTCAAAAGAGCTCACCTCCGCCCCGCCTCTTTGAGGTCTTCCCCAACGGCAACACCACCTCGGTGGACTTCTTTGAGTTCAACGAGGAGGACCAGCAGCACAGCTGCTTCTGGTCGCCGGAGAATGTGAGGACCTTCAGAGACGGCCATGTGGCCATGGCGGCGATGATGATGAGGAACTCCACTACGACCCTGACTGCAGCTCAACGTGCACCAGCTTCGACCTGCAGTTCAACTGCCTGACGGAGCACTTTGCCAACTTCATGGAGATTGGCGAGAATCCGATGCGGCTGATGATTAAGGTGGAAAAACTGCTGAACACCACAAAACTGCAGTCGTCGTCCAGTGGAGGACGGCACTCCTCGACTGACTCGAAGACGGCCATGATCGCCTCTGATCGGCCGCAGCGATTTGAGTACGCCAAGGTGGCCAAACTTTCCTGTGGTGTAAGTGGTGGAAAGTCTGTTTTTGTATTCTAGTTTATCTTACCATCTTTTTATTTTTTTTGCCCACAGGTTCGCATTTTGGATTCAGATTCAGGAGAGGCGATGAATGACAAAACAAGTGATACAAATCCGGAATAATCAAAGTAATTCTACTAAGCGAACGCCGCAAATTCCACTTTTCTGCTGCAATTGAAAGATACTATTATTAAGTTGCATTTTTATACGCTATTTTAAATTATCTATACTTTTTTCACTATTTAACTATTGCTTGCAATATCTCTCCTCTCTCTCTCTCCCTTAAAGTTTTGTTTTTGTACTTTTATTTTTCAATAATTTTTTTGTTTGTATTTTTTTCTCTTCTTAAATGTTCATAATCTACCTACTGTTCTGTTCTCTAAGTCAATTCCTCCCCCCTCCCTTCTCTTCAATGTACTTCTTATGTTGTGAATCATATTTATAACTTGTTCACTAGTTGAAAATGAAATAAATTATGTCTCAAGTAATAATAATAATATGCTTTTCTTATAAAGTGTCTCGAGTCACATTTAGTCACATTCTATAGTCACACACATGTGTGCAGTGCACAGTGGTCTATTTAAACAGCCTGCACACCCAAAACAAAGTGGATATGCCTGCTATGCTGCCAATACCAATTCAGTGAGAGGGGGGGGGGCTGCCGACCACAGTGGACTGGGCGCCTGCAGTGCCACTGTGTGCTTCGCAGTGGGCAATGGTGGGCCTGGCACCCAAGAGGGGAACTGTGTGTTGGCCCCTTCTTCACACTCTAGCAGTGATGTGTATGTTTGCAGACTGACTAACTGACTGACTGTCCCAACCTGACAACTCACACAGACCTTTAGACACCTAAAGACACTCATTTTCAGGTGCTTCAGCGGCAATTTGTGTTGTTCACTGTATACCTTGTTCACCCTAAACTGGTGCTTACCACAGCAACAACAACAAACATGGGCAATTCCAGCTCGGCAAAAGTGGACAACAGCTTCTTTAGCCGTCTTGCCTATCAAGTGGTTCATGTACGTGTCATCAGTAGTCGGCTAATGAATGATCTCCCTCAACTGCTACTTTAATCTGAGTTTAAATATCATTGTTTTTATTATGTCAACCAGGTCGTCAAAGAGTCTCCAGCAGAGAGGTGCGGCCTGATGCCGTACTGTGACTTTCTCACTCATCTTCCTCCTATTCGGACGGTAAGTTGCGGATGTTGTTGTTGTTCTTTTCTGCAAACTTTCTCATCCATTGAATTGCATTATCCAGTTCACCGACTGTCCGCTTCCGTACGATGAGTACGTCCGCGATGCGATTGGATCCCCTCTGAACGACCAAGGACAACAGCCCAGGTCCTCAACCCAGCAGGCGAAAAGCCTTGAACTGACCGTTTTCAGCTGTGCCTCGGCTCGAATGCGCAAAGTGCACCTTCAACCGGAGCGGTACAGCCAAGCACGACTCGACCTGACCGGTTTTCTCATTCGCCGGTTATTATCTCAGGTAACTTAGTTTTCTCTGTTTGTATTCTTATTCTAATCCCTTTTACCTAAAATCTTCAGAGGCCATATCTTCGGTGGAGCATGTTCAGGAAATCAGCGTCGGCTCGCCTGCCTCTGCCGCCGGTCTGGTGCCACACTTTGACTACATCATCGCTACTGATGAGGGAAATGTAAGGCTTATCATGTTTACTAATTTGACTTTTGCTTGACTTTTTTTGTTTTAAATTTGTACAGTGCTCTGACCTGCACCAGATAGTTCAGCCGCACAGTGCCGACCAGAGCAACCGCCTGCGCATCTACGTGGTGGACGTCTTCCTCAAGGCATCGCGAATAGTCGATGTGCCCGGAATAAAGTGAGTCTTTAAATGCGAGTGCAAATGACTTATCTAAAATGCCAACAATTCTTTATCTTTTTTAGAAAACTCGGAGAACGCCGTCTGGGCTGCACCTTGGCCTCTGGGTATCTGCACCGCATTCCCACCAATTTTCCGCTGACATTTCACCTCATCTGCGATACCACCGAACAACGGTCATACAGCAGAAGTGGCAGCAGCTCTCTTTCACGCCCCCTCTCTAGAGCCACATCAGTGGCTGAAGGGACTACGCTGGAAAAGGAAGCAGGAATAAATAATGGTCATCACCACTGCGGCAGCAACAACAGTAAACATCATCACCATCATCACCATCACGATCATGATTCAAACAGTACTGATTGTGACTTGGCACATCAACAAAATAGAAAAGGTACCTGTATTAAATAACTTAAACATTTCACACTTTTTAATTATAAACTTTTTTTAAACAGCTCAAAAACCTCATCGCCTTTGCCATTACCGCAGCTAACGGAGCCACTTGATCCAAACTCGTGTGTTTTTGAAACGTGTCTCCAGTTAAAAAATGGAACCGTGCTGACACCAACTTTGCCTTTTACTGAGCCAAACAAAGTTCCAACAACAACAACAACAACAAATGCCTTCAATAAAAATGAAGACGCATCCACTTCTCAAGTGATGCCAATTTCAGTGCAAATTCCTAAGGAGATTGTTGCTAATGTTGTAGCCGAGCTGGTACGCTATCAAAAGGAGCATCAGCAAAGTTTAAATGGATGTCAACAGCCATATCAGCAAAAGCAGAATTAAGCAAATTATATTTAACTTGCACGCAATATTAAATTTTTACACACACAGACAGTTATTATTCAAGTTTGTTAAAATTCATTTGTGATATTTTTAATTCAAGTATTTTGTGTTTTTATTTTATATACTTTCAACATCACATCAAAAAAAGTTTAATTGTATGCCAATTTTTAAATGTGCTGATAAATAAATATCAACCTTTAAGTTATGTAATGATCAATTAACTTGCCCTCAAGTTTAATTAAAGAACTTAATAAAACTAATTTAAAAATTTGATAACAACAAAGGGCAAATATTTAACTAATCAAAACCTCTTATCACTAATTAATCCCAAATAAAAACATATAAAAGTTTTAAACTAGTAAAAAACTTAAGTTTTGTTTTTGCGTCATTTTGCAGAACAAAAAAAATGTTTTTGCCATTTATATTTTGTCTTTGACCTTGCTGCTTCAACCTGCCCAGTTAGCTGTGGTCGAACACGAAGACGTCAAAAATGAGAAAGGCGTCTTGGAGTTTACAGTGCTTCACGGAAACACCGTCCAGGTGCCAAACCACCACCGCGGAAATGGCGCTCCAAAGCTAACCTTCTCCCTCATATCAACGCGAATAGAGAAAATCGACAAACTGCAAGCAGCCCCCACTGCAAACAGTTCCGTTTGGGCGCTGCGACTCGAGGACCAGAGCTCACTTGATGTCACTGTGAAAGAAGTGGTTGGCACTGGAACTAATGAGGAGGCGACCAGCGAGTACTCCATCCTCTGGCACGGTGACCACCATCGGCCCAGCCGAGAGCTGTGTCTGCACTACCCAAAAGGAACAAACGGAATGCTGCCTGGTACCAGGGCTACGTGAGCAACAACTCCCACTGGCCGATGGACCCACACTTCTCCATCGGCCGCGTCCAGTTCAACTCGATGATGGAGCTGGAGCGGTACTCGGTGCCCACCTCGGCCGCCCACTGGACGCGCGAGTTTCAGTTCATCCTCGAGCAGCTGTTCCTCAATTCGGACGGCTTTGCCGTCCACCTCGACCACCGCCAGCCACTGTTCATCCGCCGAGATGCAAATGGAAACGCCCCGACGCCCTGATCTGCTTCAGCACCGCCGTCGACAACCACTACTACCCGAAGCGACTGCTGAACACCACCGCTGACCTGGACCTCAAGTTGAGCATCTTCTCCGCCAAAAACACCCGAGTCGTCACCGACCACGTCGTCCACCGTTCGGGATACATTCCCAAGCCGACCGCTTCCAGCCGACCTCTCGCTGATTCGCAGCCCCACCTTCACCAGCGACGGCATCTTCGACCTATCTCACGTCGGCCTGAACATCTACTCCGAGTCGACCATCTCCAAGTACATTGAGAACATCACCTCCAAGTACTCCCTCTCTCCGAAGAGCCAGTTCCTCATTGAGCGCTACAACTGGCTCAACTACAGCCACGGCTACGAGATTGACGCCAAAACTTTCCCCAACATGAGCTCGTTTGCCGACGGCCTGGCGGCGAAGGGCGTCCGCCTGGGCGGCATGCTCGCCGGGCCGACGTTGTCGGTGAATGACAAGGCCCATCCCGAGTACCGGAACTACACGCTGCACACTGCCGCCACCAACTACCCCACCTGGACGTTGGACTTCACCAAACCGGAAACGGTGGCCTTCTACTCGGCCCTCCTCGCCCGGGTAGCCCGGCAGTACCGGGTGGCCACCTTCTGGCTCAAGTCCTTCATCTTCTGGGGCGACGACTGCAACTTCCACGACCCGGCGGTGACCCGCTACTTCAGCCTCTTCGTGCCGGCGTACATCGAGGCGGCCAGCCGCTCGAATGTGACCGTCATCTCGGAGATGGCCTACCGCAGCCAGCACCTGCCCGCCTACACCCGCCTGGTGGAGTACTACCCGACCTCGGCCGGGCAGATGCTCCGCGAGCTGGTCCCCATGATGCTCTCCGCCTCCATTTCCGGCTACTCCTTCCTGCTGCCCTTTCCGGCGGGCACCTTCAATGACTACTTCAAGTGGTACAAGACCTTCCGCCGGCCCTCCGAGGAGCTGTACATTCGCCTGCTGCAGGCGACCACCTTCATGGCCGGCCAATCCTTCACAAGGCCGCCGTGGAATTACACCGATAATAAGCGGTTGAGCTGACCAAGAAGTTCATCGGCCTGCACGCCGAACACGCCGAGACCATCATCGATTTGATGAAGAGGAGAGTGGCCACCGGAAGTCCGGTGCTGCGACCAGTCTGGTACAACTACCCCGAGGAGCCAAAAGCTTATCACATCGGCGACCAGTTCATGCTAGGGGAGAATATTCTCGTGGCGCCGGTCACCGTTGAAGGACAGCGGGAGCGACCGGTGTTCATTCCGCCCGGCAGCTGGGTCGACCAGCACGGAAAGACCTTCAAGGGGCCGGCAGAGGTGAAGGTACTCGCTCCGCTGGAGGAGTTGCCGTACTTTAAAAAGGCAGAACATTTCGAAAAGAAATGAAAAGTTTATTTTAAAAAGTGTGTTTAATAAAAAAAACAAAAAGTTGAATGTGCGTGGGTGCATTGCATACTGTGTAGGTTATTTGGACTTCGGTTTAAGTAGAATTGTAGAATCTTTTGGTAGAATTTTGGAAGAACTTTTGAAAGCGATTTTTTACCCAATTTTCCTTTTCAACCAAAGTAATAGGCAGGCGGCGGCACAGTCAACGGCTCCTGGAGCCACAACATGATCTCATTAATGTGCTGCTCCAGGGTCATTTCCGGTGATGAGAGCGAGGGCGGCGGTGGTGGCGAAAACTCTGGCAACTCCAGCGGCAAGAGCTCAGGCTGGCTCACCTCCACCTGGTCGCCGTGGTTTAGCCCCAGCAACAATGGCGTGTCAGTGTCCTCGATGAGGTGGCCATTGACCATGAAGCGCAGCGAGGTGGCCACCAGGCCACCAAAGTGGTCGCTAAAGGCCTCCTTCAGGACGATCATGGGCTCCGCTCGGAGCTGGATGAAGAACAGCACATTTCCGGCCGCCCCCTCGTCGATGACCTTCAGCAGGATTAACTGGCTGTCCCAAGCTTGATCTCCACCTCCAGTCACGCTGCTGCTGCTGTTGTTGTTGCTGTTGTTGTTGTCCAGAATCATTCTGTGTTTCGTTCTTACTTCCTTTTCAAGAGGAAAAAAGAGTGGCACCTATGTGGTCAGTTCGTTTGATGGCGGTCAACCTGGGTAAAAGCAAAAAATTGACAAGCGTCAAAGATGCAGGTCAGCGAGATCAAATGGAGCACACTAAAGCGAAACAGTAAGTTGAGACGCCTAACAACGGTGGAAAGCTTTGCAGCCAAAAAAAGAGAGAAAGAAGAGCTGACACTGGAAAAGTGCAAAACTGCAGGCAGAGACTAAAGAAAGAAGCTAACCGAAAAAAAGAAGAAGACTAAAAGAAGGACTGCCAAGATTGCCCCCGACTCAACAGGTACCAGACACAAGAACTTACTCCTTTTTGGCTCGGTCAAATCAAATCTACTGCTGCCAATTGGTGGTAGTGGCGGTATGAAGTGCTCACGTACAGTGTACAGCAGTGTACGGCAGTCTCTGCAGGCAGACGGCCACTGCTTCTCTCCTCCTCAAAATTCAGCATGATAGTGGCGCAATCTGCAGTTCATTTATTCAATGATCGACTGACATTTTTTTTCGGCTGTTGAGCCGATGCTTCTGCTTCTGCAGCAGCAACAGCAGCAGCAGCAGCAGCAGCGAGGCGCACTCACAGACACAGGCGTACAGGCACAGACTCACAGACTCGGCTGTGCATCGCTATTGCGCCGCCGCAGTGGCCATCTTTGTCGCCGTCGTCGTCGTTCGCTCTGCGTTACACTGCACTGAGCACACCGAGTCCTCTCTTTCTCTCTTTTTCTCTCTTGCACCGAGTTGCACAGCAACAGGTAAACAACAAGAACCCGAATCCGAATCCGAATCTCAAATCGTCTCTCTGAAATCACTGTGCGTGTGAGTGTGATTTTCTGTTCACCGTTTTGGACTCTATTCAAGCGCCTTATCATCATTGTTTTCCATCATTTGATCAGGCATCATCATGACGACTAACCGAGGAATAGACGAGGAAGAGGTCGAGGAGGAGCAGGTCGCCTTCATCGTCAATCCGCACTTCGGCGAGGCCGCCATTCAGACATTCGTACGGGCGGAAAGCATGTCTGTTGGTAAGTCGAGGAGAGAGAGAAAGAGAGTTCTTCCAGCAAATAAAACCGAGTTTAACAATTCTCTGTACATTCATTTGTCAACCCAGAGATAAACGGCCTCTCCGGTGAGCAGCCGAGTCGCAACCGTCCGAACCGTCCCAAAAGTCGCTTCCGCATCTGCCTCCGCTCTTTCATCTCCTGGCTGAATGCAGTTGGTCACTTTGTGCTGGACCACAAGAAGACGGTCGTCATCAGTCTGCTGACTATTTACCTTCTGGTGACGATGTTCATCCTGCACGGACTGGGCAAGTTGGATGCCGCCGACGACAGCAATGTCAATGTCATCATTCCCGGTAAGTTGAAACTGCAGACATCAGCCCACACACACACACTAATCTCTGTTTGTTTGTTTACCACCACCACCACCAGCAGACACCAACACCAACAACAACAACGACGACCACGTCGAAATTGACTACGAGTCGCTGCAGCTGAAGACCCGTTTCGCCCTGGCCCAGTCGCCCCTCGGTCAGGTGATCACCAGCGCCGAAAGTGCTGAAATAGATGAGGAAGATGAGTGCACGCTGCAGCTCACCTTCCAGCTGATCACTCTCACCAATTACCCGCTCAAGGCAGAGTGCAATCTCGTGGCTGAGGGCACCGGAAGTAGCCAGTTCTCCGCCGCCTGGAAGGCCGTGGAGGTGGCCGTCAAGGAGTTGCCCAAAAAGGAAAACACCTCCACAATCTCTAACTCCACTAATTCCATCTCAAAGAAAGAGAACACCGACCAGGCCAACTGGTTCCAGTTGCGTCCGATTTTCCCGCCCAACCAGTGGCACAACTTGACTCTGGCCATCTGTCTGACGGTGACCACCGCCCCCGATCCCCATCACCCGGACAGTCTCTTTCTGATTACTAACTTCTGCCAGCTCAAAAACGGCAGCAGTCCCGAGCAGCTCTTCACCGTCATCGTCGAGCAGGTCGAGGTGATGGACGAGGTTGAATTCTTGGAGAAGGAGGAGAAGGAGGAAGAGAAGAAGCTTCGAGTCTTCTTTTCCCTTCGCAATCAAAAGTACCCGCACAAGTGTGTTGGTAAGTGAACTTTTTTTGTCAGTCAAAGTCATTTTAATTTGGCCTTTGTGTTTGTAGCTGTGCACGAGATCGCCCTGTCGGGCGCCTTCTTCCTGATGGAACCGTGCACTGGAGAGGTCAATCAGCTGTTCTACCTGGACGCCGTCGACTACAGCGAGGAGATGGCTGCATTCAAGAATTCTCTCTGAGCTGACTGTTTTACCTACACAGAAGGGATTGCTCTACAATATAAACTATTTATTTTCTCTATCGGATATATTCCACTTTTAGTCTTCTTTTTTCGTCTTTCAGTTTTTTATTTCTTTCTTTTTCTCTTTCAGTCATTCAGTTTTTCAGTTTTTGATTCTTTCTGTCTCATTCTTTCCTTCCCTTTGTTTTTCTTTAAATCTCTCTTTCTCTCTTTATCAATCTCTCCGTTTTTCTTTCTCTCGTTTACTTCTGTGCAATTTTCCAATCAATATTAAATTCATTTTTCAAAAAATTACAAATGAAATTGATCAAAAAGGCCGTGGCGGCAAAACGAGGAGTACCAGTTTTTACTAGATGCAGGTGAGCATAACGCGCACACACCTGTACATCATTGCCAATACTGTTTTTGTTGCCATTTTTTGTGCGTCGTCATTTCGCTGAGCATCAGAACTCATCTTTTTGGCCCAAATTAAATAAATTCAAAAAATATTTTTAATTTATTAGACAGTGATTCAATACAACAATTTTACATGTGATTTGGAAAAACTACACACACATAAACAGCATTATTTGTAATTGTGAAAATATGTTTTGAGATCATTTATTGGTAATTTGTCAGCATCATCAGCTACCCACTGAGGATTGTTTTCCAATGAATGTGGCCTTAGCAGAGATGATCTTACGGTGAAGTGGAAAAGGATAAAGTAGAGTATTCAGACTAAACATTCTTATGCAAAAACAAATGTTTAATTTAAATTTCCAACTTCCTCCAGTTCTCTTTGAAATCGCTGTTGTCCAAATGCTGCAAACAAAATGCCAGTTAAAGTGATTAGATTAAAATGACTTGACAAAACAGCAGTTGAATGATACAAACAATGGTCACTTCTGTTGAGCACACTGGGCAAATTCCAGACGATATCAACTAATCAGGTTGAAAAACACTATTGTCCCGGATTACGGTGACATCGTCTGAAGTTGACCCTGTTTTTGTCGACCAGAAAAGTTTTTTCTTTGAAACTGCAGTTGATGAAGAGAAGGAAGAGAGAAGGTGCTCAAATCGAAAATTCATTTAAAAGAAGAAATTTTCGTTTTTAACACCTAGACTCCTACAACTCTTTGAGTTGAGGCGGTTTTAGCTTTCTGGGCAGTGCTGCTGCGAAATTGGAAAAGTTTTGTCATAAAGAATAAATCTCAAAGTGATTTGACAAAGTATAAAATGATTGGTTGTAACATTGTTGGAGTTAACAGGGCAAACAGCTTCCGACAAAGTCATTGAATTTAGGCTATTGTCTACTATTGCACCTGAATCCAGTGACTTTGTCTGAAACTGCCTCTGTTTAGTGATGCAGTTCGCCTTCTCGTTTTGTTTTTGACTGGTGGTTGAGAAAACGGGTTTCAAATGCTCCAAATTGATGACACTTTTACCGAGAAGTACGTGAAATTACCGATATAAAGTGCTGAGTAGTTGATTTCGGGCAATCAGCACTTGTATCGCGGTAATAACACCTACTCAACGGCAACCACACACTGGTGATGACTTTTCAGTTGACAGTGTCTTCACAGCATTTTCAGCATAAAAACTGGCTCTAAAAGAAAAAAGAAATTGGACGCAGCCAACACAATTAACTAATATACAAATACAGACAATCAAACCAATACAAGGGCAAAAGAGTGAAAAAGGGTTGCTGTAGAGAAGAAAAATAGAAACTTTAGTAAATGACTTCTTTTTCAATGTTGTTCGCACCTACTTAGTAAAAATTGTCCCTTTCGATAACTGTTGACAGTGGTAAAGCTGATCTTAAAGTGAAATGGAGGGAAAAAAAGGAGATAGAGTATTCAACCTTGAATATTCTTTTAAACTTCACAATTTTCAAATTGAATACCCTACCTCCTCCAGTCCTCTTTGAAGACGTTGTAATCGTGCAAATGAAAATGTTAGTTTGAGGGATTTGATTAACAAGTGATTTGACAAACAGTAATAGAACAGTTAAATGGTTCAAACAACCGGTTAACCCCGTGGTTGAGAAAACTGAGCAAACTCCAGTCAATGTCCGGCTTTAGGCTGAAACTCGCTATAGTCCCTAAAGTCAGCGACATTGTCTGAAGTTGACTCAGCATAAGTGAAACATGAACTGTGAAACTTCTCTTCTCTTTTTGTAAAGCTGACGCTGGTGAAAAGAACAGTAGGAGAAATAGTGTTCAGACTCCAAATTTACTTAAAACAAAAAGTTAGACACTGAACACTATTTCTCCTCCAGCTCTTTGAACGAGGTTGTGTCCGGTTTTCACTGGGGAAAGTGTGCACTGTAAAATAAAAACTATTCACAAATGACCTCTTTTTCAATGTTGTTGTCTTACTGGCAAAGATTGAAAAAGATTCTCTTACCTGATGAAGATTGCCTCCTTTCCGATGAATGTAGACCCTAGTAGAGATGATAATGTTACGGTCAAAGGGAAAAAAAGAAAGTAGAGTATTCAGGCCAAACATTCTTTCTAGTAAGTAAATGTACAATCTGAATGCCCTACTTCCTCTAGTCCTTTTTGAAATCACTGTCTTGAAAATGCTGCAAACAAAATGTCAGTTTAGGTGATTGAATTAAAATAATTTGACAAAATAGGAACTGAAAATGGTTCAAACAACGTCTTCTCGTGTTGAGCACACAAAGCAATCTCCAGACGATATCTCTACTCAAGTTGTAAACACTATATTGTCCTTGAGTTTAGTGATATTGTCTGAAAATGACTCTGCTTGGTAGTGATCATGAAGTTTTCTACTCCTTGGAACTGTCGTTGGTAAAGAGAACAGAAAAAGAGAGACAGTGTTTAGAGCAACAATTATTTCAAAACAAAGTGTGACTCTGAACACTATCTCGCCTTTAGAATCTTTAGCATCGGAAAACTGGCTCTAAAAAAATAGTTAGACACAATTAACACAATTAACTGCCATAAAGTTAGCAGCAACCATCAAACCGATAGAGGAACAGGAGAGTGAGACGGTTGATGTGAGGAAGAAGAGTAAAATAAAAACTTTTAATAATTGACCATTTTTTCAATGTTTATTCACTTACTTGATGAAAATTGCTCATTTTGATGGGGTTGTGTGATTTCAAGGTGAAGTAAAAAAAGGAGAAGCTAGAGTTTCCAAAATGAAAATACTTTTAAAACTTTGCAATTTTCAGAATGAATACTCTACCTCCTCCAGTCTTTTTTGAAAACGTCGTAGTGCATGTGCAAATGTAAGCAGAGCAATTTCAGCTAGAGTAATTGGATTATTGTAATCTGACAAACAGTAATGGAACAGTTGAATATGTACAAACAAAAGGTTTCTTGCTGCTGATAAAACCGGGCAAACTCCAGACAATGTTCTACTTAAGGTTGAAACAATATCTACTCCCTTTAAGTCAGAAACATTGTCTGAAGTTGACTCGGCATAAGTGAGATATGGATTGTAGATTCTTTCTTCTCTCTAAAGCTGCTCCTGGTGAAAAGAAAAAAAAGAGAAAGATAGTGCTTAATCTCAAAATGTTTTTAAAAAGGAAAGTTTGATACTTAACACTATCTCGTCTCCAGCTTTCCGGCTCTAGTGAAAAATGTGCTGCTGAGCAATTATTAAAATTTTGACATAAAAAATTAAGCTTAAGAATGATTCTAAAACGTAAAAAGGAATGGCACAAACAACAACGTCTTCTTTGTGGAGAAAAACAGACCAAACTTCAGACAATGACATTGATTCCAGGCTGTAACACTATTGTCCCAGAATTCAGTGACATCATCTGAAATTGACTCTGAGTAGTGATGTTTCTCTTTTTTGATTAGTAGTGACCCAGTTCAAATGTTTCGAATTAATGACGATTTTACCGAGAAGTACGTGAGAATACCGATATAAGTACTGAGCACTTGTTCCAGTCGATCAGTAATTATATGGTGCTCACACCTACTCAACGGCAGACACCTGCTGATGACGATGATGAATGTTGAAATGTTCTAAGCAAAGGTCTTCATTGTTGAGAAAACAGCAGGGGCAAACTCCAAAGGATATACCGACTCGAGGTTGCAGCACTATTGTCCTTGAGTTCGGTGATATCATCTGAAGTTGACTCTGCTTGCTAGTGACCATGGAGACTTCTTCTCTCTTCTAAACCTGTAGCTGGTGAGGAGAACAGTAGGAGAAAACGTGTTCAGAGCCAAAATTTATGTAAAAGAAAAGTTTGGTTCTGAGCACATTCACGCCTCCAGTTCTTTGAGCGGTTGTTTTCGGTCTCCAATGACAATGTGCTGCTAAACAATCGTTAGAATTTTACCATACAGAATAGATCCCAGATTGACTTGACAAAGTATGAATTGAATAGTACAAACAAAGGGCAAACAGTACAAGAAACAATCTTACGATGTCATTTCAGGCATTTGAGGCTGATTGCTTTATTGTGCCTGATAGTACAGTGACATCGTTGGACGCTGGCTCATGTTGCATGGTGGTGATGACACACACACACACACAATGACAATGACCAGCCATCAAATTCAATGCAATTCAATGTTTAGTCAGTTTCACCACTTACCCACCAATTGAAAGCTGACCAAAGTAAAATACCTAAGAGAGCTTCTTCAAAGCGACAATGAACACAAGGGGAAAAGTGGCTGAAGATGAAGGTAGCTGCTCAGCAGAGTCTACAAAAAGAACTCAGGGACAAAACGATAACAAGCTTCAAACGTTTTGATCCTGCGCTCTTTCTGTGGATTCTGTGGCTGCTCGGAGGAAACGAAGAAGAAGAGAAGAAGAAGAAGAAGAAGAAGAAGAAGAAGAAGAAGAAGAAGAAGTGGCTGAAGGAAACAGGATGACTACTGGAAGAGACTAGAAACTGAGGCAAAAGTGAGGCAAAAGCTCTTTAGCTTTCAAATGCTGCTGCTGATCGTCAATGTTGAAGTGAAGTGAACACTGAAAGACTGCGGTGCTGCGACTTTTATACGAAAATCCATCGGGCGCAGCCAAATGCCAGCGAGTCAGTGAGGCATAGGAAAGAGAGAGAGAGAGCGAGTGTCTGCTGCCTAGGTGACCAGGTGATTCATCCTGTGAAGAGCGAAAAACTTACTCATAGCAACACTGATGAGCAACACTGCAGCATCACTGAACCACTACAATCTTTTTCACTTTGGACTTCAATCGTTGGATTTTAATTGCCTTCAAAAGGGCACCGCCGCCAATTTTCAAAGCTTTCACCGACACAAAAAAAATTATAATTATTACTAGAGTTCAACCGAAATGGCAAAATGGCGCAGTGGTGAGATGAAATGTGCTCAGTTCCGGCAAAAGAAAAGGAGAAACTGGAAAGCACTAGATGCTGCGGTTGAAACTGGTGATGCTGTACTGTCTCCTTCCGCAATGGGCAAAAATTTATTAGTTCTGGTGCGACTGGGTTTTCAGTACACACCAGTGCCTACTGGTCACATTTATCAAATAGCTAAGCTCCACTTTTCTTTTTTGTCTTTGGTTTTTTTATTTAACACCTGCTGGTCATTTTATACTCATTGCAGTTTTAAGCGTAGGTCCACTTAGGGTTATCCTTCTTCTATCTCAAAAAAGCAAAAAAAGACATAACCCATTAGATACTACCAAGAGCTACCAGCATTAACACTTGATTTTACAACAATACTTGTCTTTATTTGTACATCTTTACTACACTTTTATTTAATATATTTCCAATAGATTGGTAATTATTGATTACATTTATTTGTACTAAGTTTTGATATTGTCAGTTGTCTCTTTTTTTATTTGAACAAATCTGAGCACTGATCTGGTGCTGTCATTAATGATGTGGTTTTAAGATTACATATCAAAAGCTAGAATTATATAGAATTAGCAACTTCTCAGCTACTATTCTTGTAGTACCCGCCGAGAATCATCATAAAGTAAAAACTAGTGTAGGTGAAGAGCATCTGGAACATCTTCGAGTTGATTTCATAGCCGACGCTCAGACGAAAGGCCGACACTGACTCGATGTTCCGGTAGTTGGCCGCCATCTGCTCTACCTTGAAGAGGCCACTCAGGTGACGGTAGTGCCAAAAACTAGCAGATGAAGCTGACTGAAAGTTCGAAAGGACCACTGAATTAGCCGCCAGCATCATGGCCACCTGTTGCGCCTGCCTCGCCAGCCGGGCACTTCGGTAGACCAACGTAGAGCAGAGAAAGGTGAGAAAAACGAGAAAAAATAGTAGTATTATAGCGACAAAGCTGAAAACGAACGTCTGGTAGCCGGGAATTGTTGAGGAGTAGATCAGTATGATGAAGGCAAAGTAGCACACCTCGAGGCAGCAGACGAGGAAGAGGCTGGTGATGTACTTTGCCCAGAAGCGGTTGTACAGGCGGATCTCCTCGAAAAGGGAGGCCATTTCACGGTTGCAAGAATTGAGTTTATTCCACAGGTAGGCTACTCGATTCTCGATGTCCGGTTGTTGTTGAGAACTATTTGAGGTTTTAGTACTTTTCGCTATCATGAGGATCACTTTTGACTGCAATTTTTGAAAAGAGGCTCGCAGTAGCTTTTGCTTGATTTGCACGTATCGAGCGCTGATGCAGAAGAAGAAGGGCAAAAAGAGAGCCGCTGAGAAGAGGGAGAACGGTAAAATATGATTAAAATTCAAATAAATTAAAAATTGACAAAGGGGAAAATTGTCATTTACCGGTAACCATGTAGCCGGCGGCGAGAAGGACAATGACCCACATGAAGTTGTCGTACGCCGTTCGGCGATAGTCAGGCCGGCTTTGATTCTGATACATGCACAGATTGACGTACATCTCACAGACGCCAAAGATCAGCGTGAAAGAGGTGCGCAAAGTGCCACCGGTTTTCCGGTAAAAGCGGGCAATGGCGTCACTGGTCTTGGCATTCAGAACTGGTAAAAAAAGCGAAAAAAATTGGAAGAGGTTTTACATTACCATTCATTACATCACGCTTTAAAAACCTTTTCAAACCTTTTCCATTCTGCACAATGATTGCTGCCGCTGATGAGCAGTTGCCCCCTTTTTCATTAGCTGAACTCGCTTTCTCCTTATCTTCAAAAAGATACATTACTAGTTTAGGTGAAAAGAGCGGATTAAAGAACAGCGAGAAAAAGACGTAAACGGAGTTGGCCAGCGCCATAAAGACCACCGCATCGCCAATCTGCCAAATGGCCTTCAACATGAAACGGTGGCTGAAGAATCGTGGCATAGCAGTGGTAGAATATTTAAAGCCATTTTGCGAAAGAATGACCACACACTCGATGATGACGTACAGTGAGACTAGCACCGGTGGGGCGTAGTTGAGGTAGTTGTGAGAGTAGAGAAGACGGTGGTAGTTGGTTTGGTGTCCTGATTTAGAGGAGGCATATTTATCCTCTTTTACAACCTGAACCTTTTGGGCTTTCCTGGCTGCTCTGGAAGACTCATAATAAGGAGGCTCAACTTTGACCAGACCAAAGAGGGCCGCATCTTTGACGGGGTTCAGATTGTACAGAAACAAGAGGTTGAAATGTGCTTGAGTGATTTTGATGATGTTTAAGGAATGTCTTCTTATCGATGACACCCAGGCTCCAAGAGTGGCCATTCTTGGTGATAAAAGTTTTTTTCTAAGGAAAAAATGCAATCTCAATGAATGGGATTTGTGCTTTTCTAAAAACCTGCTATATTTATACTGAATTGAAAATGACCATTGTTTTTGTTTTTGTTTTGCTTTTATTGTATTAGATCAATAAAGTTGCCTAAGGTTAAATTACCCAAAAACAGTTTAGCGTTTTGTTTTAAACGTTGATTTACATAAAAGCAAATTAATCTGTTTGATTTGCGTATAAATGCAACAACATCACGCTACAATTTGACAAACAAATCGTTTAATTTTTGTAATTTTGGTACTTAATAAAATAAAGTTTTGGCAAAAACTAATTTTAATTTTACAAGATTTATTTTGATTGTATTCAACTTAATTTTTATTATTTGAACTAACAAAAATATAGAACATGAAATTAAAAAAATTACAAAGTTGGTACATGTTTAATGATGCAAAAATACAGCTACAATCAATAAAAATTAATTTGTGTAAGCTTTTATGCAAAGAACTACAAACAATTGGATTAACTTGACAAATCACAAAAATGGTGTACAAATAAAGTTAACAGTTTAGTTTTATTAGCTTAAAGTTGACATATTAAACTTTTAGAACTTTCAAAAACAATTAAATCAATACACTCAATTTAAAATGCTTTGTTTTCCGTTTGCAAAACAAAAAACGTCAGTGCAAACAAAAAACAGTTTAAAGCAATTAGTTGCTAAATAGCGACTTTTTTCTACGTAAAAATTTAAAACTACTTTTACATAGTTTACAACAACACTTAATTTTCATTTTTCTATTTTGTTGAAAGGCAGGGAGAGCGTGAGCTGATAGAAAAGGTTTATTCAACTAAAATATAGAGAATAACTAACTCACTACAGTGAGATACGCCACTCTAAATAGAGTGGGAGAACAATGCTTGCAAGTTCCAAAATCACAGAGGTTCTAAAACCTAACACATTTTTCCCATTAATTATTACCCAACAAAACAAGTGGTGCTACATTTATTATTCAACAGTACTTAAAACTTCAAGATCAAAACGCATTTTTTTCAGTAAAACAGCTGACAAATGAAGACAGTAAAAGTACTACTTATACAGACTTTTTACCATAGCAAATCATATCAAATTGAGAAAAATTTTGGAAAACAGGCAAAACATTAAAAACTTTGTAGAATAGCAAAACACTGTCTAAACATTCACATTCAAATTAAAAGATAAAAATGGCCAACATTTTCCTCACTGCCGTCCTCTTTATCCTCAACAACCAATATCCGTTGTTGTGCACCCGTTCCAATGTGATGCTGGAACGAATTCACCGGATCAAGGTGCTCCGCTCCACTGATCCACACCACTCTTTTGAGCACTTTGTCGTCTGGGGCTTCTACCTGATAAAGGCGGTCATCTACTCGTACTTGGCCATTTTGCCCATGCGGGGCCTGGCCATGGGAAACATCCTCAGCGCTGAACAGTTCCCTACCGAGTACCTCACCACAGAGTACCTCTACATCGACCCGCTAATAACTTTAGGCGTTCTGAACTTCCACTTCTTCGACCAGAAGACGATGTTTGCCACCACTCTGCTCGCTCTCTTTGCCATCTACATCGACTACTCGCTGTCCTTTCAGTCGAACCTGGCCATCACGGGGATGATGTACGAGATCAACATTGGAAATATAGAGGAGATTTCCAAGTTGAACAGTGAAGCGCTAAGCTGGCCAAAGATGAGCCCCCTTCGACCGCTGGGCAGTGCTCGAGTCTTCAGTGTTTGGCTGAAAAAGATTTGGAACTGTGAGAAATTGGTTTTTTGTCACCAGAAGCTAGAATGTTATCCGAATTTGTCGAAAAAGTTGAGAGCAAGAATTATGGTCTTCTCGTTGGGACTGGAGTTGCTGATACTCCTAACACTTCTGCTTGCCGGTATTTAGTTTACAAAGCAAGATTTTCAATAAAAGTTTTAAGTACTTTTTATCTTTTAGGACTCCTTGCCCTCATCTTCTTTTTTCTTTTCACTTTCCTCTTTCTCTTCGTTGACCTGCCAACGTGGCCGGTGATCAGTTTCGCCTTCTTTGACTGCGTCCTCATCACCTATTGTGCCTGGAACGCCGTGCGAATGGGTTTCTTTTCGCTGCACGTCATCGCCATGCAGGCCTTCATTGCCCGTGGCCGTGTTGGCGAGCTGAACGGCGCTATAACCGGGGCCGTTCAGAGCTGTCGTACTGTGGCTAAAACTGGCGGAGGCAATAACAAGGCAGCAGCTCTTCAGCTAAAGCGGGCGGTGGCCATTTTCCGACAAGAGCATCGACATCTGCATGAGGTGGCCGTCACCATCAACGACCTGGTCAGCTCGCGGCTGATGATCGTCACCTTCCTCACGAACATCTTCAACAACGTCATGATGATCGCCAAGTTGATCTTTGAGCCGTTGCTGCCAATGGAGGCGGCGGCTGTTTTCTTGATCATCCTTGCTCAAACAACCATTTCACTTCCGGCCTGCTTTGTACAGATCACCTGGGCAAAGGCGCTGTACAGCGAGGCGAGCATTCACCTGCTGTACGTTTCACAGCCAATGCTGACAAATGATGAACAAAGTGGAGCAAAGTTTGGAAATAATAATGGTACTGCCCATCAAAGCAAAAAAAAGTGGCCTAAAAAAGCAGGCCAGTTTTGGAGGAGTGTTTCAGAAACGGCCTACTTTAGGTTTGGGCGATGGTGGCCTTTTTGGAGCGGTTATGCTAGTGGAGAAACTCAAGTTGAACCTCTACTTTGAGTTGGTTTGCACACAAAGTTCGTTTATGTTCACTCTAGGACAGTTGGGCGGCATTTCAAAGAAATCGCTCTTTGAGGTATTGCTACTTTTTGCATTTCAACGTTTTGCAAAAGTTTTTATTTGGTTTTAACAGCTTTTTATAATTTTTTTAATTGTTTTGACAGTTTTTCCTTGGTTACAGCGGTTTCATTTTGTACGCCAGTAAGATGTTCATCCGAAATCGACTGGTGAAAAATGCTGCGCTGGCAAACTTGTGAAATGAAAAACAAATTTTTAAAAAAATAGTTTTAAAATCAATAAAAGCAATTAAACTTCACTGTAGTAAACTTGTTTCACAAAAGTCAATTAGTTTTTACGTCAATTTGTCTTGTTTTTGTTTAGTTTTGCTTTTTCTTAAATACTCTCTAGTTTAAAATTTAAAGGCATTTGCATAATTGACAGCATAATAATAAAAAATGTAAGCAATTGCTGAACAGAGAATACCAAAACTCACTTGCACTTGTTTATTAACTTTTACACTGCTCAAACGTTTTACTGGCAATTTTTATTTTATGCAAAAGCAAAGTATATAATTTGTTTTGCAACCGTTTGTTTTCACTGTAACATAGTTACCAAAAAACAGCAGCAGCAGCATAAACAACTTTAAAATTACCACACACATTCATTTACACTTCACTTTCAAACACAACTAATCAAGCCTGCTAAAAATCAAACATAAAAAAGTCATTAAAAAATGGCCAACCTTTTTCTCACTGCCATCCTTTTCCTGCTCAACAACCAATATCCGTTGTTGTGCACTCGTTCCAATGTGATGCTGGAACGAATCTACCGAATCAAGGTGCTCCGCTCCACTGATCCACAGCATTCCTTTGAGCATTTTGTCGTTTGGGGCTTCTACCTGATGAAGGCGGTGGTCTACTCGTATCTGGCGATCATCCCACTGCGAGGCGCCTACATGCGCTACCTTCTCAGCTTTGAGCTGGACCCTACTTCTGGTGTTTTACTTCGCTCCAACGTTCTAAATTCAAGCTACCTTGCCACCGAGTACGTCCACATTGATCCGCTGATGACGCTGGGCGTGCTGAACTTCCACTTCCTTGATCAGAAGACGATTTTCGCCACCTCGCTGCTTGCTCTCTTTGCCCTCTACATTGACTACTCGCTCTCCTTTCAGTCCAATCTGGCCATCACCGCGATGGTGTACGAGATCAACATTGGCAATATACGGGAGATCACCTCGCTGAACCCACACATTCTCCGATGGCCAAAGATGAGCTTTTTGAGGCCGCTGGGCAGTGTGCGGGTCTTTTCCGGGTGGATCAGGCGCATTTGGAACAGCAAATCGCTGACCTTTTATCGTCCCCAGCTGGAGTGCTATCCAACGCTGTCCAGGCGGCTGAGAGCGAGGATTATGGTCTTTTCCCTAGGGCTAGAGCTTCTTTTTTTGCTCATCATTTTACTTGTTGGTAGGTGTCACTATCTTTCATTAATAATGTACAAATTACTCTAACTTTTTTGTTTTCCAGGTCTCTTTGTCATCATCTTCCTCCTCCTCTTCTTCTTCTTTTTCATTATCTATCAGCCACTGCCCACCATTGTCATTGCCGTAGTTGACGGCGTTCTGATGGGCTACGGCGCCTGGAACGCAGTTCGAATGGGATTTTTTTCTCTTCATGTCATTGCAATGCAGGCCTTCATCACTCAAGGTCGAATCGCCGAGCTGAACAGCGCCATTTCCGCCTCTATCACGCAATCACGAATGGCAAGATCGGCTCTTCCGTTGAAACGAGCTGTAGCTCTGTTTAGAAGGGAACATCGACACCTGCTGCGAGTGGCCGTGGCCATCAACGACCTGGTCAGCTCGCGGCTGATGATCGTCGCCTTCCTCACCAACATCTTCAACAACGTCATGATGATCGCCAAGTTGATCTTTGAGCTTCCGTTGCTTTCCGCCGAGGCTGCCGTTGTTTTCTTGATCATTCTCGCGCAGACAGTCATTTCACTTCCGGCCTGCTTCGTACAGATCACCTGGGCGAAAGCGCTGTACAGCGGGGCGAGCATTCACCTGCTGTACGTTTCACAGCCGATGCTGACAAATGATGAGCAAAGTGGAGCAAAGTTTGGAGTTGATAATGGTACTGCCCATCAAGGCAAAAGAAGTGGCTTAAAAAAGCAGGCCAGTTTTGGAGGAGTGTTGCAGAAACGGCCTACTTTATGTTTGGGCGATGGTGGCCTTTTTAGAGCGGTTATGCTAGTGGAGAAGCTCAAGTTGAACCTCTACTTTGAGTTGGTTTGCACACAAAGTCCGTTTATGTTCACTTTAGGACAGCTGGGAGGCATTTCAAAGAAGTCGCTCTATGAGGTATTGCTACTTTTTGCAATTTTTACATTTTGC
Source organism: Tyrophagus putrescentiae (assembly GCA_024499935.1). NCBI lineage: Eukaryota > Metazoa > Arthropoda > Arachnida > Sarcoptiformes > Acaridae > Tyrophagus > Tyrophagus putrescentiae. The sequence continues at coordinate 1,634,565 of JAMZRA010000005.1, forward strand.
AAAAGATTTTATTTAACAACTTTTTCTATGATTTTTATGATTGTCCTGACAGTTTTTCCTCGGCTACAGCGGTTTCATCATGTACGCTAGTAAAATGTTCATCCGAAATCGACTGGTAAAAAATGCTGCACTGGCAAACTTGTGAAATAAAAAACAAACTTTTTAAAAAAAAATAGTTTTAAAATCAATAAAAGCAATTAAACTTCACTGTAGTAAACTTGTTTCACAAAAAGCAATTAGTTTTTGCGTCAATTTGTCTTGTTTTTGTTTAGTTCTGCTTTTTTCTTAAATACACTCTAGTTTAAAATTTAAAAGCATTTGCATAATTGACAGCATAATAATAAAAAATGTAAGCAATTGCTGAATAGAGAATACTAAAACTCACTTGCACTTGTTCATTAACTTTTACACTGCTCAAACGTTTCACTGACAATTTTTATTTTTTTGCAAAAGCAAAGTATAATTTGTTTTGCAACCGTTTGTTTTCACTGTAACATAGTTACCAAAAAACACAGCAGCAGCATAAACAACTTTAAAATTACCACACACACACACACACATTTACACTTCACTTTCAAACACACAACCAATCAAACTCACCAAAAAGAAAAACACAAAAAAATCATTAAAAAAATGGCCAATCTCTTTCTCACTGCCATCCTTTTCCTGCTCAACAATCAATATCCGCTGCTGTGCACCCGCTCCAATGTGATGCTGGAACGAATCTACCGAATCAAGGTGCTCTGCTCCACTGATCCACAGCATTCCTTTGAGCACTTTGTCGTCTGGGGCTTCTACCTGATGAAGGCGGTGGTCTACTCGTATCTGGCGATCATCCCACTGCGAGGCGCCTACATGCGCTACCTTCTCAGTTTTGAGCTGGACCCTACTTCTGGTGTTTTACTTCGCTCCAACGTTCTAAATTCAAGCTACCTCGCCACCGAGTACGTCCACATTGATCCGCTGATGACGCTGGGCGTGCTGAACTTCCACTTCCTCGATCAGAAGACGATGTTCGCCACCTCGCTGCTTGCTCTTTGCCCTCTACATTGACTACTCGCTCTCCTTTCAGTCCAATCTGGCCATCACCGCGATGGTGTACGAGATCAACATTGGCAATATACGGGAGATCACCTCGCTGAACCCACACATTCTCCGCTGGCCAAAGATGAGCTTTTTGAGGCCGCTGGGCAGTGTGCGGGTCTTTTCCGGATGGATCATGCGGATTTGGAACAGCGAATCGCTGACTTTTTATCGCCCCCAGCTAGAGTGCTATCCAACGCTGTCCAGGCGGTTGAGGGCGAGGATTATGGTCTTTTCCTAGGGCTGGAGCTTCTTTTTCTGCTAATCATTTTACTTGTTGGTAGGTGTTTATCACTTTGTTTGAGTATTAAATAAAAACTCAAATTTGACTTTCTAGGTCTCTTTGTCATCATCTTCCTCCTCCTCTTCTTCTTCTTCTTTATTATCTATCAGCCACTGCCCACCATTGTCATTGCCGTGGTGGACGGCGTTCTGATGGGCTACGGCGCCTGGAACGCAGTTCGAATGGGATTTTTTTCTCTTCATGTCATTGCAATGCAGGCCTTCATCACTCAAGGCCGAATCGCCGAGCTGAACAGCGCCATTTCCGCCTCGATCACGCAATCACGAATGGCAAGATCGGCTCTTCCGTTGAAACGAGCTGTAGCTTGTTTAGAAGGGAACATCGACACCTGCTTCGAGTGGCCGTCGCCATCAACGACCTGGTCAGCTCGCGGTGATGATTGTCACCTTCCTCACGAACATCTTCAACAACGTCATGATGATCGCCAAGTTGATCTTTGAGCTGCCGTTGCTTTCCGCCGAGGCTGCGGTTGTCTTTTTGATCATTCTCGCGCAGACAGTCATTTCACTTCCGGCCTGCTTCGTACAGATCACCTGGGCGAAAGCGCTGTACAGCGGGGCGAGCATTCACCTGTTGTACGTTTCGCAGCCGATGCTGCGGGAGATTGAAGAGCAGAAACCAACTTTTGGAAGCCTCTTTGGAACAGTGATGCTAGTGGAGAAGCTCAAGTTGAACCTCTACTTTGAGTTGGTTTGCACGCGAATGCCGTTCATCTTTACACTGGGGCAGCTGGGTGGCATCTCAAAAAAGTCGCTCTATGAGGTTTGTAAAACTTTAAAAAGTAGTGTTTGAGTTTTTTAAATAATCCTTTCTTTAACTTCAGTTCTTTCTTGGCTACAGCGGTTTCATTATGTACACTAGCAAACTGATCATCAGGAGTCGACTGGCAAAAGCAACGGCGGCGGCAGCAGCATCGTCTGAAACATCATAAAAGAGCTTATCTGTTTGTTTATTTGTGTACATTTTAAAAACAATTTTACTAAAATTTTTACGTTTAATTCAGCCAATCAATAAATCAAACATAAAACTTTTCAATAAGCTAAGTTATGCAAGCAATTTCTTTGCTTGATTCTGTTAGTACCAATAAATTGACAACCCTCAGACACAAATTTCACAATCAAGTGTAACACTCAGATTTACTCATTCGGACTGCGATTACGGCATTGCCAATATCTTTTGCACGTAACAAAAAGTGTTGCCTAAAACTAAATTTACTGCAACCCAAAAACTTACTCATTACCTTTGCCTTTACTTTTACCTGTATTGTTTTATTGCCACCTGTCTGCCAGACGGCAGGCAATTGTTTTAGTGCGGCGACGACGAGTGTCAAACCGAGAGAGGGAAATGAAATGAGGGAGAGAGAAAGAAGGCATTTTTGGGCCTCTTTCTTTTCCTTTATTAGCTTACACCAAAGTACCATCAGTATCGCTGGCTGAGTCAGTAATGTCTTTTGCGATAATCTGCACTCACCTGCTAGCAACGGGGAAATCTTGATCTCTCGCTGATTGTATCGAACCTTCTGCTAATGCTTAGGAGAAGGAAATACTCGGTGAGTGTGTGTCTTGTTTTGCAAGTATAGTAGATTAAATTAAAGTGCGAGAAAGAGAGCGGGCTTTTTGCTAAAACAATACAAATTGGAGCAAAAAGTGTTGCTGAGATTTGTTTGAAAAAAAAGTTTTGTAAAGTTCTGTTTTAATTTCCGTTTTTTAAGTTTTAAACTTTAACTGATCAAAAATGTCAAACCAACACTACCAACATCAGCAGCAGCAGCAGCAAAATCAGTACCCATTGGGCGTCATAAACCAACAACCCCTTATCCACCGGCTCCCATTGGCATCAACACTTCCTATCCACCGAATCCAAACACAAGTAAAAATAATGAATTTTTCTAAAGACCAAAAACTTTTGACTCATGTTCAATTTATCTCATTCCATGCAGTCATCTACGCCCCAGCGCCGCCCAGCTCCAACCCGAACATTCCGCCCGGCTTGGAGTACCTCACCGTGGTAGATCAGCTGCTGATAGAGCAGAAGGTGGAGATGTTGGAGGTGTTCACCGGCTGGGAGACCAACAACAAGTACGCCATCCGCAATGTCATGGGCCAGAATGTCTACTTTGCTGTTGAGGGTAAGGTTTTCGCTAAATATTTTAAACTTTTCTTTAAAAAAGTTAAACTTATAAAAAATTTAAATTAGAAAACGACTGCTGCACTCGGCAGTTCTGCGGCGCCGCCCGTTCCTTTGACATGAAGATCATGGACAACTTTCGCAAGGAGATCATCAGCATTCGCAGGCCGTTTCGCTGCAACAGCTGCCTGACCCCCTGCTGCAATCAGGTACTGTTTATCCTTATCAAAGTACTTTTCAAAGTGTAAATAACAACTTTATTACTGTGCCGTCTTTAGAACCTCGAGGTGTACAGCATCAACGGCCAACTGCTCGGCTCGGTGACCAGGACTGGTCCATCTGTGCGCCCAAGTTCAGCGTCAAGGACGCCGCCGGAGAACGGTCCTCAAGATTGACGGGCCCATCTGCACCTTCAGCTGCGGCAGCGACGTGGTCTTCCACGTGAAACGCTTGATAAGGAGACCAAGGTGGGCAAGATTACCAAGCAGTGGTCCGGCCTGGCGCGGGAGATGTTCACTGATGCGGATTTCTTTGGCGTCACCTTTCCAATGGATCTAGACGTGCAGATTAAGGCCGTCCTCATGGCGACCACTTTCTTGATTGTAAGTAGTAGTTTTAGGTTTTTCAAAACATTTTTTAATTTAATTTTTTGATACAGGATTTTATGTTCTTTGAAGACAAAAATAACAATAACAACAATAATCGCCATTATTGAAATTGATTTTTAAAATGAAAAAATGTTTTGTACAAGTTGAATTTAAACTTAAAAAAGATTTTTGTTGTTGTTGATTATTTTTACACACTGATGTCTATTAATTTGGTTGTACTAAATTATTGATTTGTTTCAAATTTTTTTTAAAACTTGATAGTTTTTGAAGTGCAATCGCAACTGTAAATGCATTTAACAAAACAATTTTTTTACAATTTTTAATTTTCAGTTGATATAAATTGTTTATAAATTTTTTATTTGAATTTTAATGATTTAGTAAATTAATAAAATATCCTATACTTAACCCAAACAAAAACACTAAAAAATATTTTAAAAAAGAACAATTCAATATCAATGTAACATTTTTTTTATTTATAAATTTTTGAATTTTTTCAATTTTTGTCATGTACTTGTCTGTAAAAGTTTCAGGATCAATTAAATCTTCTAGAACTGACCCTATTTGATTTTTCCAAAATTCACATTTTTCTAATGTACTTTTAAAATCGCTTTTGTTCAACCGTCCAATTCTTATTTTGCTGCAAACAATATCAATTTCTCTAGTGACTTTCCGGTAAACTTCAATTGATCTTTTAGTGGTTTCTTCATTAATCATCACTTGTTCAACTGGTTCTTGTGTTTGCATTCCTAAACAAAATTTGTTAAATATAACTTTGTTGCATATTTTAAATGCACTTACCAGTTAAACAATTTTGAACATTAGACAAGTTTTGTAGCGCTTAAAACAAAAATTTTTAAACAATTTTTAGATTTAATTTTTAGTCAAGTTTTACCATTAACTGAAAAGTTTCCCATTGTAGTGTTGCCCGTTAGCCCATACAGCACCATTGAACTGCTAATGTTCATGCAGTTTGGGCCGTTTAAAATACTTTGACGTCCATAAAACACCAGTGGAATAGTCGTACAATTGAAATTAAAGTAGCACTGCTGATGCATGCCTAAACTGACGGCAACATAAGTGGGTAAAACGGAAAAAATAAACTCCTCTTCAAATGGATCACCCTCTAGTTCAGCAATAATTTGATTGATTCCAAAAGTGATTGATTTATTAAAACCATCAAAGTAAACGCCAACCACATCTCCAGCTTTCCATTCAGACTGAAACGATTTTATTTTGTACTTTTTGTCTGACATCCACACACACCCGTTGAATCCGTCAATTCCAATTGACAGAGCGTTACTTCCTACTTCCTCTTTAATTTTCATTTGTTTAGTCGCAAAACCAATTCTCATTTCCCCTGAAGTAATAAGTGTCACCTCAAAGTAAAACACACTTGGAACAATGTAAAATTTAGAACGACATGTTGTTAAATAAATTTCATCACCTCGCACCATTAAATTAGAAGGAGACAATTTTATGTAGTAGTATTTGTCTTCAGGGTTCATTTGCAAAAATGACGATTTTTCTAGTGATTGATTACCATTTACCATAAATTCAGTTGGTTTGCAATAATATCTATAGTAGTGATCGTTGACACAAAGGTAAAGTTGAAGTCGAAGTGATTGTTTGGCAATGTTGTCTAAATACTTGCATTCATTATCATGACTAAACTGATTTTTCCAATTTACAAAATTTTGAATTTTTTCTAATGAAAATGTTTGTTTAAGTAAAACATAATAACTTGCAAAATTACAATACATTTTTTCTAATGCTAAAAATGAAATTAGTTGCAGAAGGTGATCAGTAGATTCAAGTAAAACATTAAACAAAAATGAAATTATTTTGTCTCTAATGTATTCGCAACAGTTGTTTATTATAATGATTACAGATATACCTGTATTACTTTTTTTACTGAACTGAATTAACAAATGACAAAATATTTTAATTTTTTGTTTATTTTCTTTATCGTTTATTTTTAAATTGTTGATGTAGTGTAAAATCACTGAATGAAAACTAATAACTAATCTATTAAAATATCTTGTTTTTTTCAGCAAACAAAAAATACATAAAAACAGTTTATCAAATTTGTTTTTGCAAGTTTTAAAACCAATGTTTTCAATAACTGATTGAAACACTCTTTCAAAAGTAGGATATTTTGTTAAATAATTTAAATACTTTTTAGGTTCTGTAATTTTAAAAATTTTATTAAATGTTTCATCAACAATTGTATTAACTTCATAAAAATCATTATTTATCTTTTCTTCCATTTGTAACACAATTTTATCAATTTTATTTTGTGTAGAATCTTGATATAAAGGAGGAAAATTAATTTTGTTTTGATTAAACTTAATTATGTAATATTTGTTTTCAAGACTAGAGCAAAACCATTTAAAGTTTGAATTATTTTTTAATTTAAAAATGTAATTATATTGATTTGATTCATGAAAAAAAGAAGTTATATTTTTACTTTTTTTAAAAAATTTTTTAAATTTTTGTTGTCCAAAATTAATGTTGATTTTTTTAAAAGGCTCAACTAAAACATACGCAAACGCTGGCAAACAACTAAAAATGTTTTTATTTTCATGCGATTTTTTCTTTTTTCCATTTTTAAAAAACGTTGTCGTTTTGCTGTCTACATTTATTAAACAGCCAAGAACTGTTTTTGGTGGTAAATTTTTTATTGATATTACAATGGCGTTTTCATCATGAATGTTTAATTTGTCATTTGGAACAGGGCCAAATCTAGTTATCCATCCAAGTCGTATGTATCCACCATTGACCAGTTCAACTTCATAGTAATATGCTCCATTTATAACAGCAAAAGAAGATATTATTTGCAAACATTTTTTTGGGTTTGTGTTGAACACTGTCCAAGGATTAAGTTGTTGTTTTAAATTTGTCAATTCTATGTTTGATGATGTTAGTTTGCGTTTGTTATGTAACTTTAACATGATTCACTTTAAAAATTGTAGTAATCTTAAATTATTTTATATAAAACTTGTTGCAGCGACAGCTACACAAAATTTTTGTAAGCATTTTTTATGTTTGATTTTAGCTAAATATTTTAAATCATTTGTTAAATTGATAAAAATTTATTACAACTTAAAGTTTATCAATTATTTTATTTTGTTACTATGACTGCAATTTTTTTGTTATTTATATACCACTGGCTGAGCGACTGAGTTGTAAAAGAAGCAAATTATTTTTATTGAAAGTAAAATGTTTGTTTTGTAGCATTATTTATTGTTATAAATCTATTTTGCAACTTTTTTGTTAAAAGAAGCGCATAGAAACGGCCTATTATATGGGCTGCTAATTAAAATAACACTTTTTTGTTTCTAATAAACATGTTAAAAGCGTTGCTTTATATAACTAAATAGATCTAAACTAATCATTTTAATAAAACTGTAAAAATGCAAAAATTTTAAACTTGTTTTTGTTTTGATTTTACTGCAATGATAAATGAGTGATAAATTTGTTTTGCTGTTTCCTTTTTTGAAGGACTTTTCAGTTGGTGCTGATCATCTTCAAAAAATACGCTAGTAATTTTGTAGTTGAATAAAAGATAGGCTGATGAAGGTGGCAAGTGCACCAAAAATGATAAAGAAGCAAACAGTGTACGGGTTGTGTGCACCGATTGCTGATCAAGGACACACAAGTCAATCTCTCAATGTATTTTTGCACCAAAAAGAGGTGTCACCAAAAAATTTTATTTACAAACAAAGTGAAAAAAATTCAATCATTCATTTGAGTGCACATAACTTAGACACAACTTAGACATTTTGATTTTGATTTATCCTTTCATCTTCAATGTTAGATAATCAAAGTTTAATAAAAAAAAGTTGATAGAAAGGAAATGGCAAATAATAAATGAAAAGCTAGTGTCATCAAATCGCAGATAAAAAGAGGCAAAAAAATGAACTAAAAACTTGATCAATTTGACTTCTATGTTCATTTTTTAAGAATATTTATTATTTGTGCTTGATGAATCAACAAACGATTATTGGCGTTTTAAAAGTTTATCTAGTCTGAAAACTTTGTTTTGTTTAATTGATAAAAATAATAATGGGCTTAAAGAAGCAATCACTGGGTACTACAAGTGATCCAACTAGCTATCGGTTTAACAGCAAAAGAAGAAAAGTACTTGATGATGAGGAAGAGGAAGCAAACCTGACCCAATGTGGCGCCTGCGAATGGCGCCCAAAGTGCCTGCAAATGTTTGCCAGTCCCTTCTACTTTATGCTCGTCATGAGCCTGGTGGGCATCTTTCAAGGTCAGCTCTAACTTTTAAAGTCATTTTTAATTTTACAACAATATTTTATTTTGTTTGCAAATCACATTTTACAAAATTGACTAGCCATGACCGGTTCGGTCTTCTTTGGCACCAGTTCAACGCTAGAAAAGCGTTTCGGCTACGACTCGAAACTCACCGGGCTGATCATGGTGATGGACAACTTTGCCGAGATTTTGGTCAGTATTGTTCTTTTTAGTATTCAGTATTCAGTAGTCAGTACAAAGTACTTAAAAATTTTATACAAAAACTTTCCTTTTAGCTCAATCCCTTTGTGGCCTACCTGGCGGTCCGCTTCAACCGCGCTCGACTGATCGCCAGCGGCGAACTGATGCTCGCCCTTTCCTGTTTTGTCACCGCTGCGCCGTACTTTATTTACGGCCCCGGTACGCACCTGTTGGCAAAAAAGGTCGGTTCTCAGGCGGCGACCAATCTGCAGTTCTGCTCCGAGACAGACGTCCACTCGGCGGAGTGCAACAGCAGTGCACTGGAGAGCAGCGCTACCGTTTGGCCAGCAGTTATTTGCCTCGTTTTCGGCAGCTTCATGCGAGGTCTCGGCTACACGTGCTACATTGTCGTAGGGCTGCCCTATCTAGATGATAATGCACAGTGAGTTTACAAACAAAAAATTAAACTTTTTTGTGATATTTTAAACATTTTAATTTTTGGTTTTTATCAGAAAGAAAAGCACGCCAATGTACATTAGCACACTGTCCTCTCTTCGACTGATTGGCCCGGCTGCTGGCTTTATGTTAGCCTCCTTCTCGCTCAGTTTTTACGAGAATCCTTTCAGTAAATCAGCCTCATTTTATCAAACAACTGATAAGCTCTAATGTTTTTGTTTGTTTGCTTTTGTTTATCAGTGGACCCTGGCATCGCCCACAACGACCCTCGCTTCATTGGCGCCTGGTGGATCAGCTTCGTCATTGTGGGCAGCGGTCTGCTGGTGGTCACACTGCCGCTCTTTCTCTTTCCTCCTCAGCTGAAAGGAGCACCGGTGAAAATGAAGGAAACAAAGCAGAAGATCAAGGAGGGAGGAGGTAAACATTTCAACAACAAAAAAAACCTTATCAAATTTCCATTAACTTATCACTATCAACTCTTTTACCCCTTTATCACAGGAAGCACCGGCGCCTTTAAGCGGATCATCACCAACCCGCTGGTCATGTGCTGCCTCTTCGCCAACTCCTTCCGCATCTTCGGCCTCTGGGGCTACATCTACTTCAAGTCAAAGTACCTAGAGACGCAGTTCCGCGTATCGAGCAGCAAGGCCTCCTTCATCACCGGCGCCGTCGGTTTCGTTCCCCAGGCAATTGGCATCTTCGCCGGCGGCGCCGTGCTGAGCACTCTAAAACCTCGACCTCGAATTGTCTTCCTCCTCGTCTTTCTCTGCGAGTCGGCGATGATCGTCAGCTTCGCCGGCGGCTTCTTCTTCGGCTGTGACCCGGTGCAGATTGACGGCCACGCGAATCCGTTGACGGGAAAGTTTGAGCTGCTGGCGCCGGCGGGCATGACGGCTGGAAGTTGTAATTCAGACTGTCACTGTGCGGCAAACATCTTTGCTCCGGTTTGCAATCTCGCCAGTAAGGTCACCTACTTCAGCCCCTGTCATGCGGGCTGTAAGGGCTTTGAGGGTTTTAATAAGGTAAGTTTTGAGGCTTTTTTAGTTTTAAAAACCTGTTTAAATCCTTTTTCATAGACCTTCAACGACTGCTCCTGTTTGGAAAAGGGCGAATCAATCAAGGTGGGCTACTGTCCTGAGGACGTGGAAGGCTGCCAGACAATGCTGCCCTATGTGCTGCTGTTGGCAGTTGGGGGCGTCATTGCGAGCACCGCCCGAACGCCCAATGCGCTCATTTCACTGAGAAATGTGGAGCCACATGATAAGGCCTTTGCCATTGGCTTTGCCGCCGCGGCGATTGATCTTTTTGGTATTTTAAAATTTTTACTCAAATTACTTATTATTTTTTAACTGATAATATTTCTGTTTTACTTTGAACTTAGCCTTCATCCCCGCCTCTATCGTCTTTGGCCTTATCATAGACAACACCTGTCTGATTTGGGAGGAAAAGTGCGGGCGCCAGGGCAATTGTTGGGTCTACGATCAGGCGAAGTTTCGAAACTACCTTCACGGTGCCTCAATCTTCTGCTTTATCACCGCTAGCTGCTTTGACTTTGCAGCCATCTTTATGGCGCATCGAGTGAAGAACTTCTACGAGGACGACGAGGAGCCGATGATTGAAGATGAAGGCCTTGTAATTAACAACAAAAGCAGCCCAATTAATGAGTATGAGGATGAGGAGATTGCCGACAGGGTGATTGAAATTAAGACTATTAGAGATTTTTGAGAACGCAATATATAAATTTTGTATTTATACGCCAAACTATGGTTTTAGTTTACATTTTGTTTTATGTTTAATACTCAGACTATTGTTATCAATGTTATCTTTCCCTCGGGTTTAGGTTTACAGTATGCTTTAATTGAAAAACTAGCTACATTTAGTCACAACATGTTGGTTTTAATCAAATATAAAAGTTTTGATTACAAACAACTAAGTTGATTGATCATTATAAAGCATAACCTGATTTCAGTTCAAGTAAAACTCGTCTGACACAAAACTCAAATTTGATTGACATTATCATCTGTCAAAATGACAAAAAAGATAATTTTATGCAATTTTGCGAGATTTTTTGGTGTTTGATTGCTTTTAATTGCTGTAACTAATTGAATACATTTTTTTAAAACCACAATTAAAAAACTCAAAATTAAAGTATTTGCAGTTTTTAAAACTAAACAAAGTTTATTTTGTTTAGTTTGGTCTATTCAGTTTATTTTCTATGATTGATAACAAATGTGTTGGCGTATTTTTCAAGCAGTGCAAGCTAAAATAATGTATCTTTTCATTTTGCAGTGTAATTGCAACTCAATTGCCAGGCAGTTTACACTCAATTGATGATAACAAATTACAATCAAATAAAAAACAGTTTGCCGCCCACGCCACCTTGTCCTTGAATGTCAATTTTAGGTTTTTCATCAATTTTCCATTTAAATTCAATTTAACAAAAAGAAGTGTGAAGGTTAAAGTTAAAATGCCTATTAAAAAGATTTTTAACAAAATAAACACAAATTTTAAACTTTTTGTTCTCAATAATACCTCAAACAAAACAACAGCATCAAAATTGCCATTTTTATAATCTTTTTGCACCAGTGTCAAAAGCAATACTACTACTACTACTACTAATTTAACACTGTTTATCTTTGGTTTATTTGGATAAACGATGCAATAGTAAACGAGGGAAGAAAGCTGAGATAAGAAGAGGCACCGACACATAGTAAAGAGAAACCAAAAGTAAGTTTTGCATAGAAAGTAGGCTAACACTTTGCAGTGGATGCCAATGAAAAGTCGGCCTGGTAATCAATTCCAAGTGATGATTGACGGTGATGATTGGTTTGTTTCCATCACTGGCAATTTAATAGCATGGCATTTTTTGCAAAGTAAAGTGTGTGTTTGTGTGTGTTTGTGACTGTGTGTTTATAAACACATTACCATTCACTAAAACACTAGTTTTTTTAGTTCATAGATCTGAATAGAAAAAAGAAAGAAATAATCATCAATTAACTACAACTTTAGTTCAAATATTTCAACCTTGCTTGTTTTCATTGGAATGAGCTCCTCCAAAAAGGCTTCCTACAAGCCGAATGGCCTCCAGGGAAATGTTGAAGAGGACGCCGAGCTTACACAATGCGGCATCTTTGGCTGGCGGCCGAAGATTCTGCAGGCCTTCGCTAGTCCCTTCTACTTCATGCTCGTCATGAGCCTGGTGGGCATCTTTCAGTGTAAGTGTGTAGTCAACTTTAAAACCCCTGTTTTTAAAATCCTTAAACTTATCAAAAAAACTTAAACAAATTCAGCCATGACCGGCTCCATCTTCTTCGGCACCAGCTCAACGTTGGAGAAGCGCTTCGGCTACGACTCCAAGCTGACCGGCATCATCATGGTGATGGACAACTTTGCCGAGATTTTGGTAAGAAGCTTATCTTAAAATCACCTTTTTTAAATTACACATTTTAAAACTTTGACTTTGTATCCCAGCTAAACCCGTTTGTCTCTCACCTGGCGGTGCGCGTCAACCGGGCCCGGCTGATCGCCAGCGGCGAGGTGATGCTCGCCCTCTCCTGCTTCGTCACCGCCGCGCCGTACTTTATTTACGGCCCCGGTACGCACCTGCTTGATAAGCAGCTTCCTCCGGCAGCCTTAGGTGGAGGATTAGGATCAGGCTTTCTGAATAAGACCAGCAACCTGCAGTTCTGCGCCGACACTGATAAGCACGCGGAGGAGTGCGCCGCCGGGGGGCTGGCCGCCAGCGCCACCGTGTGGCCGGCGGTCGCCTGTCTTCTCTTTGGCAGCTTTATGCGGGGCCTAGGGTACACCTGTTATGTGGTGGTGGGGCTGCCCTATCTAGATGATAACTCGAAGTAAGAACAGTTGATAAGTGTTGATAAAGTTTTCTAATACTTAATATCAAAACACTTCGAAATACCAGAAAGAAGAACACGCCAATGTACATCAGCACGCTCACCTCACTTCGACTGATCGGCCCGGCGACCGGTTTTATGTTGGCCTCATTTTCACTCAGCTTTTACGAGAACCCGTTTAGTAAGTGATAGAACATATATCTTTTAAATACCGAAAATAACCAACTGTTTATCCCTTTTCTACAGTGGACCCCAAAATCTCCCGGAAAGATCCTCGCTTCATCGGCGCCTGGTGGCTCTCCTTTGTTATCGTCGGAACTGGACTGCTGCTCGCAACGCTGCCACTTTTCCTCTTTCCCCCTCAACTAAAGGGGGCCCCGGTCAAAGCAAAGGAAATTAAAAAGAAAATAAAAGAGGGCGGAGGTAAAGTTCACTTTTAGTCTAAAACAAAACCTCTATCATTTTTCCAAAAACTTATCAAATCCTTCTATCAAATCTTATCGCAGGAAGCCTGGGCGCCTTCAAGCGGATCGTCACCAATCCGCTGGTCATGTGCTGCCTCTTCGCCAACTCCTTCCGCCTCTTCGGCCTCTGGGGCTACATCTACTACAAGTCGAAGTACATTGAGGCGCAGTTCCGGCAGTCGAGCAGCACCGCCTCCTTCCTCACCGGCGTTTCCGGTTTCGTGCCGCAGGCAGTGGGAATCTTCGCCGGCGGCGCCCTGCTCAGCTACATCAAACCGCGACCTCGAGTCGTCTTCCTCCTCGTCTTCTTCTGCGAACTGTCGATGATCATCTGCTACGGCGGCGGCTTCTTCCTCGGCTGCGACCCGGTGCAGATTGACGGGCAGACGAACCCGAGTACGGGCCAGTTTGAGCTGGTCCGCCCGCCGAAGGCGATGATTTCCGGTCTGGAGGGAAGTGGGCTGGCCAGGAGCTGCAACGCCGACTGCCACTGCTCGACGAACATCTACGCGCCGATGTGCAGCCCATCGACGAAGACCACCTTCTTCAGCCCTTGTCACGCCGGCTGTACTAGCTTTCAGGGAAATTCGGTGAGGACTTTACGAAGAGGACGACGACCTAATTTTAAAACCGATAAAAATCATACCATTTTTTGTACATTTTTTTTGCAGACCTTCTCCAACTGTGCCTGCCTCCCGGAGGGGGCGGTCACCACGGTGGGCTACTGCCCCTCGGACATTGCCGCCTGCACCAATCTGGTGCCTTATGTGCTGCTGCTGGCCATCGGCGGCATCATCGCCAGCATCGCCCGAACGCCCAACGCCCTCATTTCACTGCGAAACGTCGAGCCGCATGATAAGGCCTTCGCCATTGGCTTTGCCGCCGCCGTCATTGATCTTTGTGGTAAAATCTTGATCACAAAATTTGGTTTCCAGTACCTTTTAAGTAATTACTTTTTTGTCGGTAAACATTTTTTTAGCTTTCATCCCCGCCTCTATCGTCTTTGGCCTGATCATCGACAACACCTGTCTGATTTGGGAGGAGAAGTGCGGCAAGACGGGCAACTGCTGGGTCTACGATCAGGTGAAGTTCCGCAACTACCTCCACGGCGCCTCGGTGTTCTGCTTTGTCGTCTCAAGCTGTTTCGACTTTACCGCCATCTTTATGGCGCATCGCGTGAAGAACTTCTACGATGATGAGGTGGTGGTGGATTCAAGTGGAAAGTCGGACAACAACAATGCCATCAATGGTGATATAGAAGAAGAGGAAGAGGAGATGAAGGCTCTTAGGGATTTTTAAACCAATTTTTTCTCACTTTTGACCACTGTTTGAACCAATTACATTGTTGTACTCAATTTTTGCATTTTTAACCAATTTTTTAGGCTAATGTAATAATCTCCACTACTGTTACTGTTTTTGTTTATAAAATTTTATTACAATTTTTGCATTTAATTTAGAATTTTGCAATAATAACCAAAACAATTTGTGTGTGTGCTAAAAAGTTAAGTCATTGTAAATAATACTCCCGAAAAGTGCTAAACTTTTTCTAATCAGCTGAGATAACTCGTCCGATGTTGTCGCCATGGTGCTGAAATGCTTGCACAGTGCACACTGCACAACGACCTTGCTTAGTGCTCACATTTTATCGCTGATTTCCCCTTCATTTTCTATTTATACAAACTTTATCACCCGTTTCTGCTGATAACTTTTCTCCTTATGCCAACAGTTGTGACCGTAACAACAAACTCTAGTGGTAGTGGTGGTAAAGCCTTCACTGCAGCTGTTCAACTTTCTCTATGATGCAAACTGGGTGAAAGAAAAGATCTGAAAATCGGTATATCGGGTTCATTTTTGCCTGTGTTGCTATAGCTTAAGCTGACAGCACAACTCAAAGTGACACGTAAGTTTAAGAAGAAAGAGAACGTCATAAAAAACTGTAATCATCCACTACGTTACATCATCTGTTATATAAGAGAAATAATGTCATCATAGTAAAAACAACGACGACCATAGCTACAACATCAACAAACCACAAACCGACTTCTTCTTTGAAGAACAAACAATTATATACAATCAAAAGCAATCACAACATCATCAAAAAATGTCCACCTTTTACTTTGCCTCTGACCCCTACTTCAACCCTCAACTTTCCCTGCCCTCAAAGGATGCCACCAAGGCGGCCCAAATTGAGACGGTCCTTGCCGAGGTCCGTTTCCCCGTGGAGCGCAGTGACGCCCTGAAGGCGGCCCTCGCCGAGGAGCTGGCCCTAGGGCTGGAGAAGACGCCCAGCCGCCCGAGCGCCTTTCCCATGTTCAACACCATGGCCACCGGAGCGCACTTTCCCACCGGCGCCGAGCAGGGCAACTTTCTCGCCATTGACATTGGCGGCACTAATCTGCGCGTCATGGTCCTGCGGCTGACCAAGAACGAGGCCACCGGAAAAACTGAGCAGAAGATAGAGGTGGACTTTTACGAGGCGCCCGACGAGGTGCGCAAGAGCAACTCGGAAAGGGTAAGTGAGAAAACAAAAGCCCTTTTAAGCAAAACTTAACAGCTCGTTTTCTCTTCTTTCTTCTTAGTTTTTCGGCTTCCTCGCCGCCTCAATTCTGAACTTTGTTGATAAGCACCGGCTGCGAAATGACGCCGACCCTGGTTACCGAATTCCTCTCGGCTTTACCTTCTCCTTTGGTTACGACCAGCTGGCAATTGATAAGGGCAGCGTCGTACAGTTCGGCATCGAGACGAACATTCCCGACGCCATTGGCCGCGATCCGGTGGAGTTGCTGCAAAAATCACTTGATTCCATCAAGGCGCCCGTTCAGGTGGTGGCCCTGGCGAATGACGTCACCTCGACGCTGATCTACGCCAAGTACCTGAAGCCGGAGGCGACTGTGAGTCTAATTTTGGGTTCGGGAACCAATGTCGGCTACATCGAGCAGGTGGCCAACTTTGGGCGGATCGCCGACCGGAGTTCACAAGAGGTTTTCGGAACTTCGGACAACGTACAGGAGCTGATTATCAACACTGAGCTGGGCTTCTTCGGCGACCGAGGCGAGATGGACGGCCGGTGGATCAGCCGCTTTGAGAAGCAGATTGACGCCAGCTCCTTCCTGCCCAGCGTGTACGTCTTTGAGAAGTGCGCCGGAGCGGCCTTCATGGGCGAGCATCTGCGGTACATTTTGATTGGCCTGGCGGAGGAGAGGCTCCTGCTGGGAGGACGAGTTTCCGGTCAGTTGACCACCTAAAAACACCATGTCCGCCAAGGACTGCTCGGAGATTGAGGGCGCCTACTTGGAAAAGGAAACTGATGGTGGAGCTGGCTATAAGAAGGTGGTAACTAGCTTCCTGCAGCGATTGGGCTACTCGGAGGCGGAAGTGACTGCTGATGACATTGAGCTGGTTCGACTGGTGGTGCAGCTGATCACCGTGAGAGTGGCCACCTTTGCTGCTGCTGGTAAGTAGTATTTTAAAAACCTGATTTTATCTTTACAAAAAATTTTAACTAAAACTTTATTTTTCTTTTTCACTTTGCAGAGGTTGCCATCTTCGTCGACCACCTCTCCTCGCTGCCAGTGGTCAAGGTGGGCGTGGATGGGTCGCTCTTTCGAAAGCACCCAAAGATGGCCACGCTGCTGAAGACCATCCTCGGGCAGATGTGCCCCGGTCGAGCGGTGGAGCTCTTTGACGCCGAGGAGGGCAGCAGCATCGGCGCCGCCCTGCTCGCCGCCGTGGTGGTCAGTAAGCGGAAGTGAGGTGATAATGATGAAAATGATGAAAACATTGTACGACTTATCAAGATGATATGGTTGAAGATAATAAAAAACGATACTTTTAATTTGTACAAAGCTTTCAGCAGTAAATGCATTTTGCTTCATTTACAAGTCAGCCCAACGGCCTTTTCATTGGACGCCGGCGAGCCGTTTGCGTGAACACACCAGCAAATATTCGTCCCCACCTCACACTGCCGCCGGCTGTAGTGCCCCTCCGCCGTACAGGAGGGAATCCAGGTTCCGTTTGGAGCTTCAAATAACAGTAAATAAAAAGTATTTAAAATAACTTTTTTACACTGAAAAAACGGCACTCACCGGTAACTGCCTCTCCGCCGACCATCAGCCCTCGCTCTACGGTGAACTTCTCCAGCAGACAGGTGCAGGACTTTTGTGGTCCAACGGTTTTTTCAGAGGAGGAGTTAAGAACGTTCCAGGATGAAGGCGCCGTAACGGGAGTTCCATCAGGCAGGGCACAGTAGCAGAGACGAGTGTTGGGGGCGGCAAAGCACTGCACCGGCTCGTAGTGACCGGTGGCCGTACAGCGAATGTCCAGCCGATTTACCTTGGTGGGCGTGACTGCTTTTGAAGCCTCTTCCAGCTCCTTCACTCGCTCGCAGCTCGACTTTGCTTTGGCTACTGCAGAGAAAGTGGCGGAAAAAGTGGTCAAAAGTAGTAAAATGTAAATGGAATTGAGCAAAAACAAAGTGAGAAACGAAGTTGTTTTTGTTGAAAGCATTTTTAAAAGTTAGTGCACAGTTTTGTTGTATACAAGTTTCAGACTTGACTACCACGCTGCCTATTAAATGGTTCAACTTTTTTTTTGGTTTTTTGTCGTGCAGCAAAAAGCTAACTTTTTTTATCAGAGGGTTTTTACGGGGCTTTTTTTGTGAACACTCACTTGACCTTCAGTACAGTCAGTACAATACTGTACTGTGCTGTGCTTGCTGTCTTCAAATCATTGGCCAAAAGACATGTTAGGTAGTGCCCAGGCTGTAGTACAAGCTGTTGAAGATACAGAACAGATGGAAGAGAGTAAACAGGAGGGAAAACGAGCCGAAAAAACCCTCTTATTTATCGCACTTTTTCTGTCTGTTCACATGTTTTTGTTGTTTTGTGGATGTTATCTAGTTTATTTTTTTGTTTTATCAGTTAATAAAACATCAACAGTGTTGATGGTGGTAAAAACCCTCCAAAACTCGAGTGTTTGCAGGTTTTTAAGAATGAAATACATAAGATTAATACTACTGTGCTTCACAACAGTAAAGACATTTTGCTAAACTTTTTTGCTGTTAAATATGCATCAATTTTTATTTCTAACTTTGCCTGTTTATATCTACAGCTTTAATACCACACAAAAGTTTGCAGACAATTTGCCGGCACTTCAGTCTCCAAGGTGCCTCGCTTGTGATCATGCACTTTTACCACCACTGAATGGGAGTTTCGGTTGAGCACCGTAAGGACGGTGCCATTGTCAGGTCGTAGAAAAACGGTAGTAACAGCGGGAAAACTTGTGTGTTTTGATTTGGTTTCCTTTATTTTGTTCCACTTGTACTTTTCCTTCAACTCGAACCGAGCCGGGAACTAGAAACTTGCTAAAGTGTCCAAGAGCGTAGAAAAACGGCTGTCGGTAGTACTCGCCGGCTGTGGCGTTGATGATAATCGGAGAGTCCACTGAATCAAAAAATAAAATGATTCATATTGTAGATAATGAAAAGTTTACCTCTTTTTAAAATACTCACAAAAATTAGACGCCCAACTTGGTCTGTTGAACAAAAAACCATTTTAGTTTTGCGCAAAAAAATGTAAACTGTAAACATTTACCCTCCAATCTAAAGATAAAAACAATGAAAAACTTTACAAAATTGTTTAACTACAAAAACAAAAGTAATTTACCGGATTCAAAGCCAAATTCCAGTCAGTGTAGCCGACGGCGTATCGATTAAGGTCCTAAAAAGGTTAATAACAGTTATTGGTTGTGATTCTAATATACCTTTTTATCTCCTTATTTTTTCCCCAATTACCTCAATAATGTCCACCGCATATCGATCAAAGGTGGCCCAGTCGCCTAGTCGGACATGAATTTTTGTCCGTGCCACATTTCACTTGCTTCAGTAGGCAAGAGGAATTTGGTGGGGAACTTCTTCGCCAGCCGTTCCAGCATCCCCTTATCCGCCTTTGGACCGGCGTACCAGTGATAACCGATGCCAGAAACGTACCGGTTTGCTTCAGAATCCTCGAGAACCGTCTCTACAAAGGACTCAATTGTAGTTTTGCCGTCCATCGTCACCAGGTCGTCGTCGTAGATCATCAGCTGAAGTGCTCCGCCAAAACCTGACCGATTTAAGGCCGGCCCTAGATCAAGTTTGACGAAATCTCGTTCAAGGGTGGCGTTCAGCCCCAGGCTGTTAAAGGTGTAGTTCGGGTAGAAGCCCATCTGCGGCTCATTCTCCACTGTCAGGCCCCAGAAGGTGATATTCTGACTGCGGTACTGCTCTAAAAACCTGACCAAGTACTGGGCAAACAGTTTGTAGTACCGGCCGCCGGGAGCTCCCTTCAGTAGTCCTCCGTGATGAAGCTGTCCATTGGTCTTCATCCAGGCCGGTGGCGACCAACAGGTGCCAAAAAATTTCAATTGATATGGGCTTTCTTTGATAGCCATTCGTAGAAAGGGTAGCTGATAAGGGAAAAACATTGTTATCAAGTTTTTATTTAAAAGTAATTTTTTTACTTTGTACTTAAAGTCCTCTGGCTGAAGGGCAAAATGCTTCAGCGACTCATCCCCTTGGTTGTGGTCATCATAAGAGTAGGGGCGAGGTGAAAAGTCAGTTCCACCGATGGGAACTCTGCCCAGACTGTAGCCAATGCCCCCCTCAAGGCTAAAGTAGTCCTTGATAAGCTGCCGCTGCAGTTGATCAGGCAGTGAGGCGATGTTGATGCCGGCTATCAAAATGAAACCATTTTATTTTTTTACTTAAGTAACTTATGTTTTAAATTTTTTAAACTTGAAAAACCTGAATCTGTAAAGGCGCCTCCAAAGGCGATGATGCGCTGGTAGGTAATGGTTTGATTGATTTCAATTGTGGTCACATTGTGCTGAGCTGTTGTTGTTGGTGATTGTGATTTTATATTGTTTTGGCCATTTTTAAACTGCAGTTGTAAATGAGAAAATCGGGCTCCTTTTTTGTTAGACACATAGGCAGAAACAACGCCTGGGCTCTTTTTTAGGTTCTCGAGGGGCGGTTTTAATTGCAAATCATTTGCACAGGTGTTACCACCATGTTCAGCCTTGCAAACGCACACTGATGCGCCGTTGCCAAAGCCTCGAGGATGTTTACATGCTAAAAAGTATGTTGTTATTCAAAAAATTATCAAATAGTAACTTTGTAAAATGATGTTTACCAAAAGAAATTTTAGTCAATAAAAGTAATGTTGTGCAAACTAAACAATATAAAAACAGTTCATTTTTGTTTTTAGTTTATTATAATTAAAATGCAAAAACTTTATTAATTTACAGCAAAAAATAATTAAATCGTTTTAGTAATAAGTCTAATAGATAAAAACAATTTAATATTGTTCCAACATTTTAAAATGATAAGCTAATTTAATTACAAAATGATAAATAAATAATCAAAAACAATACAATTAATAATACAAATTTTAAAATTTTTAAACAAAAGTTTGACTTGGTTCTCCTTTTAGTTTCCTTGCTAGGACCTTTTTTTGGTGTGTGAGTCGCCACCGATACATTGAATTTGTTTGTTTTATTCATTGTTTTCTTGTTAGGGCACTGTCCCGATGTGTGAGTCGCGCCCTTAATATTTCGAAAAAAGTTTTGTCAAAAGAGCAAAAGGTATTTTAATGATGATATTTACAAAGATAAAACAAAATTCACTTTTTGAAAAACCCTGTTCTTCATAGTTTCTTTGCTCTTTTTTGTCGTTGTTAATGATGTGGCCGGAAAAAAAGGGGCCCTGGTGGTAACAATCACCAGGGCTTCTTGTTGGCATGTGAAGTCCCATCCATAGCTTAGCTTTTGGGCAGGCTCCATCATCTTTTGCTGTTTTTTCTTCTAACCGTTCTTTTCAACCTTTTCTTCTTATTTTGGAAGCTTGCCGTTTTGCCCTTGCGCAAACATTAATTTGTGTGTTAGCAGGCAGGGAGAGCCTGAGATGATAGAGAACTTCACTCAGCGAGTGCCAAAGAACAACTGACTCACTACAGTGAGATGCGTCACTCTAAATAAAGTTGGGGAATAATTCTTGATTGTTCGAAAATATAAAAAGTTTTGAAATTCAACAATTTGAACTTTTCTGCTCAAAACATTTATGTAAAATTTTTGAATTTTTAATTTAAGGCTATACTCAATTTACTTACATTGAGCTTTTTAGCGCAATCCACCAATCACTTCTTTCAATGAGTTTTTAAGTGAATAAGTTAAGAAAAACCCAAACTTTCAAATACATGTAATAATAAAGCATATTTCCATCTTGAGTGCTTGTCTAGAGGAACTAGCTCTGACCTTTTTGGAGAACTTTGTTCGGTAGTGAAAGACCAGCGTAATCGTGCTCTAAGTGTGTAAATAAAACCAAAAGTCAACAAAGACCAAGAGTTGGTCAATAAGAGACTTTAATCCACTCTGGTAAACCAAACTTGCTCTATTTTCTTCATCTTACTCTTTTCTATCCTATCTACACTTTCCTTTCCTCACCATATTTGGTTTTCCTTCTTTATCAAAGACCTCTATTCTCCCACTTTCATTTCTTTCTTCTATTTTTTCTCCTTATCACTTTTTACTGTTTTTTTTCTTTTTCTTTCAACACACAAATACACTCCTTACCATTAATCAACCTCACTGTTTAACCACTCTCTAATCTTTATTTACCCATATCTCCTTTTCTTCTTTTTTTCCTTTCCTTTACTCAATCCTATACTACCTAATCTAATCTACATTTACACAATCATTATCTGACTGCTGACTACACAATTGCTCCCTGTGCCGATCATAAACTAATCCCTACCCATTTCCAGGCTGAATCCAGTTGAATCCCATTTTTTATCTCTAAATTTTCTATTCAAATAAATCTTTTGTCTCTCACCAACATAGATTCAATTCTTGAGGAGTAAAATCCTTCAAGTAGACTTTGTGTCTTTTTGATAGTACGGCAATAAACGCTGAACTATTACATACATCTTTATTTATTTTGATTTGAATTGTAAATAACAGATTTACATTTATTATCATCTAAACTTTAAACACACGCATTTTTTCACCTTGCCCAAGTGCTTAAAGTGTCTACACAGTCTATTTAGTAGCGAATAGTAGTGGCAAAGCAGAGATATTTGTTTTGCAAAGTGAGAAAAGGAAGAAAGTGATAAGTTGTTGGTAAGAGTTTATCAAACAGTGTGTACATGTGTCTGTGTGTGTGAAAACTACTAGTGAAAACTACAGTACAATACAAACGTGAAAGTAAAAGTCACGGTGCGTTTAGTGAAAACCTAGCTAGTGCTGGTGGTGCAAAGTGTTTCTAACCGTGCAAATTCGCAGAGCGGAAAGATCTTTCAATAAAAACCTGTTCCAGGGCCATTTTTTCAAAAAACCGGAAACTTTCAGGCGTCCTCCGTCTCCGGAATGTCTACCCAAACTGTGTTAGCAAATGTTACTTGATCCGTGTTAGAGCAGAACCACCGTCCGTGCGTGAGAGCTTAGAAAGTCGTCTTCGCCAGAGGTGGAGCAAGAGGGGGAGAAATTGGGGAAAAATGGGGAAAAGGTTAAATAACATAAAAGGATAATATAAATGGTGTGTGTGTGTAAATGTGTGGGTGTGTGTTATCAAAAGCTAATGACTATCAAAAGTGGTGTGTAAAACTAGGTGAGCTGGTGTATAGAAAACGCAAAGTGCGTCTCTAAACTCTAACAGTGTGGTAAAAAGAGATAGAAAAAGCACAAACAAGTACAAAAAGAGGAATACAAGAAGAGGCAAACTGAGAGGAAAAGAAAGAGAGGAACGGTCATCGAAATAAATACAAAGTCACAAATAAATAAAAACAGCAGTAGAAACAGTGCAAGTAAACTAGAGAAACGTAGCTGGTTTTGCAAACAAAAAATAAATAAAAAGTGCAGTAAAAAGCTGAGTTACTAGTAGTAGGTTTTTGTTCTTATTGCCAGTGTTCTTATTGTTGAGATCGCTCATCAAGCTGAAAAATAATAAATTTGATTAAAAAACATCTTTTTAAAAACATTCACAAAATTGATACCATTTTTTTCATTTAGAACCAGCAGCACTGGCCGACACAGTTCGACGACGTCGCAGTGAGGTGCTGCTACTGGTGGTGGCTTTAGTTGAACTATCAAAGATCGAAGTTGAGCCCTTTCGAGCTTGTTTTTTCTGCTTCTGTTGACTAGTTGAACCATCACGATCTCCTTCTTCTTCAATACTATCAGAATCATCGGAAAGAAGTACTGCTGATGATCCAATAAACTAGAATTTGATGATTCGGCTTTGAGCCACCACCTCCCAATCCACCTTAAAGTGATGGCGAATAAAGTGCTCCACATCGGCGACGCTGATGTGAACGGAAAACTTCTGCTCCACATCTCGGTAGTCAAAGGTGAAGACGGGGCCACCGCCGCCGCCGTAAGCGGTGCTGAAAGGTGCCAGTACTCAGGAGAGAGAAGGTAGAAGGAACAGCTTCGATTCTCCTCGCTAATGCCGCCGTGAAGACGGCCGGCAAGGTGAAGTTGTACTTGAAGGATAGAGAGGAAGTGCTTTCAGTTTGATAGGAATTCTTTTCTTCATCTCCT
The DNA here is from genome assembly GCA_024499935.1 of Tyrophagus putrescentiae. Taxonomy (NCBI): domain Eukaryota; kingdom Metazoa; phylum Arthropoda; class Arachnida; order Sarcoptiformes; family Acaridae; genus Tyrophagus; species Tyrophagus putrescentiae. Next base: position 1,658,491 of record JAMZRA010000005.1, read on the forward strand.
CATCGTTTTTGTCGTCGTCCCTTTCACCTTCTCCGCGGCAGAGACACTTGGCCAGCAACGTCGCCAGCTCATTGTAGGTCGTCGGCTCGGAGAAGGTGTGCTCGATGACGTTTTTTCTTTTGATGCAGAGTTCGCCGCCTTCTGTCGAAGCTTCTTCAGCTCGGTGAGCAGCTTCCGCTTGATGCCAAAGAGCGACCAGTTGTCGATGGGGCCAGGCGGAAGGACGGTGTGGTGGTGAAAGTCGAGCTGCGACCACAGCTGCTGCTCCTGAAGGTTGCGAGCAGATTGGGAGGAGCCGCTCTCTTTGATTGAAGATGAGGCGGAAGTTGAAGTGGATGAGGTTCCCGTTCCTCCAACGGCTCGAATCAGCGAGAGAAGGGAGGATGCGGAAGGTGGTGATAGTGATTAGGATTGGGATTCATTTGAGGATACTGCTGCTGCTGATACTGTCCTGGATGAAAGTTGGAGCAGTGAACAGCTGAAAGCGATTCAGGGCTGTTCAGGCTGTGTCGAAAGGGCGATCCGGAGCGGTTTGCGTTTTGCTGCTGCTGCTGTTGCTGCTGATGATGATGATAAGCATTAGTACTGGCCGCCTGAGAGCTTGACTCCTGGGCGGTGATCTTCTGGTAGATGGCCATCAGCTGCCGATTTCGGGCGCTGGTCAGGTCGGCGCCCATGTCGACGTTGACGAAGTTGAACCACGCCTGGATCCACTCGGCGGAGATCAGGTAGTACGTCGTCGGCTCCTCGTCGATGGGGTACTCCTCGTAGAGGTTCGTCGAGGAGTTTCGGGTGGTGGTCGTTTATCAAGTTCACCACCGCCACTACTGTTTGATAGCATCACCTGATTTTGAGCGGAAGGTTTCACCTCGACTGCTTCTTCAATCTCAGGATCGCCACTATCAACTTTTCCATTTCTGCCTTTCTTTTTCATTATCATCAGCAGCTCCATCATTTCTTTCACTGTCATCAACATTGATCTTTCCATTGCTGCAATTGTTTTGATGGACATTATCATCATTGAAATTTTCCTTCTCAGAAATATCTTCATCTCCACTTTCATCATCATCGACCATCTCCTTTTCCATTTCCTTTTCCTTCTCCTCCTCCTCTTCATCATCTTCCAGCATCTCAAAGTGAATCATCGCCTTGGCATTGCGCACCTTCAGCCGCCGGAAGACCATCCCTGGAACGGACTGGAGCATCGCCCAGCGGGACCACTCCTCTCGACGACGCTCTCGAAGCTCATTCAGCGTCGCCGAGCAGATGACGCAAATCGGTGAGTCCTCGAAGTTGGCCAGCGAGCTGGCGGGACGAGGTTGTTGATCACCACCAGTTTGATCACCATGTTCATCACCGCCACCTTCGATTATGTTGGTGATTATCTTCAGCCGCGACATGGTCGGCCCGCCGCCGTACAGCGCCAACAGCAGCCGTCCAACTGGTTCAATCAACGGAACGGCCAGCGAGTTGAAGAACATCCACTCGGTGGGGCGGATTCGCCGGTGGCGACAGTAGAGGTCGCCGTTGTCAATCGGCCCCGGGTCGGCCACCGTGAGGAAAAGGTTCAGCCAGTAGCGGCTGATGGTCACCGACTGTTCGTTCAGCGTCGCCTCGGTGAAGTTTCCGTAGCTCGAGTTGAGGGAGTTGGAGAAGGTCGTCGAACCCCCTGAACTGTTATTGCTGAAGCAGGCCACCAGGCTGGACATGTTCTGCGAGAAAAAGTAGTAGTCGGCGAAGGGATTCGTTGAGGAGCCCTACAAAATTGGAGGAAAAAGTGGTGTTAAAAAAAATGTTCAAAAAGTTCACTCAAGTTACCTCCTCAAACTTCCAGTACCGCTCGAGCCACAGCTGCTCCAGGTCGGTGCACAGGTTCATCGCCGCCTGTGACTTGCTGAGCATCGTGCTGGAAGAAGCTTCGGAAACTGCTGAAACTCCTGAAGAAGAGGACAGTGAACTTCGAACATCCTCAGCGTAGGCGTCAAAGGAGGGATAGGAGGCGGCGCCGGCCAGCGGACTGGCGGACATTCGCTGGTAGAAGAGAATGTAGGCGTGGCAGGCGGCCGCCGCCTGGACCTCCTCGGTGGGGCAGTGCCGCACGCGGACGTCATCGTACTCGTACCACTCAAAGTTGAGGTCATTCAGGGCGTAGGCGGTGTAGTGGCCCGAGTTGAGCTGGGCGCCCTGGTGGCAGACCACCGCCACCAGTTCGTACTTTGCGGACGGCCTGGGGGCGGTGGCGGGGATTTCGTGATTGGGATTCAGGGAATTAGGCTTTGAATCTTCCTCTTCCTCTTCCTCGGTTTCTGAATCCTCTCCATCCTCATCCTCATCCTCATCCTCATCCTCTTCTTCATCAACGGTCAAGTACTTCCCAACATCAAAGTCCACCAGCGGAAACTGCAAGTTGGTGGTGATCTTCTGCAGACCTGAGCCATGACCGCTGGTCACCTGGTAGCGGTTGAGGTGAATGGTCAGCACCTCGGGCAGCTTCTTGATGCGAACGCTCTTGAAGCCGTTGGTCAGGCGGTGGCAGCGGTCGCAGCTGTAGCGGTTGTCCTTTTCCAGCGCTTCAGGGTTGAAGAAGACGTCCAGGCAGTCGTCGAGGTGGACGGTGGGCGGAATGAAGAGGCGGCCGAACCACTGCAGCCAGCTGAGCAGGTAGTTGCTGTAGTACTGAAAGAGGGCCAGCTGGGCTGGTTGAGTTCCGGTAGAGTTGTTTCCAAAAAGAAGCGAGGAAGAGGTGCTCAGGAGGGAGCTAAAAAGAGAGCCCAAAGTTGAGGAGGTCTTTGTCGAGTTTGACTGACTTTGATGAGAAGTTCGGTTCAGTGAATTGGAATTGGATGAAGAAGAGGAGGAGGAGGAAGTGGAAAAAGTTGACTTTATTCTCTGATTTGCTGAAAAATTAAAAAAGTTGATAAAAAAATTTGATAACACTTTAGTATAAAAAGGTTTTATTACCTCCACTTCCGCTTCCCTTCATCGCCCGATCAATGACTGAAATGGGTATGGAAAGGTCTTGAAAGGGCTCCACCGTCACTGAGACACTGTCGCAGACCGTACAACGGACGGTATTTTCCAGCTGACCAGTGAAGATGTCGCTGATGATGCTTCGAGAGTCGATGGTGGTGCTGCTGCTGCGTCCTGATGGTAACGAGAACGAGCTTTGATGATAATGACTAGCTGATGATGATAAAGGCGACGATGGAGGAGGTGTTTGACTGGAGGAACTTTTACTTTGACTTTTTCTGTCGCCCTTTGTTGCTTGACTGTTTGAGGGTGATGAAGAGGGTGAACAGCTAGAAGATGAACAGGAAGAGGAGCCATGGGGGCTGGAGTTGCAGCAGCAGTTATCACCGGTTTCAGCTGTTGCAGTTTCTGTTACAGCTGTAATTTCCGATTCTAGATGATGGTGGTGGTGACTAGATGATGATGATGGTGAGTGTGTTCTTCCCTGAAGGAGCAAGCCGGAAGTCTCGATGCCCTCAAAACCGTCACCTTCGTCATCCGAAGGCATTTCCGCCATTTTCACCGTGAGGCGGATAAAGGCATCCAGTTTGGAGCGGTACAGGCGGCCATGACGGCTGACCACCTCCTCGTAGCTAGCCATGGCTGTTGATAAAAAAGAGAGAAATTTTAGTAACGCATTCCTTATCAAAGGTAACTTTTTAAAAAGAGATTTTACCTAGCAACTCATCGGCAAGCTCTTTTAGCCGAGCTCGATCCGCCGCTCTGGGACTGATGTTTTCAACGTGCAACAACTTTTCCCCTTCTTCTTTTTCTGCTTTTTTTCTGAAATCGACCTTTCTTTGAGCTTCTTTTCTGACGATCATCACCACCATCGCCACCACCAAACATCACCGATCTCATGTCGACCGTCTTCAGAGCGTCGTGGAGTTCATTGAGGAAACAGCGCAGAAACTCCTGGGCGTCATGCTGCTCTCCGGGATGCAGCCAGGGAAAGCGGCGCCAGGTAAAGGAGACCAGGCCCTTGGCCACCACCGTGGAGACGGTGTCCGTTGACAGGCCATAAGGATCCACTGAAGATCGTCTTCTACTGCTGCCTCCCTCCTCTGAAGAGCAGGATGATGATCCCTGAACTCCTGAAGACAAAGAAGAGAAGGAGGAGGAGGAGGAGGAGGTCGAGGACCACATGGCCTTGATGAAGGCGTCAAAGAGGGCGTCAGCGGAGACCTCGGCCGAGTTTCGAAGTCGTCGAAAGTACGTTCGAATGAAGTACATTCGCAGCGGAGTGATGTGGGCCAGAGCCTGCAGAGCGGCGTTGATGAAGCAGGTGTTTCCCAGGTTGACGATGCCCTTCAGGCCTGAAACGTCGGTGGCACCTGTTTAAATGGAAAAGTGGCGGGTGGTGATAAGTTGATAGAAACAAAAACAAAATTGATAACAAAGCTTACGTGGTTCAGGATCCACTTTTAGCTGGCGATGACTAGTCGGTGAGTTGGCCAGGTTATAGAGATTGTCCAGAGGTTCTTCAGCACGAGCATGATTTGAGGTGTTGTTAGACTTTTGTTTGCCACCACCACCACCACCACCGCTTTCTCTGCGAGTTTCATTGCTCATTTTCACTTTTTCTTTCTCAACTTTTTCATTCTTTTCATTTTTGTCCTGTTTGAAATCATTCTCTTCCTCGTCGTCATTTTTATTACCTTCAGCACCGTTTTCACCCTGTTCCAGCTTTTGACTGTTACCGTTGACGGCGGCATTTGAAACAACAGAAGCTTTTGGAACGTTTTTGAACCCAAAAGAGAGAATCCGTTCCTCTTCGCTCTTTTTAGCCGCCTTCAGGCGTTCCCGTTCCTCCTTCTCCTTCAGCAGCTGCTGAGCGCTGGGACTCTTTGCCTTGGCCAAGTTTCGCTGCTCCTTTTGCAGCTTCTTCTTTGCCAGCTGCTGGCGAAAGTGATTTGAGGGCATTTTCAGCAGTGATAGTGTCGATGGTGGTGAGGGTGTGGGTGATGAGGGTGATGATGATGATGATAATCGAAGTGCTGGTGCTGAGGGTGACAGGTGCTGAGATGAGGGTGATGATGATGATGATGATGTGGACCACAGCGAGCTGATGGCCTTGGCGATGAGGATGACGATGATGATGATAAGGGTGGCGTTGTCGGTGAGGTTGATAATGGTGATGCCGGTGATGTGGGCTCCAGGGGGTGAATTCTATAAATCTTCTGATTCGGTGGTGTTGATTAGCAAGTGACTAAAAATGATGACTTAGAATGTTGATGATGGGGATGATGGGATGATGGGGGTGATGAGGTGGTGATGAGGTGGTGATGAGGGTGATGAGGGTGATGGGGTGATGGGATGATTCCTGAGTTTTTGCCAAACTGCTACGACTACGGGACAGTGCTCGCCGCTTAATGAGTAACTCTGTCTTCTGTAAGCGTCTACGACTAAAAGAAGAAGAAAAAAGGTGAAAAATGAGCGTCTATTTATTAAGCTTGTCTAATTAGGAAGCTGCGTGCCTGCTCTACCTGAAATCTACCTAGCTACTAAAGTGAACTGAGTTATTAACAGCCCTCTCTCTTTCAATTTAAGAGTACACCTGACTAAAGACAAATGTCAACTGCAGGTAAAAACTAATGACTTTTGCACACTGCAAACCGTCTGCAAGCTACTGCTCATTCCTCTTTTCTCAGCTCTCTCCTTCCTCTTTTGTTTGCTCATGACGACCGCCTTAGAAACCGCCAAGAAATGGAGTATCGATGGGCTGTTTGTTTGCCGTACAATGGGTTTAAATTGCTGTACAGTAGAAAGAAAGGGAGAGACGAGTAATTAAGATGATAAAAAGGAGACAAGAGAGTGAGTGCGTGAGTGTATTTATGGATTGAAATGAAAAATGAAAGAGAGAGAGAGAGAGAGAGAAGATAGAAAGAAAGAAGTTGATAAATAGGTGTTCTGTTTACAAAAGAGCTGTACAACAAAACGGTAATGAGCGAGCAAAGTGCTGGGCTATTATTAATTGCTCAACTAAACTAATTAAAAGAAAAGAATTGATTGCCTGAGGGCAAAACAAAATTGTAAAAATAAGAGAAGAAAAAGTCAATGTTCGAAAAAGTACTCTAAACAATAGAGATTTTAAGTTGTTGAGTTGACTGACTTTTTAATTTTTGTACAAAGTGCTGCTACTATTTAAACTTTGACAATTAAAAACACAATCTAATGCGCTTTTGAATCTATAATTTTTTACCAAATAAAAATGATTTGTATTTAAAGGTATTTTTTTTCTAAGGTACTTTACAGTACATAGGACTCAGGTGACAGCAAACAAAATGACTGATGATTATGTGGTCTATGCTGCCGCCGCCGGATGTAAGTAAGGTAGCGGTTTTGTTTTGTCAATAATATTGGCATAATAAAATGCACCACTTAAACCAGTTCAACCAGACTTTACCTTTTGCAAGAAATATAATAATTCACTCATTACACTCGTTCTAAAAATTCTCCAACACTACTGCTCAGCAAATTTACTTTAAAGTTTAAGTCTTTTTGCTCAAAAACGCTCTCAAAAGTTCTGCGGATCAGAATTGCTGTTGAACTGTCTGTTCTCTCTGCTGAACCATTAGGAAAATCCGTCAAACCATTAGCCAACGCAGTTTTGTGCATGTACCTGTACAAAACAATTGCACTATGACTAATGACACACACACAAACTATCGTGAAGAAAACAAAAAGGAAAAGAAGGTGAGACAGCAAAAAATGAGGCAAAGAGAGAGAAAGAGAATTTAGCTCAAAAAAGACAAACACAAATGTCCGTGCTGCTTACCTTTTCAATTCTATTTTCTGAGTTGTTTTGCAGTTGTTGTTGTTGTTGTTGGTTTTAGTGTAGAGTTGAACCCGTTGCCGTTGCCTACGCAGCCACAAAGACTATCACCACCAAACAAATGAAGACTTTTTTTGTTGAATTTTCTAACATAAAAAGTCGATGATCAAGTGCTAATGATGTGATGAATCACCAGCAGTACTAGTCTTTCCTGAAAGTAAAAGCGAAAAACATTTGTAAAAAACGTCAGGAGTAGGTAAAAAAAGAAAGTGAAATAATAAGAACATTTGTCAAAAGCTGACAAGAAGTAATAGCTGGAAAAGAAATTCCGTTACGTTCCGCTACTCAAAAATTTACCTAGTTGAACCTGTACTTTTGGCAAAATCAATAAACCACAAGAGACCGTACAGAAGAGGGCAACTGCGGCGACCATTACTGCCGTCGTCGCCGCAGTTGGATCGAAGATTATAGCGTGAGAGGGCACAATTTAAAAAATGAAGGAGAAGAAGATGAAGAAGAAGAAGACGTTAGAAATTGAAGCAAAGAAGAAGAAGAAGACTTTAGCGGAAAACACGAGTGTCGGAAAGTGGGTGAGATGATGATCACGCAAAGTTGTGGTAAGTGGTGAGATGATCAATTGAGCTGGGGATTAAGTTAGGTAAAACTAGAAGGTAAATAGTAAGGCAAATGAAAAAGAGCAAATATAGCTGTTAAGCACACGTGAAGTGGCAGCAGTAGCAGTACCTCAGGTAGGTGGTGGTGGTGGTAACCCGTTGGACACATAGCGTTCCATTTCACTGTCTGCGGGGTAAAGCTAACGGAACCTTCAGGATAATAAGATAATTTTTTTCACTCACCACAGCTGCAGTAAACAACAAACACACAGACAGGCAGACACACACAGAACACAACACTCAATCTGTTCTCTTTAGCAGCAGCAGCAGCAGCAGCAGAAGCAGTGACAACAGCCACCAAGCGGCGTCGGTTGCTGTGCAAATAGAAAAGTGGAGAAAAGGCGAGAACAGAGGCGAGAGAGAGAGAGAGAGAGAGAGAGAGCAAGACGGGAAATCATAACAATTCATAAATCACCATCTGAAAAGGGGAAAAGATTCTGTATACAGACTAGGAACTGGATCATCACTGGATCTTCCAGTCAAAGTATAAACAAAAGTCGGTAATCAGAGTGTTTACATTTTGAAAAAAGCTGCTGCTGCTGCTGCTGCTGTAGATGGGCTTTCAGAAAGTTTTACCAATAAACAGTTTACATTAGAGTCACTAGAGGCCGCCACCGCCACGTTTTCCCCCTCATTTTCTTCGCTTGCAGTACAGGGAAAGAGAGGGTGCAGCGAAAAGTAAACACTCGGTGGCGTCATTTGGTTGCTACTGCTGCTACTTCTTATCACTTTCTCCCCTACTTTCTCCTACTTTAATTTGGTGGTTGTGACAGCGACTGGTGTGCAACCCACTGAAACAGACGAAGAAGAAAAAGAAGAAGAGTAAGTACTTCTGTTTGATGATAACGCTTTATTGGTGGTCATGGTGAGGGGCATCAACGGCGGCGGCGGTGGTGCTAGCGGTGGTATCATCATCTCATCGTGACCACCACCCTCATTGTCGTTGCCACACACTGCCGCACATTGTCACATTGTCAATGTCATCAACTGGAGAGGATAGCCACTACTTCTTCTCACTTTTGACTCCATCGACTCACACTAGTTCACTAGTACTGCTTCAGTTGAAGTTGAAGTTGCAGCTTTTTGAGGTAACCACGCTTTTCTCTTTGCTTCACGGTCTGTCGACTGTCTACACATCTTCAGTACATTTTATCAGCACTATTTTTCAGCACACTGTCCACTGCTTACAATCAACTAAAAGCATAGTCATTTCTGGTACCAAACGTAACCAGAAAACAGGCATATAAACAGCTCTCCCAATCCGCAAAACCTATTTCACTCCACTTATAACTGACTACAATTTTCGTCTCTTTTCGTCTCACAGATTACTCCAGACCACACTTAACCACACTCTGCTTCAATCAACAAACCTTCATCATCCAAAAGCAGAACAGAAAAGATGACCTCCACCTTCCTCTCGAAAGTAGTCCTGGTCACTGGGGCCAGCTCGGGCATCGGCCGCGAGGTGGCCGTCCACTTTGCCCGTCTCGGCGCTCATCTGTCGATTTGCGGCCGAAACGCAGCGGCCCTCGCGGAGACCGTCGCCCAACTGGAGCGGCAGCGGTCGGAGCCCGGTCAGCGATTTCACCAGTCGGTCGTCGATGTGACCGTTGAGGCCGATGTGGAGCGACTGGTCAAGGAGACGCTGGCCGCCTTCAACGGTCAACTCGATGTGCTGGTGAACAATGCGGGCATCCTCGAGATGGGCTCCATTGAAAGTACCGATCTGGCGCAGTACGACCGAGTGATGAACACCAATGTACGGTCGATCTATCAGCTGATGATGCTGACGGTGCCCAGCCTGATTGCCAGTAAAGGTAAGTGAAAAGGTAGTGCTTGATAAGTCTTTACTGTGATACTAAAAACTTTTCTTTTCCCATTTTCTTCCTGATAGGAAACATCGTCAACGTCAGCTCGGTGAATGGGCTGCGTTCCTTTCCGGGCGTGCTCGCGTACTGCGTCTCCAAGTCGGCGCTGGATCAGCTGACCGCCTGCACCGCCGTGGAGCTGGCGCCCAAGGGCGTCCGCGTGAATGCGGTGAATCCGGGCGTCATCACCACGGGCATTCAGAAGAAGTCCGGACTGACTGATGAGCAGTTTGCCGCCTTCCTCGAGCGCTCCAAGCAGACGCACGCCCTGGGACGCCCGGGAGAGGTGGACGAGGTGGCGGGCGCCATTACCTTTTTGGCCTCGCCGGCGGCCAGCTTTATCACCGGCGCCTGCCTGCCCGTCGATGGTGGACGACACGCGATGTGTCCTCGTTAGGGACTTTTGGACGTGTGTGTGTGTGTGTGTGTGTAAATGTACACAAATTTGAGACTTTCAAGAGTTAATTCCAAATGCTGGATGCAATGAAGTTACAGTTGGCAGTTTTTTATTTGAATGTCTGTTTTTCCATTCCGATCACCAGGAATAAATAGAAACTCCATCAAAATAGAAACTCCAACAAAGCAGCAGTTTTCCCGCAATCTTTCCCAGTCTACTGGGAGGAAAAGTGCCCAAAGTGCCCTGAATTGACAGCAGGGAATGGACTCTGGCTCGTGAGCGCCAGTCGTTCTATCGGCACTGTTTACTGTGCGCACCACCACAGCTTTTGCACTGCCAAAGTTACAAGTCGGCTATAATCACTTTGGTTGCACGTAACGTTGATTGTACAAAGTTTTTTTTGCTGTTGTGGTGGTGCCACTACTACGACTGGAGCTGACGCTTAACTGTCCATTCTCTGCAAACTGACAGAATGTCCGATTTGATCGTGCACAGCGCTGAGCTCTTTTTACGCAATGTCTCCCTTCTAAGTCGCTCGCTCGCTCTCTCTCTTTCTCTCTTTGGCAGCAGTGGCAGTGGCGGCAGCACCAGTTCCAGCAGCAGCATCCAGCGTGCCTCACATCGACGCTGTTTCCACCGCTTTGAGCCCTCTTTTCCGCTCATCTCTTTTCCTCTTCCTTCCATTGTTCTTCACTGCCCTGCCCTGTCATTGCTTGACTCTGAATCGGCTCTAGGGAGTTCTTGCTTATCAAGTGCTAGTAGTGCCTGTTGCTTGTTCGCCAGCTGCTGAAGCCTTTGCACTGGTGTCATCACCGAAGTACGGTAAGTTTGATGACCACTTGTACTTGTGTCTTTGAGGAGTTCTCAGGTGAGGTGCTGTTTACCAGGTATCACTGACTAGTGACTCAGTTTAGAGTGTGTGTGTTATTGTTACCAAAATGACTAACGAGCTGCCCCGATTCGTGCCTGTTGATTGACTAACCACAGCGGATTGTTTATGTTTTGCTACTGAGCTCCCCAGACAGTGTGCCATGACTAACTGAACCAAAACAGCGGTGTTGCATTAACGGGGGCATTCATAAACTTTTATTCGTTCCCTATTATTACTATTAATATTGGCCCCTATTTCTGGCCCTATTTACTCTATCTAGCCACCATTCCCAAATATCTAGCCTAGCCGACTAGCGGCCAATCTGGTAAATACCTTCCAGATTGTTCTATCCGCGGCGAGCGCCCCCATGCGGGCAGTCATTGTAAACAGAGCAGGCTGCCGCTCGCTGCGACAGTGTGATGATTGTCCCCTCCAAGCAGAGGCAGATGCTACGTCGTCTAGCTTGCTTGCTTGCTTGCTTGCTTGCGTCAGCGGATCAGTTTTCAGCGATCAGCAATCAGTTGGAAGCCCCGATCTCGAGAAGACCCGAAGCAGTCCCGATCAGATTGCCCCGGTCGGTGTGACCTGTAGCCCCACAGATCGTCATCATTCGCATTCACTCGCAATCACTCTCAATCAGTTTACCCCCCTTCGGAGAACCCAGGGCCGAGTCGCGGTGAGACGCCCGCTTGCTTGCCTGCTTGGTGTGCTCCCCGAGCTCCGGTTGCCAAACAAACACACACACACACACACACCCCGAGCCTAAGTAGCCTTGGCCATTCTTAGCTTCGGTTCACAACGCCACACAGCAACAGTGTAGGTAGACGTGGTATCTTTCATCAAAAAAGTAATCTTTCATTGTGATAAAGCCATCTGCCAATAGTGGCAACAATCGCACCTTGTGCTAACTGCTAACTGCTAATTAAAACCATACCGCCTTGTTTTTCTTTTCGACTAATCACAACTGATCTTGTTCTCTTATTTCAAAAGGGCAGCAGCTTTACCTCAAAAGTCGCGAAGATAGCCTCAAGTAGCCTCTGCAACTAGCCACTGTCGGACACAGCAGCACAACGCTTAACCCCTAGCGGTAAAACTTTCAAGCAGCCCTCTTGTTTACAGTATCAATAATAACAGTCAGTAAAATAATAACTCGACCACTTTGTATTCTAATCACCTCTTTTCTCTTCTTACAGAACCAGACTTCTCTGCAGACCAGCCAGCCAAACTCGCCTTTCACCCATCCGGCTCGTATTTCACAGCAAAACAAATCTACCGCATTTGCCTCGAACCCCCGTATTTCAAAGTCCCACTCTAATCACTCCCTTCAAAAAATGGAGTACCCCGCCGATTCGATCTTGCCTGAGGGCCTGAAGCAGCCCCAGCAAAATCACCAGCAAGTGAAGCCACCCCAGCCGAATCCGGCCCGGCTCAAATCTCTAAACCAACTTCAGTCGTGGATTGAGGAGCTCCTGGCGGCGGTCACCTTCCAGCAGCAGCAGCAGCAGCGCAGCATCTGAACCTCGATCCGGTGGGCGATATAATCGCCCGCTTTGTGCGAAAACTCCACCCGGGTACCTTCCACCAGCAGATGCCCTTCTTTGTGGCGGTCTTCTGCGCCACTGTCTTCACCCGACTGACCGACGACGACCCAGGCCCAGGCCACTCCTGTCAGGCGCCCCCGGAGGCGGTACTTCCGGTGCTGCACCGAGCCCTCCGAGCGGTGGAGTTTCACCTCAACCTCCCGCACGTCCTCTTCCACCCGGCCAGCATTTGGAGGTCCTACCATTTGGTGGAGAAGGTGCTGACCTTTGCCGTGGTGGAAGTCTGGCCCAAGAAGCCCCACCAGGTGGTTCCGCTTCGAAACATCTACGTCTACGACTGCCTGGAGGACGCCCAGGCGGCGGAGGCGGCCTGCGTCAAGGCCGGGGCGGAGGTCACCGAAGAGGAGGACTACATCCGCATCAACCTCCCGCCGCCGATCGGCTATCTGCGCGCCGGTAAGCGGCACTTCTATGCGCGAAACCGCGCCCTGCTGGCCGCCCTCCTCCAGCGGGTCATCGAGGAGAGCTGCGCCCTGCAGTACGCCGCCGACTGCATCAACGACGAGATCATGGCCAGCCGGCCGATGCCCCTCCACCTGCTGAAGTCGTTTTGGGCGGATCGCTGAAGAAGGCTCTGCAGTCGAACTGCAGTTCGGTTGCTGCTAAAACAGTTCTGCTGCCCGCCGAAAAGCCTGCCGAGAGTCATCTTCTTCTCGTCGTCCTCCAGGAGGCCACCTACTGGCTGATCACCCTCCGGCGGTACTTCACCCTGGCCGACGGCCTCGACCGCCGGGCGGTGAAGAGGCTGCTGATCCGCTCGGAGGTGGCCGACATGTTGCGACTCCTCGCCGACCCGAAGGCCGCCTACGGAATCGTGGAGACCTCCAAGAGTGCTGACCCCGAAGAAGAAGAAGAAGATGGTGATGGTGATGGTGTGGTGATGATGAACATCATCGAAACTACACTGCCCTAACAGCAATCATCTCGCCCTGCTGCAGCTGCGCATCCTCGCCGCGCAGCTGCTGTACGACGGCCCCTGGCGCCGGCCTTTCATCGCCTTCAGCCGAGACTGGCAATCGCCGTACAGCGGCAACGCCGCCTTCGGCAATTGGATGATCGGCGGCGGCGGCGGGACAATGTGCAGCCGCTTCAAGCCGCTCATTCTCCGCTCAGACTGGAACGACTGCTTCTGCGACCACCCCAAGGTGCGGTACTACGTCGAGGTGCTCCTGCTGACAACAGGACGCATTGACCTCGGCTTCGACAATGAACTGGACACCAGTCATCCCTGCGTTTTCAGCCTCCTCCTGAACATGCCCGGCGGTACGGTGGCGCTGAACGGCCGGAAGGTGGCCACCAACCTGTCGGCTAGGTACGAGAAGCTTGAAAGCCCGAGAAGTTTGAAGCCAGCCACTCAACCGGCAGTCAAAGTGGTGTCCATCCTCTTGGCGCCGGCCGAGAAGCAGGACCCCTTCAAGGCGATTCGCTTCTTCGTCAACGGCGAAGAGGTGGTGCCCATTGTTGGGCGGACACAGACACAGCCACAGCCACAGCCACAGGAGCTACTGAAGTCACTGAAGTCACAGCCGACATCCATTTTAGACATTCTCCTGCTGTCACCGGCGATGCTCACCATCATGCCGACTGACTACCAGCAGGCGTTGATCATTCACCGCTCCAGTCGGTGGCAGTTCGGCAGCCTGATTCAGCGTCGCGACGCGGCTAAAAGCGACGACGACGACGACATCAACCAGTTGTCTGTGCTCGGTGGTGATGGTGAGTGTTCACACCCCAGTTCTACTACCCAGTTCTGCTACCACCGACAGGAGCTGCCCTCTTCCTCTTCCGGTGACGGTGGCGGGGTCCTGAAGGCGAACCAGTGGCTCCTGGCCGAGTGGCCCACCTGCAGGAACTACGAACTGGTGGAGGATTTTGTAGAGCGGCAAGGCCACATGCCCGTCAATGAACTGGCGAACCTCGGTGAGGACCAGTTGGAGGAGCACCAGGAGGAGGAGGAGAAAGAGGAGAAAGAGGAGAAGGAGGAGACAGCGGCAGAAGTTCAGCCGGCGATGATAATTGAAAATGGACAGCTGCTGCTCATTGATGAAAAAGGTAATAACCAGCCAAAAGATGATCCTCAGCCGTCATCAGCACCTGATGGACTGCCAGCAGTTGCTCCTGCTGAAGCTGAAGCTCCCGTGATCTCTGCGAACTCTGCTGATAATGATGGTCAACTATCACCACTAACAGCAGAGCCACTAGCATCTTCATCTTCATCCTCATCCTCATCTGCCAACAATGAGCAGTCGTGGACAGCAGATAGAATAACACTACTTATCTTGGCCATGCAGATTTTTGACGACCAATACGGAGACGCCAACAACAGCAAAGAAAACAGCGAGACTGTTTCAGATGTTCAAATTCAATCTTCGAACACTGAATCTTCGAACTTATCAACTCCCAATCTATCACCTCCACCACCACCACAACCACTACCACCACCACCACCACCTCAGCCCCTGATTGCCAATCCATCACCCCCACCACCACTACAACCACTACCACCACCACCACCACAACCACTACCACCACCACCACCCCCACCTCAGCCCCTGATTGCCAACCCCCAATTGCCAACCGCGCTTAATGCCAATGAGCTTCCCAACCTACTGCCCGTTCCCAGCCCTGTCTGGCCACCCTTCCACCGCATCACCGCCACAATCTTCCGCTACCTGCCACCGGACGCCCTGCTCGAGGCCAGAAATGTCTGCCAGGCCTTTGAACGGTACAGCCAGGTGGCCGCCGCCAGGGTGCGCCACATGACGCTGCTCTCTGACCAGCAGGCGGCGGAGCTGGTGTACGGCAAGGGCGACGAGCTGGGCCCCTTCTTCTACACCAACACCGTCGACGGCTCTTTTAGTTCATTTCGCGTGGCCGGAGACGTTGACAGGGCGATCGTCGCCCGGTCGGCCTTTGCCCTTCGCATCAGGCTCGCTGATAACCTTCGCTATCCAATGGCCATTGGGCAGTACTTTTCCAACGTCACCTCGCTCACCTTTGTCCAGCGAACACTCTCCGCTGATTTCTTCTTCCCGCTGATGAAGCTGCTGAAGGCGTGGTCCCGCCAGCTGACCTCCCTTCGACTGATCATCTTCACGGAGGGCGTGGCCGCCTTTGGCCTGCCTCCCCGAGAGCGGCAGGCCTGGGACCCAAATGAAAAAGGCTTTAAAGCGACGATTGATTTGGACATCGAGGACTTCACCTTCGCCGGGCACTTCCGCGCGTTGATCAACTCGCTGAACAACCTGCCCAAGCTGCGCCGGCTGACGCTGAAGTACGCGAAGATACCGGTGAACACCTTCGACCAGGCCGACCTCGCCTTCGTCCGCCACCTGGAGGAGTTCCACCTGGTGGGCGTGCCGCTGTACAGCATGCCCAGTGCCTTTCTCGCCTACTTTGCCAACGGACGTACGGTTGAAGAGGAGGTGACATCTGAAGAATGTGGATCCTCCCGACGGCGAATGAGCTTCCGCCTCAGTCACCACCAGCCTCGAGAGTACAGCTCTCAGTGTGGCTTTCGCCACACCTCCCTCTACACCGCCCACCAGCACCTGCTCCGACAGGGCGGCCTCCTCTTTGCGCCACTGCCCTCTGACCGCTGTGACCGCCCCCACCAGGTGGACCCCGTCTTCGATCAGAAAGGTCCGCTGGACTGCTCCAACGCCCTCACCCGGGCGCACATCGGCAGCAACCTCCCCCACCAGGACTTTTTTGACCACTTCCTGAGCGGCTTCCAGGGCGGCACTCCGGCGCGCTGCGGGCCACCTTCGAGGCGTTCTTCAGCAGGCAGCCGAACCTCGAGTTCCTCGACCTCCACTACCTCCCCTGGCTGCCCTCGTTTAACCTGCTGACGCAGATGACCAAGCCGGCCACCTCGCTGCGCTTCATCGACGGCCTGGTGGTGATGGGCGAGCAGTGGCCCCAGTTATCTCCCAGCACTGCCGTCCTGGCGGTGAAGAAGAAGCTGAAGGGTCTTCGGGTGCTCCTGAAGGAGTTCTTTCACCACGACTACCTGCTCAGGGTGTTCACCGAGCTGTCGGTGGCCTTTCCCAAGCTGAACTGCCTGCGCATCGTCGACTGCCGAAACACCGACAACAAAGCCGGTCACTGCCTTCAGTGTCCGGCCAGGGAGAAGAAGAAAGAGGCTTCGAAGAAGAACCGGAAGAAGAAGGTCAAGAAAGAGGAAGGAGGAGAAGGAGGAGGAGGAGGAGGGTTTGCTGATGAGGATCAGCTGCGGCGATTCGCCGACGACTTTGAGGAGAAACATGACCATCAGGTGAAGATTGAGACCAAGTTTGAGCAGTACGCCAAACGGCCCGCCAAAATCGATTGCTTTCTGGCGCTGGTGCCCGAGCTGAAGACGCTCTTTCCCAGTACGATCATCGTTTATGAGTAAACTAGTATTTTGTTTTGATTATCTTTATTTTTATTCTGCTTTTTTCAAACCTTATTCTGCAAACTTTTTTAATTTTTTTTATAATTTTTTAATCTTTTTATGCTTTTTGTGTACAATTTAAATCACCTTTATGTTTCTATTACTCTTCAAATCACTTTATGCTTTTTTTATTTTTTCTTGAAATCACATTGCTTCACATCTTGAATCATCTATTGTTTGACAGCACACACACACACACACATTACACTTTGCAAACATTGTTATCATAGCACTGAGACATTGTAAGCATATTTGCAATTTTTTATTATATTGAATCAACACGACATTTTTAACTGCACTTTGTACATACGTTATTTCACTTTTAAAAATAAACTTTTATGTTTTTGATTAAATGAGTGACTAGTGAAAAGCCAAAACTCTGAATGACTGTTTGAGGATGCTGAAGATCAGTATCCTCCTCTTTCTCCTCCTTTTTTACTACTTTGGTGTGGCTCATCCTAGTCCCTTCATTTTCTTCTTCTTCTTCTTCTTTATCATCCTCTTCACTTTCAAATCAAATAGCCTCAGCTTTCTCTGGGCTCGTCTCTTTCTTTCTCTTCTGATCACTGGTCATCATCATCATTACCAGCAGCAGCACTGCCACCACTGCCCTTTTTCTGCCGCCAGACAGGCCGATTGTTGGCAAGACAGGTGACTAGCTGAGAGAGAAAGAGAGAGAGAGAGAGAGAGAAGAGAGAGAGAGAGAGAGAGAACAGGATGGCTCACCTTTGACCTGAGGTAGTGTGACCTGAGGGCTGCGAGGGTCGCGTGGACGAGACTGCTGCCACTGCTACTGCTTTTACTGCTTTCCAACACAGGTGAAACACTTTACTGGGCAGTGGTGGCAGTAGTGGTAATTAGCAGGTACTCTCTCTCTCTCTCTCTCTCTCTCTCTCTCTCTCTCTCTCTCTCTCTCTCTCTTTCTTCTTCACTCCCTATTTTTTTTCTATTGGGACCTCTCTTTTTTTGCCCCTTCTTCTTCTTCTTCTTCTTCTGTTGCCCTCAGGGTCACAGGTTGTAAGGGCAAAAGTCGCACTGCTTTCTTTTTTTCTCTTTCGTTTCCCTCGTCCTGTTTGTCTGCTCATCGTCGCCAGCAGTTCTTCTTCTTCTTCTTCTTCTTCTTTTTCACCAAAAAGTGATTGTCCCCAGGCGGCCTCTAACTTTGACTGCTGTTGCTGCTGAGGTTGCTCAAATCAAACCGGATCTAATCATTGGGGCTTTAGTCTCAGTCAGTCTCAGTCAGTCTGTCTGTCTGAGCAAACTTTTGACTGAAGACAAGTGTGTGTGTGTATCTGTTTGAAGATGGAGAGAAATAAGCGAGAATAAGTTTGACCAGTTCAGTTTACATTAGTTCATTCACACTCACAAACATACACACACCAATGTAAATAGAAAACGGGTGAAAGTTTTCCAATGAGAGAAAGAGATTGCAAATGGCACACAAATCATTAGCATCTTTTCTATTTTGTGCAATTTTAATTTTTGTGGTTGATTTGATGAATGTTTGTGTGAGTGTGTGTTTATTAAAGGATAGTGATGATGGTCAGTGTAACGTTTTTGGCTGAATAAAAAAGCGATGAATTAACTAAAAAAAATAATTGTTTTGTGTTCATTATTACACATTCTCAAAATGTAAATAATTGACGGTGTAATAAAACAGTCCAACTGTGTTAAACGGTTGTTTTCTCGAAACACCACTAACCAGCCAATCAATAATAAAGTGAACACCTGAACATAAACTCTGTAATAGCCAATCAACTACCAATGATCATCATATAATAATAAAGAAAAAAAGCAATACCAAGTACTTGTCACTGCCCCTTTGAATACTTAATTGGTTATTTAAAAGTGAAAAAAAGAAAAGAGAGGGTTGCTCTACAAATATAAATGCTATAATTTGCCTTCTCAGTTTTGTGCTCTCAGTTGGACGTCCTCTTTTTTCTGTTTCCCTCTTTTCCCTCAAAAACCTTTGACTTTAATTGCTGCAGACAAGCCCAGTAGCTCTCATCTTTTTTCCTCCTTTTTTCTTTCTCTCAGTTTACCGCCACTTCTTTACTTACCCTTCAAAAGGTAAGTGAGCAAGGTTGGGCAGCCAATCTGTTGTCTGCTTTTGATGATTAATTATCATTGCCAGTGTTATTCTTCTTCTTCTTCTGCTTTTGCTGCTGCAAAAAAAATCAAAATTGACAACGGCCGAACTGTGTGGTAGTAAGTGGCAGTTCGTGATTACCGTGAACTGCCACTTTATGTCTTCTGTTCAACAAAGTAAGAGAGGTAAACTGGAACAGAACTGAATTGAAAAAAAGTCAGTGATTGCTAACAGAACAAGTGGATGAGATGAGAAAGTGAAAACTGAAAGTGAGAACGGCAGTTTGAAAAGCAAAGGAAAAACTAGTTTTGTTTGTTATGTTTGATTAGAAAAGTTGATGAAATAAAAGTATGAAAAAATAGGTTGAATGTCTGAGTTTTTTGGCAAACAGTAAACAGGTCAATTACTCTGATTATTGATTTTTTTCTAGTTGAACAATTACAGAATTTTCTTTTAACACAAAATTTAAATAATTTAAAATCGTTTTCTAAAATACCTTGAAAAACGTAAAATAAATGCTAAATATTTGTATTGATTTACTTTTAAAAAATGCGCAAAAGTAGCCCCAGTGCACAGTAGCCTCAGTCACGAACTTGACCTCTGACCTCTGACTAGGTCAGAAAGGTCTGCCTAATTTTAATTGTTTCAATGTCAACTAGTCACTAGATCACACACTCTGATTACCGCCAAACATAGTAGCCAAGGTCTTTTCAGCAGGTACTAGCAACTTACCTGGTCCTGAGAACATGACCTTTGGTATCACCTTTTGTCTGGACCTTTTTAACCCCTAAACGTGATAACTGCCAAGAATGATTAGCTTTTTTATTGCAAATAACAGGAACACAACCACCACCAAAAATTGCAACAACCGTTTAAATTAGTTTGCACTTGTAACTTTTACTTTCACTTTTTGTGCTGGCGGCTGTTCCCGGACAGAAGAAAACAGACGAGCATCGTGTGACGCTGGGAATCAGATATGCTATTATAACTGGTGATAAAAAATGAAAAATTAAAAAGTAACAAAACTATAAGTAAACTATATGTAGAAAACAAATCATTTGTGTAGAAAAGATTTTAGTAGTACAGAAAATAAATCTAATTTGCATTGGAAATTTTAAAAAAAAACTTTACTGAATATGCTAATTTAGACTATGCTTAAAATGAAAATAATTTTAATTAACAGTTTTGAGTTTAAAAAATACTTTAAAAATTTTTATCATTTGCCATCTACTAATTTTATTAAACAAGCAAAAACTATAAAACAAGTTGTCACATTTTTGGTAAGGCAGCAATTGTTGAAATGACAAATCAAGTTAAGCTTTATTTTATAAGCTTTTATTTATAAGCAAACACAATGTTGCAATAGTGCCATTGCTGTCAGTTTTGATAATAACATAATAATTTTTAAAGTTATGTAAACTTTTTCAGACAACTGTTTTTCTAATGTTGTTTTTATTTTCCCGATTTGTCGAAAAGTGCTCGTTGTCAGCTACTGAATTTGTTGCTTTTAAATTCATTACCCTATTTGATATTTCCGGTGCTTTCTAATAAACCGTTTCAGCCGTGGGCTTTAATTTAAATTTATTGACAAGTTGCCAAAGTTTAATTTACTTAGCTCTTTTTTTATTTACTACACTTAATGCTTTCTACAAATATCAATTTCTTTTAATTTATTCTCAATAACTTTGTTTGTATTTTTGTAACCTTTTCTTAAAATTGAATCATTTGGTTTCACAAGAAAGTTTGTTTATTTAACTAGTTAGTTCCTTTTCTGGTGCTACATGCACTTATCACGGCCAATCAGTTTTTTTGATTTGTCAAAAAATTGCTACTAAATTGAACCAGTTTGACAGTTGCCAGCTGTTGGCAACAAATTGACATGGTCATTTCCAATTAGTGTTGCAGATATCGTTTAATTTTAATTTTTGTTGTTGTTTTTAGTGTATTTTTTATTACTTAAAAATCAATACTCAGCATTTTTTTGTTGGCTCAAAACTCAAACTCATTTAAAAACTCAATTTTGTTGTTGACAAAGTTTTGACTGAACTACTAATTAGTAACAACCAGTTGGAAAAAGAAATAAATACAATTTTAGAGATAAACTGAAGGTAATTAAGGCGTATTGTATCTTTCAACAATAGCAAGCTTTATTTAATGTCAATCAAACTAAAAAGTGCATTATTTTTGTAATGAAAACACTTTTGGAACAATTAACTTTAGAAGCGCTGAGTGAGAGTGAACACAAGCATACGTAGTCCAGACTGACTTTAATGGCAAAGAGTAGCTGCTTATATACACAAACAGGCGACGTAACTTCGAACTCTCAAAGCCACGTCGCTAGCGGCCTATGGGCCGCTACTCTTTTGATTTAAAAGTGAGAAAATACCCGTTTGACATTAAAACCATTTAGTTTTTATGCAAAGTTACAGCCAGACACCATAGCACAGACAACAAATTACACTTACAAACTCATTTGCATATAGTGAAAGCAGTTGACAGTCAAAACAGTGTTGATTTGTTTGAAACCGGGAAAAACACTTTCAAATTATGGCAGGCAGAGAAAGGTACACATCCTCTTGCAAATTTCATCTTTTTTCAGCCATAATCATAATTTACCCCCATCAACCATTACCATCAACACATTAGTTTCCGGGAAATAGTAGAGAGTGAAAAAGCAGGGAAAAAAGTGAAAAAGGATATCGAAGATTCTTCTTCTTCCTTCAGGGACGGACATTAGGCAGATAAGCAAAAGCATGCACGCAAATTTTATCTTTTTTAAATGCCTGAAAAAAACTTTATTAAAAACTACTATTGTTCACATGTTTTTCCTTTCATTACTTTCACTTCTACGTTCTCAAATTCAACTAAACACAACTTGTGTGTTTGTAAAAAAAAAGTTTATTTTAAGTGAACTCAACTTGATGAGATTGAGATAACCTTTCTTCATCTGATCTCATCTTTTCACTTTCTCTTTTTTCAAAGATTTCCTGACAAGCAGCAAATTCTTCGTTTGATCAGCAGCAGCAGCAGAAAAGGCAACCGCCTGTTGTTCGTACGTTTTCTAGCCTAGTCGTTCTCAGCAGCAGCAGTGGCAGAAGCAGCAGCATTTTTCGTCTGTTCTGGCTTCCTTTCCATTTCTTTTCCCTCTTCAGTCAGTCATTCTCTTCGGCTTTGCACTTTCAGTTGCTGTCAGTTGCTTTGCAGTCGTCGTCGTTGCCGCCGCTGCTGTTGCTGCCGTTGACACAGCGGGCTGCAACGGCTGCAAAGCATTCAAGCCTGCTGCTATTTTTTTTCTTGACCAGTTTGTGAAGAGGTGCTGAAGAAAACTTGGTATTTTGTGGTGTGTGTGTGTGTGTGTGCTGCTTATGCTGTTAATTAAAAGGTTTTCTTTTCTACTTTTCATTTTTTATTTTTGTTTGTGTACCAGTGTGCCGGCCATTGTGTCAGCTGCATTTTGTCGCGTGTGTGGTTTTTTTCTCCTGTTCAGTTTGTCTGTCTGGCTGCCAACTAATGTTTCTGCTGGTTCTCGGCACTTGAGCACAACCACCACTATCACCATTTGTCACAATAATTTTGCATTTGATTGCCCCTTCGCTCTTTCTCTTGCTTTTTTTAATTCACCAAAAATTCCATCTGCTGAAACGTTCAGTTATTTGAGTGTTGACTGTGTTTCAGATTGATTGGCTGCAGTGGCTGGTAAGTGCGTTATCATTAATCATCAAAAAAGAGGTGTAATGAAGCCGAAAAATGAAAAATAAACTTTACTGTAAAAATAATTAAATCATTAAAAGTGAACATTGATTTAAGTGTTTGGCAAACATAAAAGAAAAATAGCTAGCTAAAAACATTTAAGAAACAAAATGTTAAAAAATTACTCGATTTATACACTGTTTTTATTTAAAAAATCTCAGTTTATTACTCTTTACTGAACACCAAAAACGCCTACCTCTTTCCTTTAAATATTTTTTCTTACAAACTGCCAATCCGATCAGCGTCAGATCAAGTGTGGTCTGATGCGGCTTGATCGTCTGCAGCTGTTGCTGATGCTGCTGAAGTGACTGTTTTGGGCTTAGGTTTCTTTCATAATCGTTCAGTCCTCTCTGACATTTGCCAGTTTCATTACATTACATTACATTACATTAGTCAGTTTGTCAGCTATGAGCTTTTTGCAGTCTCGATGTCTCGATATCTGCCCATTATTTTTGCAAACCCAATCTTAAATATTTGAAATCACACAACTAAACACTACACAACGACCAAAAAAGTTTCAGTTTCTACACTTTCAAAATATCATTTTATTTGAAAATGAAAAAGTATATCTTTTTCTCAGGTGAATCAAAAATCATTAAAAACAGCCTTAAATTATTTGCAAAATATGCAAGTAACATGTAGCAAGCAGTATATTCTAAACTTTAATCTTTTAATGCTAACAAATTTCCGCTCAAGTAGAGACAAAACAAAAGTGCAGTAGTACATCAACAGAAACTTTGTTTTGTCTGCAAAAGCAAAGGCAAACAAAATTTCATTCAGTGAAACCATATAAACGCCAAAACATATCGTTTTTCTCGTGATCGTTTTTGCATTAGCAAAAAAAACTTTTGAAGCTCATCATGTCATTAGTCAGTAGCACTTGTTTTCTTTATCTTCCAGTAGTCTTTGTCTCAATTATTTTTTTGTAGGTATTTGCTTTTGTTGTCCCAATTTGTTTTCCCACCGTCACCATTATCTCATGTCTCTGTTTTTTATTGATTGTCTTCGTATTGAGAAGTTGTACTCATCATGTTATTAGTTGTTTGTTGTTTGTTTGCCTGCTGTTCAACTGGCAAAAAATGCAGACAGTAGTAGACAGTTGTTGCTGTCAACATGTTTTTCTGTCAGTTGTTGATTGCAATAGCTATTTGTTTTTTGTTTTATTGATAAATTTTTATATGATTTTTTTGCTGCGGTTTGTACAATTTAATTTAATAATTTAAAGTTTTTGAAAAAATTGCTTAGAATTAACTTATATTCAAATTAATGTTAATGAAACTGTACTTAAGCTGCCTGCTCAAAATAACATTTACGATATTCTTTTTTCTGAATAGTTAAAATTTGCATTTGTAATAACAGACAAAAAGTTTTATATTTTAAAGTTAATTGAAAGTAAAGTTTGATTGCTCTGTGTGTGTGTTTTGTTTGTGTGCAAATTAAAACTTTTTTTTATTTAAAAGTTGGTTTAGCATACTAAATTTTAATTAAGAACATATCTGCTTAATTTAAATACAACTTTTTTTTAATTTATCAAAAGGTTGCTCACTTATTGCACAGCATATTACTTAAAATTAAATACAGAACAATTTAAAACTTGTTTTTATTTTTTAAATTAAAAAAGTTTTATTAAATTCTGCATGTTTGATTTAAATGATTATTTTAATTTAGCAGTGTATTGTAAAAATTCAATTCTATTTACAGTGTTTTTCCTTACGTTATCTAACATTTGTCAAAGAGCAGACAGCATAAAAAGTGCAATACCCTTATGTCATGCTATTTTTTTCATTTTCATCATTTGTTTTTATTGTTGTTGTGTCACCTGCAACCAACTGGCAATAATTATAATTAGCCTCTTTTGCTGCTGCTGCTGCTATGTCTGAACCAAACTTGTTGCACCAGGGTTTAGAGCTTAAGCTGCGTAAGCTGCTCACCTCAAATCTTGTTGCACAGCTGTGTTGTTCTCATTCTCATATTTATTGACATCACTTTCTTTTATTAGCTGCTGCTGCTGTAATACCTAATGATGCTGATGTTTTATTTCTTCATTTCATCATATGTTTTCTTATTTTACTTTACTTAAAGTTTTTGAGTAATTACCTAATGAAAGCAGCAGCAGCATTAGCAGCAATTATAAGGCCATCAACAGGTAATTGCCAGCGTTTGTCTTCTCTCGTAGTCACCGGTTGTCACCTTTTTAGTTTTTACAACTACTTTCTTTTTTTCTTTTTTTCTTTTTATTTACAACCATCTGGTGACAGACACACACACACACACGCCGGAGTTCAGCAGTTTTTCTTTAGACAGTGCAGGACTTATCTTTAGCAGCAGCAGTAGTACATCACTTAACCTAAAAGCTAAAAAATACAGTGAGTCGTACAAGTGAAAAAGTGGAGAAACTAAAGCTTTTAGCTAAGCTTTTGTAGTGGTGGTAGTGGTAGTAGTTTTGCCGTACATCCTGGTGCCGATTTTGTTGGTGGTGATGGTGGTGATCATGTCTCTCTCTCTCTCTTTTTCTTTTTGGTGGCGGTGACGATGGTGATGGCGTATTGCATCCGGCTTTGATAAAAGAGAGAGAGAGAGAGAGAGAGAGAGAGAGAGAGAGAGAGAGAGAGAGAGAGAGAGAGAGAGATTCTATTGTATTGTACTGGAGCAGTATACTTCTCTCTGATACTCTACGATCACTGTGATCTCAATAGGCATTAGCCTTTTTTAGTTGGTTAGTTGCTCAAAAATTGACTCACACTTGTTAGTGTGAATGAAAGAGAGAGAGAGAGGGTAAAATGAAGAGGAATAACGAGAACAGAACAAGACTAATTGATTAAAAGGAAAAATTGGAGCTTTTTTAGTAATCCTGGTTGGCTGACTAATTGGTTAGAATTTGTCGTATTTATTTTGTTTAATTTGAAAAAGTTTTTTAAATAAAAAAAGCTCATTTTGCAATATAAATTACCGTTAGTAATAAATTTTCTAAAGTGCTTTATTTGTCTCTCCTCTTGTCTAAATGAGTTCTCATCAATTATACAAAAAGCATTATTTTTCAAAAGTACAATAATTTGTAAAAGTTTTACTAAAAAAACTCACAAACGTTTTTTAATTTTAGGAAAAATGTTGTTGTTGCCATAGCGCTCAGAAAATGCTGCTCAGTCAATCCAACTAACTCCCGTTAATCTTCTTTTTGGAATAAAAAGAAGATGACCACAACCACCACTCACCTCCGATCACCGGAGTGTCATTCACCGCTGCTGCAGTCGTTACTAACATCTCCCGTTCATGGACATCACCACCCTCCCATTCACCCCCATCAGAACTCCTATTCCTCCCCACCGCCATTGTCCCCTTCTTGTCACCCTCAACAAACACCAGAGCACCAGTGCGAACCTAAGGTGTCCTCAAGCGGTGTTGAGAAACTGTCCTCAGCTAGCAACCTAAATATTATCACCACCACCACCACCACTACCACCACTTCATCATCTTCTCCGACATCATCATCATCCTCCTCGTCACCCCTCGACGGCAACAACAATAACAAAGGCAGCAGCAGCCAGCAGCAGCAACAGCATCAGTTGCAAAAGTCAAGTTCATTGCAAAGAGAGGGGAAATGGTGGCAACGGACTACTCTTCTCTCGCCTTCTCCTATCTCCTTGTCACCTCGACGACCACCACGACAAAAATGACTACAACAAAAGCAGCAGTCAAAATGTTGTCGTACAACAGAAATTACAACAACAACAACGGCAGCAGCAGGAGAAAACAGCCGTTGTTGTCGATTGCATGGCCGCAAGTCAAGAGTCGCTGCAGCGCGGCAGCAGCAACGGCTTTCACCACTATCACCACCTGCATCACAATTGATGGTGATAATGCCTCTGTCGTCACCCTCACCACCACCATCATCACCATACCATCACCAACTAATAATGATGTCGGTGTTGCTGTCCACCACCACCACCACCGCCGCCACCATTCCTCACCGCCATCAGACGGCTTCAAGGCGGCTGAAGAGCAGGCTGACGACTATTACCACCATCACCACCACCCTCAACTTCAGAATGAAGCTGCACACCGCCGTTGTACGACCGTTGTACGACAGTAGAAGGGTCAATGACGAGCACTGCCACCACCACCACCACCACCACCACTTCCAATGATCTGTTTTTGGCCTCTTTAGTCTCCTCAGATTCATCAGTTTTATCATCATCATCATCATTTTCTTCTCCTCCTGTCAGTATTCAGCCCAACGATAGTTCTACGTTTCAGCTGCAGCACCGCCTAGCCAAAGTTGATCTTCAGCCATCACCATATTTGCCATTTTCCTATATCTCACCACCATCACCACCCCCACCACCACCACCGATTACCTCTTCATCTTCAACAATGTTTCCACCTTCTGCTGGTTTGAGCCTCTTCTCAACACCGGCAAACATCATCAATCATCACCACCACCATCACTCCCTTTCAAATTCATTTATCAGTTTTGAGTCTTTTAACGACAGCAGTCGGCGCCAACCGTTTTCATTGGGCGGCGAACAACAGCTCTGGTCAAATTTCGACAATTTTTCTTCATCAAATTATCATCATTCTTCAGCTGTCATGTCTTCAAACGCCGCAAAATCACCTTTCCAGTGGCCCACAAATGAGGAATTTGGGCACCTTGAACCGCTAAACATTGACAACTTCATCACGCCGACTTCTTCTTTAAATACTGCCAAAAAGTCCTCTACTAACACTGTCCCACATCAACGGCAACATTCCTCAGCAGATTCCTCTTACAATTCTGATGATGATGATGATGGTGAAGGTGCTGATAATGATAATGATAACGATAATGAAAATGCTGATGATGATGATCAAAACGTCTTCTGCGCCAGCGTCGACCTCGCCAAAATCGTCTGGCGACATCGTCGACTCGGGAAGCTCTTTTGATCCAAGCTCACCTAAAAAAGGAACAGTAGCTCCTTTGGAGTTTTCAGAAGTTGCTTTTGAGAGGGGGAATGACAGCTTAATGATACCTTCGCTTGAGCACTTTTGGCAGGCAGAAAAGGAGGATAAAACCTCTTCATCTTCATCCTCATCCACCAAAACGCTGACTTTGAGCTCACTTCTTCACGAGGAGATCAATCGAACCACTTCTGAAACGCTGTCTCAGGAGTATTCTGAGTGGAGTAATAGCCCCAACTCCAGGCTAATGATAGAATCAGCACAAAACAATCACAAATTTTCAGAGGACTTTGCCAGTTCACATCAACCTGACTTTATTACCGTAATTGAAGAGCTTCTTGATGATGAAAAAGATAATGAAAATGAAAACGAAATCGAAAATGCTGAAAAACTGTCTCAGTATTCAGTGAATTCTGAAGGTGCAAGTTCAAATTCCGGAAATTCTTTCTACTCTCCTGCTGCTTCAGTGGAAAACTTGTCAACTGCTGTTGTCCAGCAGCTATCAACTATTGATCTCTCCAATCCTGAAAGGGCCGAACTGTACGCTGAAAAGCTAAAGTACTCTCAAAAGTTGGGCTACACTGAGTCGCAGGTGGCGCTGGCCGTAGAGAAAGTGGGCATTAAAGCGGCAAAAAACGACTTTCTCAATGCGCTGATTTGCATTGGAGCAACAACAGCATCGACAGCAACAAATCTTAAAGATCAAGTTTAACAACTCGGTTGAACAGAACAATGGCCATCAAAAGTTTGCATCTTCAGATCTTCAGCTAGCCAACTTGAGATAGTTTCCAAAAGTATTCCACCAGCAGTCGTCCAACAGCAGCAACAGCCATCGCATCATCCGAGCCTCAACTTCGACCGATCGTCATTGACGGCAGCAATGTCGCCATTAGGTAAGTGGCTAATTTTAGCTAAACTAAAAAAGCCAATTAGAGCACATCCTCTTCTCATTGATCTCATTTAGTTAGGGTTGGTTCTAAAAAGTAAATTGCATCCTAGTTTGATTTTTTTGTAACAGTGGATACTAGCGACAACAATAGCCGGATCCAACATCAGCAGCAGCAAAAATTGGTTTTTAATCACTAGACAGTAAAGATCTTTTCTCGCTCTCAGTAAAGTTGCAAGCACAAGTGAACCCCTTTGAACTCTCACTCTCGCTCACTTGAGCTTTAGTTGATAAGCTCAAGCCCATTATTTTTGCGCAGGCAAATATAAGAGAGTGCTTGTTTTTGATAAGGAAAAAAGGCTGTACTTGCATACCTGCATGTGCAAGGGATTGCTGCTGCTGCTTATCAGACAGCTCAGTACAGGAACTGATTTGACCAGTTTTAAGAGATTTGCAGGCAGGTTATCAATTGCAGACAATGCTGATGATGATAATAGTGATTACTGATCAGTAATAAAGTGCAACCTGAGAATGAGTCAGAAAAAAAGAAGGAAAAGGAGGAATTGCTGTTGTGTACGGCTCAACTGATAAAAAAGGTTATAAAAAAAGATTAAGTAATGATTTTGCCAAAAACAGTTTAGAAATTCGTTTTAAACAAATCTAACGTTTTTTGTTTTTTAGTCATGGCAACAAGGAGGTTTTCAGCTGTCGAGGCATTCAACTCGCCATTGACTGGTTTCGAGCCAGAGGTCACCGAGAGATTACCGCTTTTGTGCCCATGTGGCGCAAAGCAGGCGGAAACGGAAGTTCTCAAAACGGCCAATCCCGCTTTGACATGCCGGTGACAGGTAAACTTTGTCGGTAACTTTTTTTATTGAACTTGTTAACTCATTTCACCCCATTTCAGATCGCCACATCCTTCTTCAGCTGGAAACTGAACGACTGCTCGTTTTCACGCCCTCCAGAAACGTTTCCGGCCGGCTGTTGGCCTGCTACGACGATCGATACGTTCTGAACTTGGCGGTGAAAAATTCAGGAATCATTGTTTCCAATGATGAGTACCGAGACTTGAAGGGGGAGTCGGCGGAGTACCGAAGGGCCGTTGAGGAACGTCTGCTGATGTACAGCTTTGTCGGCGACGAGTTCATGCCACCGGATGATCCACTGGGGAAGCGAGGACCAACACTAAACGAGTTCCTGAGATTTCCGAACAGTAGCTCGTCAGTATCGTCAAGTACTTTAGGACTTCCGTTATCATCCTCACTGTACCGACAGCCGTGTCCGTATGAGAAAAAGTGTACCTATGGGAACAAGTGCAAGTACTTTCATCCAGAGAAGCAGAATGGAGGTGCCAATGTAATTACAAATCACAAGTCCATTGCTGATTTGTTGGGAGTTCAGCAAACTTTTTCAGTGACTGGAGTTTCCAGCAGTAAACCTGCATTAGCGAAAACTGCCCTAAAAATTCAGCAAAGTCTGCCTGTGAACTTTCACAGTGGTGGAGACCAATTAAGTTCAGCCCCCACTTCTTCTTCTTCTTCTTCTGCGACAAAACTGCCGGCAAACATTTCCAAGCAAGCAC
The DNA here is from genome assembly GCA_024499935.1 of Tyrophagus putrescentiae. Lineage (NCBI taxonomy): Eukaryota > Metazoa > Arthropoda > Arachnida > Sarcoptiformes > Acaridae > Tyrophagus > Tyrophagus putrescentiae. The sequence goes on from JAMZRA010000005.1 coordinate 1,688,363, forward strand.
TTTGCAGAACAAAATCTACTGCTGTTCCCCTTTCAAACAGCAATAACAGTCACAACATTTTGGTGCAGCAACAAATTGCCTCAAAAGAGCAAAACATCGTCTTGTCTCCATTTGTCGCCAAAACACCTGAAAGTGGCCAAAAAGTGGTCAATGAAAAACTGCTGCAACCAAAACTGCTGCAGCACAAAAAACTAGAACGTCAGCTGTCTATAAATCCTTTTTCCAACTCTCTGACGACAAACTCCGCAACTGGTAATCGGAATTTAGTGGCCAAAATCACAGCCAAAAATACTACTTTAAACAGCAACAGCAACATCTCAACTTCTAACTTGACCAATTTGGCTGTTCCTGGAACACTGTCACCGCCATCACCGCTTTCTTCCGCTTCATCTACCTCATCCCTAAACTCACAGCCAACAGCACTGTCTCCCAAAAGCAAACTCCTGCAGACCAAAAGCTGGGGCTGCACTTCATCCTCAACAACCAACAATTCTAACTGTTCATTCAACGACCAATCAAATTCCAGCACTTTACTAAAACCCTACAGCAAATCATCCCGAGCACTGAATGACCTGCCCTCTTATCAAAATAGTCAATATCATCTTTACCCTCAGCCACAACAGAATGCCCCAAAGATGCTCTTGAACGACAATACACTGCTTTTCTTACCTTCACAGCCACAACTTCAGCCTCAAATAGCCAAAAAGTCTCTTCTTGTCAAATCACAATCAGCCGTCGGTTCTACAAATGCAGCAACAGCGGCAGCACCAGTTGTTCCAATCTATCACCAAAACTTTCAGCCTTTTCAACTTCAGCCTCAAGGTCCTCCGTTTATTACAGTAAATCCGCCGTTTCCGGTTATTCAGCAGCAGCAACAACAACAACAACAACAACAAAACAACAACAGGAACTTCTTCAGCATCAACGATCACTGCATCAAATGCTGAATGCCATCAATGAGCAGGCAAATGCAGCGGTCCTGGCTGCAGCCACATCGGCGGTGCAGCAAAATTATCATCAGCAGAACTTGGGTTCTTATCATCACCACCACTATCCTCACCCCAACCAAAATCATCAACAGCCCATTATTTATCAGAACCGAAAAGGAGTACCAAATGGCTCATCACTGTATCCACCACAGTTTCAAAGCCTTACACCACATCATCCTCAGCTTCAGCAGTCCCATTCTACGAGCTCCATTACCAGTACTTCCCATCACCCAACACGACTCCAGCATTCGCAATTCTGTACCAAACTTTCACTTTTCGTCAACTTCGCGCCAACTCCTTCCTACTGGCATACCTGTATACCAGTTAAATCACCAGCGCTAAAAAGCAACTCACACTCCAAAAAGTACTTTATCCACTAAACGGCAATAAAAGTAATCCGTCAGCCGTCGGCAAACTGCCCTCGACTTGGTGGACCGTTCAAAGTACATCACTCTGTCTCTCATCATCACACATCATCTCACACCATTGAAACCCCATTTCTGCAATACCCAAATCACCTTATCACCACTTATTTATCAACAATCCATAACTTCACAGTCATCACCGAAACCATTCCACCCCATAAACGGCCACTTCTCTGACAGGCGGACCAAGCGTCCAACTACGCCAAACTTTCCACTCTGACAGCCGGTCCCAACACCAGCTACTAAAACCACTTTAGTCTTTCTTCCTAAAACAGCAAAATTGAATCCAACTCGCATGCTACTTTTACCGTCGCCCTCATTCACACAATCATTACTAATCAAATCAACCAAAAGCATACGCAACTTACCCAAACACTTCACCCCTTCAGCTTTATCACTATCATATCATCACCAGATACACAAATCACTCAAATACTTCCACTTCTCTTCATCAAATCAACAGCCAAACAACGTCTGGTCCTCGATCACCGTCATCTGCGTGAAATGCCGCCACCTGGATGCCATTCTAAAGGGCACCCTTAACACTTACAACTGCATGATTCACCTCCAAAAGCATATAAAACAAAAATTTCATAAGAGGGTTTAGGCCAATCACGCTCCACTTTCAACGATTCTCGACAGGAACATATAATTTACCACCTTTCGCCAGTCTTCCTGCGATCAGGTTCGCCGAGCATGGAAGTTGCCACCTGGAAGATTCAGCCGATCCTAACGAATTAGCACTGATATCGCCATGCAAAGTGAAGAACAGATAAAAGTTACACAATTAAAAAATTTAAAAGATTTGCTTTTTTGGCATAACTCGATATGTATGACTTTGATTCATTATTGAGCAATGTTGTTTAACTCTTATGTCATTGGACTCAGTTTCATAAAATATTTTTTGTCATTTTTTGTAACAGTATTAAAACATTTTGATTTTTATAAAACTACGTTTTTATAATTTTTGTCAATTAAACGCTACTTTACAATTATTTTTTCATTTTGTTTGATTTTTGTCTGAACCAGTTTTTTCTGTGTGTCACTTTTGCTAGTTTTTTATTTAATTTTTTTTGCCTATTTGTTCATTTTAATTGTTTTTAGCTTATGTGTTGTTTGCTTATTTTTTTATTAAAACAAAAAATTGTGTGTTTAAATGCTGTAAACTCAAATAAAAATTTCTTTTAAAGTGTTAGCAAATCTGACTTAATTAGCTTTGCATCACTCTGACCAGGTTCAGTGTAATTCAGTGCGCACCACACTTGTTACTGCTTACACTTAAGTTTGATTCAAGTGTGGTGACAATTTCAAAGTTGGGATAGTTTATGTTAGTTCCATGAACAATAGAGGTCCAGTGAGTGACCGTTTCAGTTACAAATTCAATGATTCGATGAGCTGACAACCGAAAATAAATAAAAATTAAAATAAATTAAAAATTTTCTTTTTAATCACTTACGTCGAACCCAAAAGAAGCCAAGCAGTGTTTCCTCTCCGTTGTTTTTTAGTCCTAGATCACTGTAAAAAAGTACCTGGTACTCTTTTTCACTGAAATTGTTCAACTCATCAATTGAACACCTTCCTCGGCGTTCAAATCCGGAAGCGCTTGCGGCAAAATCGACAAACGGTCCCACTGGTTTCCAGTGAACTGATTCAGCGCTGATTTTTTTCTGCGTAACCGAATCAACCGTTATTAGCTCGCACCAGTAACTGAGTTTTCGGTCAACATGTTCCAGTATCTCCAGGTCAAAAGTAGGAAATGCTGCTCTCGTTCCAAGGTGAGCTGAGGAGTTGACGTGCTCCTTAGAGACAAGAGTCACTCGTCCAAATGCTTTTAAAAATTAAATTAGGTTTGTAACTAAGCTTTTTTGTTTGTTTAGTCATACCTTCAATTTCATAGTCTGCGATTAGTCCATCTCGACTGCTGAGGAATGCCACTTGATATGCACTGCTCTTTGGGTTGAATTGACTGGGCAATGAACAGGTGAGGGTAAAGGGATGATGCAGAGGAACATGGCTCACATTACTGATCAGGGTAGGCAGGGAGAGAGTGGTCGTGGTGGTGATGGTCACTTTGTTAGAGTAAACAGACCTAAAACTATTGTAATAGTCATCGCAGTAGAACTTTGCACTAAATGTTTTCATGGTTGTGATAATATTAACTTCAAATGTGTTACTGGTGACAGTGGTAGTACTGCTCACAGGTTGTATTGAAGCAATGTACGGTTTGTCATTATTATTAAAGTCAGTATAAAACAATCTTTGATTGCGACCCGAAGTTAATGCTGTTGTTAGTATTGCAAAAATTTTGTTATTTTAACAAACAATTAATTTGTCATAAAAATAAAACTATTTTGCTGTAACTTTTTTACCTGGTATAATATAGTAGGCAGTTGGCCTAACATTAAAAAAATTAAAATTCATATAAAATGTTTTATTTCCAATAGTGTAATTGTCCGGCATTTTACATTTCATTGTAAATGCACTGCCTGCTGACACAGTGCTAACATTGGTAGAGGCTATTGGAGGTGGCGGTTGTATTATAATATCTGCCAACATTTGCTCAAAAGCAATGACGTAAATTACAAAAAGTAAAAAAAACTAAAAACAACCATTGTACATTTTGAGCCAACATTTTGAAAAAAAGTTGCAAAAAATAAAATAATTTAAAAAGGTAAAAACTTTGCAAATATACAAAAAATTATATTTTTTTATTAACAATTTAACTTACTGATAAAAAAGTAGTTTTTTTATAACCATTAGACATTGTTTTATTATCTAAAGTACCATTTGTAAGTTTTTGGCAAGTTTTAACTATTGCTAAAGCTTGTTTGTTACATTTGTATGCTGCAAAATTTTTATTAAATAACAAAAAAACTTTCTTAAAATACAAAAACTACAGTGCCTCTACGTTTGACTTGATCAGCCGTGCGCTACTTTGACCAGGCTCAGTGTAGTTCAAAGAACACCACCATTTGCTCTGTGACACATTCCAACCTAATTCAAGCTTGCCTACTACCTCAAAGTTCGGATACTCGACACTGCCGCCGTGAACAATAGTGGTCCAGTGAGTGACCTTTTCAGTGACAAACTGGGTTACTTGATGAGCTAAAAACAAAAAAATTAGTGTAAACTTTATTTTTAAATTTTAAATTCACTTACGTCTCACCAAAAAGTAGCCCAGCAAATTGTCGGCGCTTGGCTTTGTTCCAAAGTCACTGTAGAACAGTACTTGGTACTCCTGGTGACTAAAATTAGTCAACTCATCAATTGAACACTTTCCTCGGCGTTCAATTCCTGTTATATTTGAGCTAAAGTCGACAAAAGGTCCCACAGGTTTCCAGTGAGCTGATTCAAGGCTGATGTTGTTCTGTTGACTAGTTGAGCTGACTGCCAGAAGCTGGCACCAGTAACTGAGCTTCTGGTCGAACTTTTCTGTTATCTGCAGGTCAAAGGTAGGAAATGCTGTTCGCGCTCCAGAGAAAACTGAAACGTTGGCCAGGTCTTTGGAGACAAGGAACACCTTTCCTGATGCTGTGTTTGCGCCAATAAAAAGTAAATTATTTTTTTATTTTGTCATTGATTATAAGCATTTTTATTTGTTTAGTCATACCTTCAACTTCATAGTCTGCGATTAGTCCATCTCGACTGCTGAGGAATGCCACTTGATATGCCCTGCTGTTTAGGTTGAATTGACTGGGCAGTGAACAGGTGAGGGTAAAGGGATGATGCAGGGTGACATGGCTCACATTACTTATCAAGGTGGGTGAGGAGAGAGGAGTAACGGTGGTGATGCTCACATAGTTAGAAGGAATAGAATTTAAACTATTGTACCCAGCATAGCAAGAAAAATGTGCACTGAATGTTTTCTCGGTTGTAGTGATAACGATTTCAAACATGTTCCTGAAGACAGTGGTAGTACTGTTCACAGGTTGTACTGATGCAATATACAGTTTGTGATTATCATTAAGAAAAGTATGAAAAAACTTTTTATTGCGACCAGAAGTTGATGCTGTTTTTGGTATTGCAAAAAAATTGTTATTTAAACAAACATTCAATTAGTCAAAAAAATAAAACTAATTTGCTGTTATTTGTTCACCTGGTATTTCAAAACTGGCAAATATTCCAGTTGTATCATAACCAAAATACATATCAAATTGTTCCTTTCCAATAGTGTAATTGTCTGGTATTTGACATTTCATTGTAAATGCACTGCCTGCTGACACAATGCTAACATTAGTGGAGGCAATTGGAGGTGGCGGTTGTGGTCCAGTATTTGCCAACACTTGGTTGCTGGCAATAAGTTGAACATTCAAAAAAGTCATTAATGACGACCATTTCAAAACTTGAACAAACATTTTAAAACTAATTTAAAACTAAAATTTTTTAGTTTAAATTAACTTAAATGTATATGTAAAAAAATAAAACAGTTTTTAAATTTATCAACAATTAACTATTTTTAGTAGTAAAAAATAAATTTTATATAACAAAAAAAGTTGAGTTTAAATTACTTTAAAGAAGATAGTGTTTGTAAGTAGTTAGAGATAAAATTATGATTGTGCTAATTATTTTACTAAAAAACAATTAAATATTTTTTAAACATATCGATTTGGACGTAGGTTAACACACTTCTGAGTTATCGATCGCTATGACGATTTGCCTCTTCTTAGTGTTCACTAATCAGAGGTGATCAACATACGAAGTGATTAACTCAGTCACCACATTTAATTAAAGAATTAGGTTTTATTAGAGAGATGTAAGATGAGGAGGTGGTGACACGAGTTAAAATATGATGATGCGGAGAGGTCATAGGTTAAAGGTGAGTATGGTGAATATTGGAGTATTAGGAGTGATCGGAGATATGATGAATATTGGTGCAAGGAGAGTGAGTGAAGGAGTGTAGAAGTAGTAGGCAACAACGCCGTAGAGGTGATGTGAGGAGCGGTACTACTACCACAGTGGGTGGTGGTAGTCAGCACAGGCAGTCAGCGGTTGTTGTCTGCACAGTTAGTCAGGATAGATGTTCAGCACAGGTATTCAGCATTTGAAGGTCAGCACAGATGGTCAGCACAGGAATTCAGCATGAGTCTTGAGGATCTGGTAAGATGGTGAGAGTTTCTTCATCACCAAATGAGGGGCCCACTGAAAACGGTACTGGCAGGCATCCCCTTTTATACCCCCAAGAGGGAAGCGGATGTCTACCTTTCAGTGTGTCTTCAGTTCCAGGTTTAGCAGAGGTTTGTGAAGGTGGAATCTTCTAGAAGCTTTTCTCTGACAGGCAATTATCTTTTTCTGACGAGTTGTGGCTCGGTCGTTTTCGGTGCAAACCGAAAAAGCATGTGTCAAAGGTGTACAAAAGTTTGTGTGTACAAAGGTACATGACCTTGAATATCGGTGTGAGTCCTAACACTGTTTTACAAATCGTTTTCTACTTTGAGTGTTGTACAGTGAACGCAAGTACCTTATGTTCTACACCTACATTGACTACTTCTTACAAGCGTACAGAACTCTCTTCAAACTCAAGCCTATCAGCGATGCTACTTCACAGCTTCTTCACAACATCAGTTACCAAGCAAGAGGCGAGAATGACTATTACGTCATTTGTGAATTCATGTTCCTTCTACAACAACGGCCTTGAGTCTTTACCGTTCTCAGCACAGAGGATGGTGCTTGCCCTTCACAACATATGTGACACAATTCACTTATTCACAACAAAGTATTCAGGCCATAGCTTTCTTTTTGTAACTGCATCATTTAGTGCCACACTAAATAACTTTTCTATCGATAAACATAAATCATTTTTTTTATCAACACATATTTTTTAAATAAATTAAATTTTATTTTAATAAAACTAACATTTTTGCGTAAAAAGTAATTTTTTAAGTTACTTCAAAAAAATGTTGTTTTTGTAATTAAATGTTTTTTAAATTGCTAGTAACATTAGGCAACAAATTGTGCTCACAATGCAACTTTGCTCAAACTAAAACCTACAAAAAACAAATATATTAAAACTCAATTGTTGTACACTAGCTTGTAGAAGAAGATGATGCACTTGATGTAGAAGAACAAGTGCTAAAAAACAAAAAAAATAAGTATAAACGTTTTTGTAACAAACTAACTAAAATCCTACTTTTCCTTGAGAGGCAAAAGTGACCGCGCCGTATCGCCCGTACTGTACGGTAAACTGCCGCTCAGTGTGAAAGGTTTCAATGTACCGGTGAAGTTTGAGGCGGTCAGGCAGCGGCCATCTGCGGGTCTGTTTCTGCACTTGTCTTTTCAGTTTTCCATTATGCAATAAATTTCTATCTACAATCCTTTTCTCCCTCTCTTCCTTCTCTTCTCTGATTTCCGCCACTGAACATCCCATCACCAGTTTGACAGGCCTGTGCAGCTTGAGACTGAGCATGGCAAAGAAGAAGGTGAGCGCAAAGATGAAGCCGAGCTGGACAGCCACAAAGGCCACGGTGATGCGACGCATGTTTTCGCTGGCAATCGCCCCCTTCGCCAGCATCAGTATGATCAACGCATTCATCGGCAGATTGGTCATCACAAAGCCGAAGATGGCCAAGCCAGCGACTCGGTTCGCGTCGGCCAGCGCCACCAGGAAGCCGTCCACCTGGCGCAGGAAGACAGAAAAGTTGGCTGGAGTGAAGTTACATTTATTTTCTTTTGTTGATGTTGTTGTTGCCGTTGTGGATGTTTTCCAGGTTCACTTTTGCTGCTGCTGGTGTTCACCCTTTTGGTTAAATAATTTGCGCAGTAGGCGGTAATTTGAGCGACTCGCAGGTGGCCCACCACGCTGAGGGTGATGCCCAGCGAGCCGAGCAGCATCAGCACATTGCAGAAACAAACTAGGTGAAAGGTGTTGAAGAAAAAGTAGAACAGGCCGAAAAAGTAGTGAAAGTTTGACCTTGAAAAGTGGAACGGATTTGCTGGAAAGGCGGCGTACACGTGCCAGTGAACAAAGAGGTGACTGGCAAAGTCAAAAACTGAAAGCAAAAGAAGTTAACAGTTTGCCTTATAAACTACACAAAAACAATAGAACTAAAAAATGTTTTTACATGTCATCAGCATGATAAGATTGAGCAGATTGACATTCAACACAGCAAACATTTGCAGGTGTTTCAGCTCTAGAGCGCCACTAAAGGTAATGACTCCAAGAAACCTCCTATTTACAACCCATTTTGCAGGTGATTTTGAGTTCCAAAAGAAATTTTCACTTCCATTTACAACGGCTGGTGAAGCTCGAAAATTGAACAAATTGGCCACTGCAAGTGACACCGTTTTTCTATGGCCGGAAAAAATGTGCTGCAAAATGCGGTAAAGTGTACGATTGTTTCGGAAGTACATCAACGAAAAGAGGTGACCAGTGTACAGTACAAAAAAGGTTCCCATCAAATTGAAAATGGCCGGCAATCCGTTCAGGTGGAGCCAGTTGAACTGAAGTACCAGTTCTCGATAAGTCATGTTGTCGTCAAAAAGGTACAGAAGAAAGTAATGAAACGAAATGAAAAACAGGCTACCTTGTTGAAAATAAATTTGGTAACGTGCCTGGGTGTTTCTCGCCTTAATTTGGCCCACTGTAGTTAGGTAGTTTTGAAAAAAGGTAACTGTTTTTATGATGCCCATTTTGATTAATATTTAGGTGAAAAAAATGTTGTTAACAGTTTGAAGCATTGTCTCTATTTTGTCCATTAATAAAAGTTGTTTTAAAAAAGTATTTATTTCAAGTGCATTCAAATTTGCAAAAACAAAATTTGTAAATTATTTATAATAAGTTACAAACGATTGGTGGTGTTGTTGTGTTGTTGACGTTTGTAAAACTTAAAAACTGCAATATTTTTTTAGACTCATTTAAAAGCATTTATGAAACTTAGAGTAATTAAACGTCAGTTAAGAAAGAGCAAAAATATTTGTTATTTGTTTGTTAGTTTCTTGTGTTTTCATCATTAACAACAAAATGATTTAAAACATTAAAAATGCAATTAAAATTATTTAAAATTTTTGTTTCAGTTTGTTCTTATTTTAAAATGAAAGGTAAAAACATTTTTGTTTTGAAAACAACTACTTGTAAAAAACTTGAAACAACAAAAACAATACTAACTGAAAAATAAAGTTAAAGAGTGTGCTAATGTTATTAAAATGTTAAAATGTTAAGTGCGGAAACGGAACAATAATAAAAAATAAGGAATAAACATAATGGTTTTTTAATAAAAAACGTAGAGAAACGTAGGGTGAGAGTGAAAGCAAGCATAGGTTGTTAAAAAAGAATTTTAATGGCAAAAAGAACAGTTTATAAAGCATCTGCAAAATGTTCGAATTTTGCAAGTGAGCAATACCATGTCACCAGCGGTTTGGCAAAGCTGCTACTTTAGGTTTTGGAACTTCTATATTTTTCGAAATGTCAATCATTGTTCTCTCATTCTATTTAGAGGGGCACATCTCACTGTAGTGAGTCAGTTGCTTTTTAGCACTCGCTCAGTAAAGTTTTTTTCAAGTTCTCTCTTTTTCTTTCTCAACTTTGCAAGAAAATAAAAAAAGAAAAAAGATAAAATGGTTGAAGAAGAAGAAGAAAAAGATCATGGGCCTAGGTCCGAATGTCTGTTGATGGTGCAAGAAATGGCAATGAGATGACGTGGCACCCCCTCTCCCTCTACAAGATTTGTGAGGCTAGTGATAAAGCCAAGAGGGAGTTGCCTCAGAGTTACCTGGGCGTCTCCCTCTGCACACCTGGCTGCCAATGGTACCAGCAAGAGCCACTTTCTCAAGAGGAGGAAAAAGATGAAATGGTTGAAAAAAAGTTGGCTTTACGCCACTTTCAAGCCTGGTGGCGGCAACCACGTACCTAAAAAGACGGCTGCAAACAAAAAGTGGCCGATGACGTGGCACTGCCTTGCAAGGTCAGCGTGGCCACCTCATTTTCTTTCTTCTTAAAAGTAAGTATTTTTTCATTGATTTCGAACTTTATGTTTATTCAATTTTCTAAAACAAAGATTTTTGCAGTTGAAGGAGGCAACTGCCCGGAACACACTCTACACCATCTCATGCTTATTGGCAACACGAGATTTAAAACTCACAAAAACAAAAAATTCAGTGGCGCAGCTTTGCTGCGTAAAACTCTTCTGGCGCGAAAAGTTCGCTAGCTCTTGAAAAAAAGAAAAAGCGGCAAGGTTTGCTCAGAGCTACTTCCTCCTGGCAGTTATGTGCCCAAGGACAACTCCTAAAGACGGTTGCCAACAAGAAGTAGGGTTGTTGAAGTGGCACAGCCGCCGCCGCCTGATGGCTGAAGCCCGTGAAAAGTCGCCGGGGGAGATGCCTCCGAGTAATCTGGGCGTCTCCCTCGGCAATCCTAGATGACGACCAGTTTAACTGGTGCCACCTTTTCAAAAAGAAAAAAGAAGAAATGGTTGAAGAAGAAGAAAGAAGATCATGGGTTTTGGTCCGAATGTTTGCTGGCGGCAAAAGATAGCATTGATGACGTGGCACTGTTTCTTGAGGTCAACTTAGCCACTTCACTTTCCTCTCTGTTCCATTTGCTCCAGCCAGGCGTACTGACTGAGCAGGCCCACCAGGAGCGACTTCAGGAAGAAGCCGACCGAGGTGGCCACCAGGTAGATGCTCAATAAAAAGTAGAAGTCGGCGCAAGAGGAAGCCCTCAAGTTAAGGAAAATGAAACAGGAGCCAACGAAGGTGAACAAGCCAAAAAAGAAATTGTATCCAATTTACTGCAAAAACAAGCAAAATAAAGTAAAAGCGGTGTGTCTTAATTTGAGTTTGAGTTGTTTCTCTGTGTTTATACCTGGTTTTGAGGACTGGCCCGCACGAGAAAAAAATTCATCATACTGAAGAGCATTAGTGTGAGCAAAATGCCAGCAAACACCAGGAAGAATAGAGAATTGGTCTTTTTGAGACTATCATCATCGTCCAGGTCGTCCAGGTCAGCGGTGAACAGATGTCGGTAAAGAAAGATGGACAGAGGCAGTAGAATGGGCGCCAAGAAGAAGACGGCGATGGCGCCCAATTTGAAGTTGAAGCAGGCACAGTTCACTTGAAGAAACATGATCTGCACTCGGAACAGATGTGTACGAGTGCAGAAAAGCGACAATGTTATAGAGGGCTTGAAAAAAAGTGTCAAAGTTAGAGAGAATCTGCTAGTTAATCAACAAGTGGTTTTAGAGACAAACTTACATTGGTAGAAACGGCTGTTTTCAGAGCAGATGAAGAAGAAGGGATACGTGGAGAGCTAAGAAAGAACCAGCAAAAAATAGAAAGATAAAGTTTTCCAAAATCAAATCAAAACCCAAATCACTTGGTGGAAGTATCGAGAAGAAGTTTGAAAATGTGATGGAATGCAAATCACAAAGACAACAAGGGGCGGCTCCCCAGCTCGGCGAACGGCTCCTATCTGCAGTTCTATCTGCCCGATGACATCATCGAGGTGGCCAAGGTGAGCGAGTCGAGAGGGGGAATAGCTCACCTTAATCATTCTTTTCTATTAATTCCCATTTCCCCAGCCACCAGTGTACAAGTGCAAGCAGGTGAGGCAGGTGGACACTGTCATCACCAAGGACCACCTCCTCAATGGAACACTCAGTATGGTAATGACGTCTGTACTTTGTTCTACTTTGTTCTACTAAATATGCTTTCACTCCCCTGCCACGACAGCCGTGCTACAGCAGCCCGGAACAGTGCACCAAGTACGAGTGCGCCCTGGGGGCTTTTGACTCTAATCTAAAGAGTCAGAACTACGCCCTCGACCTGCAGTTTATCCCGTCGCGCATCAAACTGAACTACGAGCGGCTGCTCTTTCAGCTCCGTCTGGAGCTCTACGTCGATGGCATCTTCCTGAAGCGCACCGAAGCCTACGACGCCATCGACCTGGACATTACCTTCGAGCGACAGGCGAGCCGACTCTCCAAGTCCAGTCCGCTCATCATGATCTGCGGCGGCGGCGGCATCGGTCTACTCATTCTCCTCATTACCGTCATTGTCCTCATCAAGGCAAGTACTTCTGCACTGTTGTTTCGGTAAAATTGAACTGTTTTAATTCAGTACTTTTCACTACCACAGAATGGACTTTTCAAGCGGAAAAAGCGCGACCAGCTGCTGCAGGTGAAGCAGCGAATGTCCATGAACCCGAATCTCTTTCCGAACAGCATAACCGGCCTGGAGCGAGACGAGAACGACGATTAACGTGGTCGACTGAAATGAAGTCATCGTGGTAGCCTTTTAACTTTGTTTTCTTTTATTATTTCAAGTTCATTCCCACAGTAAGCATAATAATAATAATAAACTGAACACATACCAGTTGTGTGTGTTTTGTTTGTTTCATTTCAAAATTGATTCCCATAAATGTGTTGAACTTTTAGCACTCATTTAGACACAAAAAGGAAAGTTTTGTTGAAGAGATTTATTAACACGCAAAAATTAAAACATTACACACAAAGTGCTACTCTCCAACTAATAATACATTTGATAGTTCAGTCAATATATCCTGCAGGGTGGAATGCCAAACATTGCAAAGTGTGACGCACTTTGGGTGAATGGAATCCCAATGCATAACTCAACAAAATGTAATATATATAGAAGCGCTGAGTGAGAGTGAACACAAGCATACGTAGTCCAGACTGACTTTAATGGCAAAGAGTAGCTGCTTATATACACAAACAGGCGACGTAACTTCGAACTCTCAAAGCCACGTCGCTAGCGGCCTATGGGCCGCTACTATATGTTATATCAGAAAAATACTATCGACCAAAAAGGAAGATAAGAAAAAAATAGATCAACTGATGATATACATAATTGGCATTGATCCTGCGGAGGTGAACACCTTAACAAGGCTAAAAAACCCAGCTGTTCACCTCTGCAAGTTCAAGCAGTGGTGTGGCGTTTATACATGTAGTACTGTACAAGGTAAAAAGAGGGGACGCGTGGATGTTGTTGGAAGAGCTGTTTATGTCCACTTCTTGGGGTGAAGAGAGGGCGCAACAGGTGCAAGTGCATTGGATGTGTCAGTGTGTTTGTGTGTGGGGGCTGAGAGAGAGAGAGAGGAAAGGGATGGCAATAGAAGGGACAGTCTGGCATTGGGGGAGTGACTTTAGAAATCCTCGTCCCAACCGGTAAAATCGTCAGGGGGATTCCCTTCATTGTGGGGCGGATACGAGTCAAAGTTTGAGCTATCGCATGCGTTTTAATCTGAAAAAAAGAACGAGGTGAGCAGTTGATAGAGAAGTGATTGACTCTTTTACACTTACAGTCGGGATTAAAGGTGGGGTCATCTTTTGGCTTTCAAATTCTCAAAGTTGAAAAATTTGAACCATCATGCTTCTTGATGTCTCAATGCCGCCCTTCTGGTATCCCAGTCTCTCTGCGGGTTGTCCCGACAGAGCTTCTTAATGAGGTTTTTGCACCTCGAGAAATATTGCGAGGAAAGTCAATTGCATCGATCCCTTTGAGGATAATGTTGTAGGTGCGCATCGGATCGTCGCCGGTAAATGGCGGAGAGCCGGTGAGCAGCTCGTACATGAGCACGCCCAGTGACCAGTAGTCGGCGGAGTGGTCGTGGCCGCGATTCAGGATGATCTCGGGCGCCACATACTCGGGCCTGCAAAAGAACACATTAGAGAATTCTGAGGTTCGCAGTTTGGTGCACGGGTCAAACGCTTACGTTCCACAGGAGGTCCAGGTCTTTTGACCAGGAGGGATTAGTCGCTTGGCGAACCCAAAGTCAGTCAACTAAGTGAGAGAAAATGAATGGTTAAGGCCTCTCTACAAACTCAGATTCTGTGTGTGGTTAGTGTGCTGACCTTGGCGTAACCAGTCTGGTCAAGGAGCATGTTCTCCGGCTTTAAATCTCGGTAGATGACGTGTCGCGAGTGGAGATAGTCAAATGCTTCAACTACACAGGCGACATAAAAGCGCGCCGTGTGCTCGTCGAAGAAGCCCTTATTACGGAGAATAGTCCATAACTCACCGCCAAGGCAAGCCTCCATCAGCATGTACAGATATTTACTATCTGTGGTGATAGTCAAGTGGTGGTGGTGGTAGTGGTGTTAATGGGTAATGGGCAATCAGTGCTGCTCATCGGTGGCCGTCAGCCGTTGACCAACCGAGCAAGCCTGCGTGGGGGGACCTACCTTTGAACGTCTTGAAGAGCTTGGCAATGAAGGCACAGTTTGACTCGAGCATAATTTGCTTTCATTCAGTATGTGCTGCTGCTGGCGTGTCTCCACAATCTGCGCCTTCTTCATCACCTTCAGCGCATAGCTGACTGACTTGTTGTCTGCCAGGGTGACCAGCTCCACTCGGCCAAAGCCACCGACGCCCAGTGTCGCCTCCTTCCGCAGGTCGTTCAGTTGCAGGTGGGCGAATCGTTCGTTTAATCTACAAACACACACACACAATCATTAGTGGTCAAGTGGTAGCGAAACCAAGCCGCTAAAGAACAAGAGGAAAAAGAAACAAAAGTGCCACTTTTACCTCGATAAAGCATAGTAAGCAGAGCCTTTTTGTAGGTAGCAGATGACAGAGAATGTTAGAATTAGTGTTAGTAATGTTAGAAAAAGGATGTTGTGGTCAGGGGTTAGAATGTTAAAGGAGAAAAGAGGAAGCGGAAAAGCCTGCACACTCAAACACTTACATTTTTCTCTCGGTAATGTCCTGGTCGTACCGCTTTGTCTTGACGTCGTCCAAGTTGCTAATGAGCTGCTTGAATGATCTGCAAAGGAAAGGTGGGGGGGGGGGGAAATACATGAATGCTGAATGCGCAACAGAAAGTACAGAAAGTGATGCAGGCATACTCTCGGTCAGTGACGAGACAGGTGACTATGGGCGACTCGGCGATGATGTTCGCGGAGCGAGTTTCCTCTCCCTGCAGGGCACGCTCACCAAAGAATTCACCCTTGGTCTGCGTGCGAATCAGCTTTCCCTGACTTAGGGAGGGGTGCATGTTGTTGTTGATGATGCCGTTGTTGTTGTTGTTGTCATTGGCCGCGGATGCACTCGAGTCACCCTCATTGATGGTCACCCTGACGGAGCCGCTGACGATAATGAAGAACGTGTCACCCTTCTCACCCTGGCGAATAATGTAGTCGCCGTGGTGGTAATCGCGCTACAGAGAAAGTGGTCAGCAGGGAGGGATTGAATACGCTGAATGATGTTACACAGCAAGTGGCACATTACCTCTTCAAGAACAGTGGCAATTTTGAGAATGACTTCGTCGTTGAGCTTACTGAAAGACGGCACAGTTTTGAGGAACTTTATGTGCTCCTTTTGCTTCATCAGTCCGGACCGTATCATGATGGTGCGGAAGCACGGTCGCTCAATGGCCCACAGCTTGGTGGAAGTATCGAGAAGAGGTTTGAGAATGTGATGGGATGCGAATCACAGAGACAACAACAGAGACGCTGAGCTAAACAGTGCTCTACTGCGGCAAACTGGTGCTCTCTGTTCTCTACAGTGGCGTCTGCTTTTTAGTAGTCTCACAACTGCAAAGTAAGCCAAGTCACCGACTACGCAGCAATGTTTGGGGATGATGCAATCGTTTCAGTTGCTGCTGCTGCTGATGCTGCTGCTGCTGGAGATAGTCAAATGGATAAACAATCGGAGCTGATCAGCCTAGGCTGCATTTACAAAGTAATTCCGCACATTAAGAATAGCCGTTTCAAACTGATGGCAACGCTGAATGGCAACCCGAAAAATACTCTCAAACACTCAATTCCTCTTAAAATAATTTATTTTTTTGTTTCAGCTTCATCATTTAGCATCATTTACGTCTTCTGCGAACTAGCCACCTGGCTGCACTTGGCGTCAGCAATAGGCGACTCGGCAATGCCAAGCTGGCACACCCGAACACGTAAACAACACTTCACCCAATCGTAGTTTGCATCCGAAGCCAGCGGTGAGTACTTGACTAGCTCCAAGGCTTTGGCCCTGGCACCTGTGAACTCATACTCAAACTATAAACTACATTTTTTAAATAGAGCAGCTTTTTAAAAAGCTACTCAAAAGGCGTCATAATGGACACGGTGAACTCGCCTGGAGAATCAGCCGGTGGCTCAAACGGCATTGACGTCATAATTGTAAGCTAGTGACTGAATTAATCAAGTTAATGTTTCAAGTACACTATTTTCTCACTCAATATTTACCCATTTTTAGGAGTCGTTTGATTGTGAAATACGGAAAGTTGCAACGATTTTCACAAAAACTTGAATGTTTTTCACTGGAAAAAAACGAGAAAACACTCGCGATGTTGGTGTTCAATCTGGTACTGCACTAATCTTTTACCACTAATACATTTCAAAAAAAGGGGTTATTAACCAATTTCCATTCTTTCTGCAGGAGCATCTCTATCATCACTGAGCTCAGCTACGGACAAAGTTTCCAATTGCCGACTTCAGAACTCCTACTTCCTTTAAGGATTCATACTCCGCTATGTGTCATTCCTTGCACTGTCTTTGTTCTCCGCTCGAAAACTGTGTTTGGTTGACTCTGCCTTTGCTGTGACTGCAAAAAACGGGAAATACGCTTCAGGATTCGTTTCTACTCTAGAGGACAAAATGAAAAAGATCGGCAACTCTACGCTATTGAGCTCAGTTGTGAGCACAAAAGAGCCAGACAGTATTCACTTTCCATTGACCAGAAGCGTTTCTAGTTGGACTCGCAAAAAGTTCTAAGCAACTTGAAGATCGATGCTTTCGGCATTAAGCCTCTCCTCCAATCAGACTCACTGCCTCTTCAAGCCCGATCCGAACTTCTGGAGCCGCCTCAAAACCCTTCCTGAACTGCTCACCTAGCACTGACCATCATATGTGCGAAGCCTCTGCAAAATCATTTGCCGTTTTGGCCTTTCAGCTCAAACGACTAACAAGCTGCTGCCTCTTCTTCCTTGCTTTCTATGAATTCCTCCTATCCGATTACGACTTCTCTTCTCACTGCTGCTGCTCCGGCTTCGTCGGCTTCTATTGGTCCTGCACCTGCTCCAAGGCTTCCAGTGCTGCCTAAGCCTAAACGATATAAGTACAAATACTTTTGTCTGCAATGCCACAACTTTCAGCGTTCCAAAAAGATGCTCGTTGGAAAGCACATTATTGAGAAGCACCAGGCTTGGATGGAATCGATGAGAGTGCCAATCGCCGTATATGATCAAATGACCGTTAAGCAGCGAAAAATGCTGTTGTATAAAAAAGTTGGTCGAAGAAACCTATGAACTTGAAGTTGCTATTAGAAGGGTACACAACTGAGCTGACAGTAAGTTGGAATTTTGTTTTTTATCTTGCATTTTGATGTAAACTAATTGTTTCATTTTAGACAGGTCATTTCTGGAAAGCACCGCAGTGGACGAGCATTTACACTGACCCGTACATACAAACTTGGAAACATTTGTTAAGTATCATTTTATCAAGTTTTGTTTCACACATTTTATTACTTCTTTATGCATGAACACACACACACACACCACACACAAACACAGATATTTTTGATGCAGCATTTCTACTTCAGCGTTATTACAATGAGTTTACTGCAATGTTATTTTATTGATATTGACAAAATGCTACCAAAATGAACCATAATTATAATTGAACAGCAGACACACACATTTGAAAATTTTTCATTACTTCTCTATACAGAAACAAATATCTAATTAAACACACATTTTGTTACAAAATCATTTGTTTATATAAATAATTTGCTACAAATCTATTCAATTGATAGTATACTGGTTGCTAAAAAGTAGTCATCGGTTTACTGATTAGCGCTTCCCGAATCGAGGTGGAATGCTGAGAGTTCCTCCAATTTGGCTCTTTCTGAGGTGTCCTTTTCACTGTCACTGAAGAATCCTCGGTTCCCTGCTTGAATTGAATGATCCAGACCAGCTTTTCCAATCAGTGAACAGTTGTGTGTCTGCTTTAATGATAGTCGGCACAACGTTGATTTTATTTGACAGGCAGTTTGACAACGCACTTGAATCTAGTAGTAAAAAAGTAATGACAATTTTTAGTTTGATACACCAAAGTTTATGTTGTTACAAATTACTTACTTAGACTAGGCAAACCGTACTCCATTGGAGGCAAAATCAGTAGCTTTAGATTGCTTTCAATTTTGTTTTCTGGCAGGGGCTTTTTCTTTCTTTTGAGAAGGCTAATGATGTTTGGGATGTCCTTAATTTGAAACTATTACTAGCATAAAATCAGCTTTAGCTGGAGTCTTCAAAATAGCAGGCCTCTTGAGAAACATTGATTCCAGCTCGAATAATCATTGTCAGTTTGAGCGTGTAAGGAAAATCGGCAAAAAATTAAATTTGAGGTAAAAGAAGCAACAAAAGCAATTTTTTAGATCTAAAATACGTACCGTTTCCGTAGTCATACTCTTGGCGGCTGTCAAAGAAGAACGGTGTATGGTAAGATTTTGCCTCAGTGAAGAAACTTCCATAAGTTAGAGTCAGCAGAATTACAAACACAAAGAATTGCATTTTGTCGTGATGAAATGTCTTGACTTAAAAATTAAAGTATTTGGTTGATCACTGGCCGCTGTTGTGAGCGAACGCTCTTGACTGACTTGCAACTCATTGGCAAATTTTTTACGATTCTTAAAAGGAGTGAATTCAGGATTCCTTGTGTCCAACAGCCAAACGCCTAAACTAATTAAAAAGGGGTGCACCAATTTGTTTTTTAATTAAAGTTTTATTGCTAGCGCTTTAACTTTATACTATCACCATTAGTTCTGATTAAAACTTGACTAATTTGCATACAAAAGCATTCTTAATTGTTCTTTTTGCAAAAAAATCCGTTTTCACTAAATTTCTCAACCAAATCAATTTTTATTGTAGTGTAGTTGGTATATGGCACAAATTGAAATATATTTTAATCAAGGGTTCAAATGATTTGTTATAAATTGCAAAAATATTTAAATCAATGTATTTTGCACTTTTCAAAATCCAATCTACGCATTTAAAAATGACTGCGCAGTTTTAATTTACGTCGTATGCTTTATTCATTGGTCCCAATTAGCAAAACAAAACCTATTCGTTTGTTATTATCGTTCTTTTTGTTTTAAAAACTTCAAATGCAATTTTTTTACTGGGCACCTGCGTTAAAAAAGTATTTTAGCGGTCAGGGCTGACCACTACATATCCATAAATACAGTAGCCACTGGAAACTGGCCTGGATCGGCGCCGGAAACGGCCTAGAGGTTGAGCTGTTGCTGGTAATGGCGACGATGATAATTTGGTGCCCATCGATGAGGTGAGGTCGCCTACCTGGAGCTAACCAGCAAACTGCGTGCCCGTCTGAATGGCATCGCCAGCATCACCGGCAAAGAGACGTTTTTTAAAAAACAACAAAACAATTTTGGGAGAAACAAGATGATCATATTGTTTGGTTAGTGTGCACCCTTTTGATTGAAAGGTCAAAATTCAATTCAACATGGGAACAAAGTTGCCTAGAACTGAGGAAGAAATGAGGCCGAAAAAAATGGTTGATTGAAATCCATCCCTGTTATGAATCCGTCTGATAAAGTTTTAAAAAAACACCATTTTTCATTTTATTCTTTTAATGCAGGCAATCAAATGGCGCCAATCTATTTTCACGTTTTTTTTGAAATCACATTTTTGATTTTGCGAAAGTGACTTTTGTTTTTGAAATCTCGGGCAACAAAAGTAAACAAATAAATTGGCTTTGGTTTTAAACCGAAAAACCGGCAACAATGAGTGAACAAAACCAAGTCGAGAAAGGTACTTTCCCCAAAACAAAATTGCTATGGGGAGAAAAAGAAATAGTCGATTGCGTTTTCGCTCAGCCCCTTTTGGCACACTACTACGCCGCATCATTGACAAGGCGCTGTGCAACAACAAGCCCAGTTCCCCATTGGTTTCATCTTTCGTGCCGACATTGACCCGAACCTGTTGGCGGTTACCGTGGGCCGTCGCCGCATATTGTTGAAATGGTTCAAGCGCTGCACCGAAACTGAAAGCAGCAGCTCTCAGATGTCGTACCAGTCGAATGCACCAACTACACGACCGTCATTGAGGAAAGCAGTTTGCGCCTTCTTCAGTACTTCTTCTTTCGGACAAGCGTCGTAAACGTGGTGGAGGACGGAATCGGCGATGCCTTTGTGATGGAGAGCGATTGACGAGTCGAGCGTTTCCGCGAGCGAATGCCAGTCGGCTGATGCTTTTTGGATTCCCCACAGCTGAGCGTTCGAGCTTCAATGACCAGAATTTGACGGACTTCCCCTGATTGTTTCACCCCCGTCGCTGCCGCCCGAAAACTGAAGTGAAACAGGAGCGGTCAGATCGGCGAGGCCCTGTTCCGAAATCACGAGCACAATCCTCTCAGTGTCTTTCTCGCAAACCTCGTTGCCGCCACTGCCGTCTTTCGCACCTTTGCCGGCGTCCAACGGCCACTTCAGCTGGGCTTTCTCATCTCCTCCAACCGCTACGGAAGTAAGCTGAACGTGGAGGTGATGAGTCGTGCCAGTCTGGAGCGCTACATCGCCTCCAACACTCTCAACCAAGAGTTTGTCCGCCGAGATGATTTCAACACCATCCGAGAGACACGCCGAGTTTGACACGCAGAACATCTTTACGTCAGCAAGCGTCGAGGCTCGTCCGACTTTTGGCGTCGTTCCCTATGGAGAAACGCCCACGCAAACTGCAGGTGATGGTCGATCTGTTGCGTGGCCGAGTTCGACGCACAGTGGTCGGCCACCAGGCCATCTGCTGTACCTCGTCAGTGGACGGCCAGTGTTGTGCTCCACTTCCTGTGTCATTGCCTGGATTCCCAATTGTCCTTGGGCAATTTCCGTTAAAATTTCGTGTCTGTATTCGCTCTGATAAGAAATTATTATGTTTTACATTTGTGAAAGTTTGCTGTCGCATCGCTCCAAACCAACAAAACTTACTGTTGCAAAGTCAAATCTATTTTAATAAGATTTGATTACTAAACTGGCAACTCTAAACAGCAAACATCAAGTGAAAGTGTTTTTGTAAGTAAGGTAGATTGAAAAGAGGAAAGAGAGAGAGAGAAAGAGACACATAAATTAAAAGCTGAGAAAAATGCAATAAAAGAAAAAGTGTAGAAAGAAAGTGTGTGCAAGGTGTACAAAAAAGTTTAAAAAAGTAGTTGTGCGTAAATTAGTGTGTAATTTGGTTGTGTACCCCGTTGAATAGGGCGTATAGATGACGTAGTAGAAGACTTGAGAGTGTAGAGTTTGATTACTACTAGTTTTCTACAACGACGACGACAAAAACGGAGAAGATTATTTGACTCGCTATTGTTTTTTACTGGGCGAGATTTTGATTTGCTTGACAGATCATAAAGTAAGCCGGATCGAGGTCACTGCGAGAGCAGGTCATGATGAGCCAGTCGCCGTGGAGGCTCGGCTGAGCACATCGACTAGATCTTGGCGGCATTGACGTACAGAAGGCGGGTGTATAAGGCGGAAGTGGCCAAGGCAAAACCTAGCCAGGCGGAATACAATGGCTAGGGCTCACCAGGACAATGAAGCCGAGCCAAAACCAGTGAAAACGTAGATTTTCTCGTTGACAGTTAACGGGAAGAATGCACATCGCACATCACCCGACCGAGCCGTACTTGTAGAAGGTGCACTGGCAGATAGCGAGTAACCTCGCCTGGCTCATCAAAAACCTCAAAATAATCATGAGTAACTGCTCTCGACAGTATCAAAAGCCACAACACCACCACCCAACCTCCAATTTCAAGCCACTACTACAAAACAGGTTTTAAAGTTCTCCCAAAACCGCAAAAAACAAAGCAGGTGAAAAGGAGTGAAACACATCGTTGCCACCTTCACCGCCCGTTGAACTGCCTCATCACCTTTGCCATTGTTTTCAAACTTCAAGTCCACTGCTCAACAACTGAGCCGTGGTGGCCGCGGAGAGGAAGGCAGGCGGCGCGGCGGTGGTTTTCAGTGCCGGCAACACTAGTCAACAGAGAAGTCCTAGTCCGGCGGTTCTAGTGGTGCAGATAAAAGTGGACAGAGTTTATAGAAGGTGATTAAGTAATCAAAGGCAAAAAAAACATTTGTTAACTCTTAGGTGACGGATCTTCGAGCTAGCGAGAACATTGAGGACTGAGGCTTCTCAGGCACTAAACGTTCTTCGGTGTTTAAACAGCAAAATGGCAAAACGCTGGCAAACGACTTTCACCAACATTTTACCACCATCACCATCACTACCTCCACCACAAACTCCTCTTCAGCAACATTAGTGACTTTTTCCTCGAGATGCGCTCCACCGACGAGGTGGTGTTTGCGCCACCATGACATTTTCTTGCTTCTTACAAAGAGGTCATTCCGGCGATGAGTTCCTCTTCCGGAGGCCATCTACCAGGAGCTGATGACCGTACCGGCGCCACTGTCCGCAGCTGCAGTTGTCTCTACTGGCGCTACTTTGACCTGCCTCACTGCAGTCCGGAAGAGTGGAGACTGCTCGCTGCAGCTGCTCAGAGAGAGTGAAGCGCCAAAATGAGGACTTCAACAAGCTGAGAGTAATGATGAGCACTATGCAGGCATCGCATCTTATCACGCCAACTGCCCCACTATTGCCCACAGATGGATCCTCCTGAAGGTTCTCACCAGCGCCTCCAGCGTAGAAGGCGTACGCCATTCGAGAGTGGAGCTGTGCTATGGCGCTTTTGGAACGCTTGAAGGTTTTCTGGTGAAGAAGAAGAAGATGGGACTAGTGTTGAAAACAAAAGTGGTGCTGCCGCTAAATCCGGCAGAGTTTGCCGAGAGATTCAGTGATTGGAAATGTTAAAAAGTTGACAAACTGCTGAAAGAGAGCCTCAGAAAGAAGAAATTGGCCAGGCCGTTGATTACCTAATACTATCTATGTAGCCTTTAACTGACAATATTTTAGTTAAAAAGCTAAAATATTAGCTGTCAACTAATAACAATTGTTAAAAACATTTGTATTTGGCTATGCAATACACATCAGTTAGTTTCCATTGACTATTTTTGCGTGTGTGTATGTGTGTGTGTGGGAATTCGCTTTCGTGGTTTGGTACATTACAGTTTTTAAAACTTTGAAAATCATTGAGTTTCAAAAACACGTCAAAATGTGTTTTAAATTCCAGTTTTTGTGTATGTACATAAAATCAATTTTGTAAAGATTGTTCATTGTTTGTGGTTTGTTTGCATTTTGTGCAATCATGGTAAATGTGGTTGTTGTAAGTTGACTGTTCTACTTTGTGGCAAAATGTATAATAAATAATATGGAGTAACAGCAGGAGAAAATAAAAGATGTTGATTTTGTACAAGAGAAAAAGTGTGACAGTGAGTTACAAATGGTTTGTATGTGGTTGTGTGAATGCAATGAAGTGAAAAAATGAATCAGTTATGGCCAGTAGCTGCATTGACGACTTTTTTTTAAAAAGAGTTTAGCGACATTTCGCTTTTCACTTATAACGAAGCCACGGTCTTAATGTGCTCGCATTCGTGTGGCCTGCTCCTTAACTCGTTATCGTAGGCGGCACGATCGCTTCTGCAGGAGGTAATAAGAACAAGGAAAGGAATCAGTCATTTAGGTGAAAACTTGAAGCAAAAGAATGGCGTCAATGGTCAGTGTTACCGAAAGATGTTGTAGGCCTCTGCCTGGGCGGGATCGTTTGGGTTGGGGTCGGCGAGCAGTTCCTGAATGCCCAGCAGCACCTGCTTGACGTGAGCAAGGAGCGCCAGTCCTTGTGCTCGTCCAGAATCGACAGACAGACGGTGCCGAGGGAAAGACGTTCGGGGAAGAGCGGCGGCACGAAGCGCATCGCGGGGCACCGCCGGGTACTCCGCCGAGAAGAGCCATTTGCAGCTTGTAGAGGCCGCCTCCAGATGGTCTGAGTGGTGGGTGATAAGATAAATGAGATGATGATCAGATGTAAAGGACAGGAAATGGCAAGGTTAGGGGCAAAGACAGGTTTGCAAAGACAGAAAGAAAGTTGACATTTCACTTACGTTCTCCTTGCCGGGAATGGCACAGTCCCAGGTGAGCAGGTTGAAGGTGCCGTCCTCATTGCGTTCAGGACGGGCAAAGAACCCAAATGAGGCAAAAGTAAAATAAGTTGTTTTGGTGCGCCGATAAAGAAAATCCAAATGAAGTTGCATTAAAAGCAGTTCAAAATCAAATACACTAAAAAGGTGACTCGATCAGTTTACAAACGGATGATTTTTTGCGCCAGGACTTGCGCTCCTCTGACAGTTGCGCAGTGCAATGTCAGACATTGTTTGCTTGCTTTTGAGTGACTTTTAGTAGAAGTTGAGTAGAAGTTGAGTATAAGAATTGGAAAAGGATTGAAACAAACAAAACAAAAAAGCAGTCAAACCAATGTATCCTCCTCTTAGATGCGACAGCGTCGCTCAAAGAGCGATCGCAGGTAATCACCTGACTGAAACTGGCGGCCATCAGGAGAAGGAGCTCAAAGACGGCCCAGCCGGGACAAAGAGGTTGACTGCTCGCTGAGCTGGTGGTGGCCGACGAGGGCGGTGGCCGCCACCTCTGACTCGTACTTGGCAAACTTGAGGCGGTGGCCGAGCTCGGCGAGGTACCAGCAGCGAGAGGCGGTCGGCTGGGGCGGTCCTGGTCCACAGTTTGGAGGCGTTTTTAGAAGCAGCAGAAAGGGGAGGCAAAACCTTCAGGCAAACTTGACCACCTTGGGCGTGGCGGAGAGGCTTTGACACGACCGTTCTGGCCATTGCCATTGTCGAGCACCAGCGGTACTCGCCCCTCTTCCGCCGCGGCAAAGGTTGTACCGTCCGCTGCTGCTGCTGCTCGGGTCATATCGTCGGCCGAAACCAGGTCGCCGCCCTCCGGTGCGTCCAGACTGAAGGCCAGGTCGCGGAAGCCGCCGTCAACCTCGCGTTGACTATGGCCAGCCACTTGTCTGTGGTGGCCAGCCCTCGAAGAAGCACTCCTTGGCGCCGACGTCTATCGTTTGGTTTGGTAGGCAAAGACTGGAGAGAGATGATGATGAGAGCAGCCACCGCCATCAAGGACTTGAAGACTAGAGTTGGCGGGTCATTCGGGGTCAGACTGGTGATGCTGCCGCTTGGCTCGAGGTGGGGAATCGGTGCTGCTTGTTTCACATCAACAAGCGTAACAGCTTCTGTGGAGCGGTCGAAGCACGTGAAAGAAAAATGTAACAAAACTTCAAACTCCCTGGCCAAATGTTCCGCAAAACTCCCGATTCTTCCCTGGGCGCCCACCTAAAAAAGTGCTCAACTCCCAACGGATGGCAGCCACAATGCCAGCAGACGCCCAAAGCAAATACCAGCACGCGCCGCTGATTGTGATCATCGGAGCGACCGAGGAGCAGGCCCAGGTGGCGGCATCACTTCTCAGCCTGGTGGACCCCTTCAAGCAGTTCACCGTACGGACTTTCAGCGACTGGCGCTGGCGGTCATCGACGACTTCTCGCCGACAGAAGGTGCCCGTCGTGGGCGACACCAAATCTACATCGAGTCGATTCTCGGGACACGCTGGTCGGCGCATCAAATGCTGCTGATGAAGGGACGGTGGACACCGACGAGATGAACATCGTTGAAGAGAAGGATCAGTCTAGCGATAGCAGTGTGCCTCCCCTTCAAGCGATTGACACCCTGGAAGAGCTGTTGTCGACGCCGATCAGCCACCGTCGACTGGAGGCGGTGCCCAGCGAGACACTGCACCGTCTGCTGACCGAGGTGGACCCCAGCTCTGCGGGCAGTCTGCACCCGCACACTCGCCGAAAGGTGATTCGGGCACTGCAGAGGTGTACCAAGCACCGGTGGCCAACATAGGTGGGCGCCCTGCTCGCGAGCAGCGTGGTGGATAAGTGGACCGCTTCGTTTCGCCCGAGCCGTTCTCTTGTGGGTAGACTGCGAGCGGGAGATGCTGGAGACCGCCTAGAGCGCCGGGTGGACTTGATGATGAGGGAGGGACTGATTGAGGAGCTGCGAGCCTTTCACTGACAGTACAATAGCCTGAAACTGCCGCAGAATCGGTAAGTACAATCAATCATTGTCGATTCATGGACTAATGTTTCTCAAAATCTCTCCCACAGATAAGCCGACTACTACACCGAGAGCATCTTCCAGGGCATCGGCCTGAAGGAATTTCACCGGTACCTGCTGATGGACGACGACGATGTGGTGGATGCAAAGCTACGAGGCCACACAGCTGTTCTTCGCTTTGCAGTGGACCGGGCGCTCAGCCCCGAGCTGTACCGAGCGGTGGTGAACCACACCGACTGCGGCCGCATCCTCCGCGAGCTCCTCGTCCTCGACGACCTGGTGGAGAAGTTGGCCTGTGAGTTCGAGGCCATCCTCAGCGATACGACTGCGCCGCAGAGTGGTCCCGCTGGAGGTGTGAGGACTGTCAGGTAAGCAGGGTTCCTTTGTATTTGCTCGAGTTGACACTAACAAATACTCTTCGCTGGAAATGGCCTACCGCGGACGGCTCTGCTCGACCCTCATTCCGTACTACCTGAAGCCGGGCGGCGCCCAGGAGGTGACCAAGCCCTGTCAGAGCATCTGCGAGCAGGTCGAGCAGAAGTGTCCCCACCTGCATTCCTACGGCAAGGGACAGTACGCCGGGGAGCCGGTCTTGTGAAGGCAAGCCAAAAGCAAAAGTTAGTAAAAACAAATTCACTGGAGCACTTGAGTCGAAAAGCCAACTCAATCATTTTCCGCCCTTTGGAATTTATTTAGTAACAGATAAAAAAGTTTAAAATGTTGTGACAATGTAGTCGCACTGCAAGTGAAGTACAAACAAGGTGGAAAACCTCTAGGGCCTGTGCCTTAAACTTGAAATTCCGGGCGAATTATGTCTGCCATAGTCTTAACGCGCTCAAGGATGTTGTTGGCCGTATCAACATAATACACTAGTTCTTCTTCAAGTCTTGCGCCATTTCCGAAAAGTGTCTTCAAATCCTCGAAAATAAAGTGCAGTAAGTCCAGAAGACGGCGGCGCACATCATTCATCAACAAACTGTGCTGTCGAAGTTCTTGAACTTCTGCACCACGGTCGGTAATTTCGTTGAGATCCACACGGAAGAACTCATCATTGGGATTAGCGGGGGCCGCGAGGAAGGCTGGCACTTGGTTGTCATCCATTTCGTTGGTCAAACGGCGAGTTAGAAAACCTTGAAGTTTTCGCCGGTACAGAGTCCAGCGTGTTTTCGAGCCCGGTGAAGTTGCGTTCATCTCTGTTCGGACGGCTCCGAGCACCCCTCTCAGGTGGGCAAACATAAAACGACCCCTCATATCTTGAAGAGAGACCAACGCTTCACCGTTCTCTTCTAGCATGCGATCCACCAAACGGCGACGAGTTTCTTCCGGAAAGTATCATAGTTCAGTGATCGGCGAAATGAAAACTGAAAAAGATAAAAAACTTGATAAAAACAACCTTTGAAAAAAGGCAGAAAAACTGAAAGTTAGACGCGAAAAAGAGTACAACGTACCTTTAGATGGCGGGCAGACGATTGTCACTTTCTCGTTCAGTCTAATACCGCTCAAAAATGCTGAGATTTGCAGTCCGAAAGTTGGTGATTGGGGAACAAATCGACCTCTCGCTCGCAAAGTCAAGACGCAAGTGGAGCGTGGCTGACTTGGTGCTTAGCGCGTGAAGAACTGCTGCCGCAGGAAGCCAGGTGGCGAAGGAAAAAACCGACTAGCACGCTGGCTGGCGGCACTGTGGCAGGGACTTAGTAGATGACGTTACAAAAAAACAAAAAAATGCACAGCGAGAGTTACGGCCAGTTAGAAAGAGCCTTCACGTGATTCGATCGCTCCCACAGATGCTGTTACGCAGCAGGCGTGTGTGCTTTCTGTCAGTGAAGATCACTTTGATCCAGTCAGTGACCAACCGGCTGGAAATCCTCGCTTCCAGATCATCACACCAAACACCATCACCATCTACTGTGTGTCTCCTTCACCACCTGAAGTTTCAGCCGCTGGAGACAGCTCTTCAGACGTAGTCATGTCAGCCGTCGATCACAGCGCCGACCAGATTAGCCAGGAGGCCATTGAGCAGCTCGAAATGCGTTGACTTGGTCTGCCGCTGTCCGTTGGCTCTCGGAAGAATCGACGTGCCAAGAGGAAGAAGAAAGATGAGAAGAATGCGGCGGCGGCAGCGGCTACCTACCGAAAGGCAGAGCAGCAGACTGCTGTCCGAAAAGACGCAGTAGCAGCAGGCGCTTCCAGGAATTTGTCGTCCTTTGTTTCAGCAGCCCACCGCAGTCCACCGCCCGATGGCTTTGAGCTGATAGACTTTGATGATCACGAGGAAGAGGAGACCGCAGATGCTGCAGAACTGACGGCCGCGTGGAGGAGGGGATGTGACCAGTTTGGGCACAGTAGTGGTGGCAGCAGTGGTCCGGACGAGGTGGCCACCCTCAAGCTCGCCGATGACAGCTAGACTTTATCGGCTGGACAAGCTGCGCATTTCCGTCAGCGCCGACGACGAGGACTGCCCTGATCAGCAGCAGCAAGTGATAAACAAGCGCGACCGATCGGAGAATGACAACATGACCACCACCAGCTCGGAGATTTCCCGAGAAGACCAGCTCCTTCTCACCTCCTTTTCCTCCTCCTCAAAACCGAAGAAGAAGCGCTCAAAACGGCAGCTGAACACGACCTACTTTAAGCAGCGATTCCTCTTCTTTTCCCGCTTCGACGAGGGCATCCGCCTCGACAGCGAGTCCTGGTACTCGGTGACGCCCGAGCCCATAGCGCGGCACATTGCCGAGCGCATCGAGCGGGAGCTGATCAGTCACAGTGCTGCATCCTCATCATCTTCAGCGAACCAGTTCATCATTCGGGACGGTTTCTGCGGCGCCGGCGGCAACACCATTCAGTTTGCTCTGATGCCCAGCACTGCACTCGTCTACGCCGTGGACATTGATCTGCGGAAGATTGAGCTGGCCCGCCACAACGCCTCTATCTACGGCTGCCTCGACAAGATTCAGTTTATTGTGGCCGATTTTTTCGAGATGATCCAGGGCGACCGCCTTGTCTCCCTGCAGCCTCGTCGACGCCTGCTTCCTCAGTCCACCCTGGGGCGGCCCCGACTACCTACGACGCTCACTGCCTACTTTGGCCATCTGGTCATCAGAAAGGAGGGCGATTGATGGTGATGGTGGTGGGAGATGACGAAAAGAAGGTGGGCGCGCTCTTCAGGACGGCGCAGGTGTGCTCTCCCGCCGCCAATCTACCTGGCCGACGAGATGAAGAGGAGGAAGAGGAGGAGGAGTAGTCCTTGAATGAACTTTATTTTCATCATCTGTACATAAGCTCTCATTTATCATCATCAGTCACCGAGGGGAGTGTGTTGCCACCTTTGCCGATCAAAGTCGACCTTGCCCCGGCCGGACAGCGGTTCTTCCTCTTCAGCCCACTGGGCGATGCTAAAGTCGGGGAAAAGAAGGCCACCTCTCTGCTCGCCGTCTCCACTGAATCGGACCGTGAGTGGCGTTTCGCGTGTCTGTCGCCCCCGAAGCGGTCCCCTGATGGTCGTCGGCTGTTCCAGGCGAGTTCTTCAGAGAGAAATATCATCATCATCAGTTTCACTGTATCTTCCTTCCCATCCCCTCTTAACTGTACACCTTTGTTCGGTCCCATCAGCGTCCTCCAGCGTGCAATGGCGTCGGTGCGAGCTAGTACGTGCACTGCACAGTTGCCGCTGCTCATGAAGGCCACCAGACGATTGAGAAGAACTTGCATGAGAAGGAAGGAAGGAACAAGAATCGATTAGTATCTCCTCTCGTTGTTAATCATCTTTCTGTACAAATCACTAACTTTAGTTTTACACATCTTTTGTTCACCTATGAATACTCTGCTGCAATACCAATTCCTACTTACACACTTCCTCGTGTTCGCGTAAAGCTCCTTGGGCGTCGGTTGGTGGTCAATTGCCCAGCCGTGGTGATCGGACAAAGTAGAAATCCATCGTCGAGGCAATCTGTGCGAATGGCCTTGCGACTGTAGGGTCCTTGACGATGTGGGCCTTGGATATGGCCAGTGCCCAGCTGCAGTGCCGCTCCCGCCGGTGCCCCCCCCTGATGATGGAGCCTGATGGAGCGGGGCCATTGGCATGGTGACCAGGGCTCGACGACCGCCCCTAAGACCAGCCATTACTCATCATAAGTGATCCTTTTACAAACTTACACCTAGCGGGAAGCTGGGACGTAGAGCAAGACACGGTGACGAGACTAAGTAGAAGAGTAGACGGTAGCGAGACTCGGGACTTAGGGACGTAACGTAGACGGACAGACTAAACGTTAGACTGTAGGCCTTAGACCGAAGCTATAGACGTAGACCTAGACTTAAAGCCAAACCTAACCTAGACTTAAACCCTAAACCTAAACCTAGAACGTAGACGTAGACGAAAGGACTACGTACTAACTAGACGAAGACGTAGACGAGACGTAGACGTAGACGAAGACGTAGACGTAGACGTAGACTAACCGTAGCGTAGACGAAAGACGTAGACGAAGACGAGACGTAGACGTAGACGTAGACGTAGACGTAGACTACTAGACGTAGACCTAGACGTAACCAAACTAAACCTAGACTTAAACCAAACCTAACCTAGACGTAGACGTAGACGTAACGTAGATACGTAGACGTAGACGTAGACGTAGACGAAGCGTAGACGTAGAACGTAGACGTAGACTAGACGTAGACGTAACGTAGACGTAGACGAAGACGTAGACGTAGACGTAGACGTGACGTAGAACGAAGACGTAGACGTAGACGTAGACCCTAGACTTAAACCTAAACTAAACCAGACTAAACTAGACGCTAAACTAGACGTAGACTTAGACGTAGACTAGAAACCGTAGACGTAGACGTAGACGTAACGAAGACGTAGACGTAGACGTAGACGAGACGTAGACGTAGACAACTAACGTAGACGTAGAGAAACGTAGACGTAGACGTAGACGTAGACGTAGACGAAGACGTAGACGTAGACGTAGACGCTAGACTTAACAGCTAAACTAACTAGACTAGACGACGTACAACCTAAACCTAGTACGTCAGACTAACGTAGACTAGACGTAGACGTAGACGTAGACTTAGACGACAGACGTAGACGTAGACGTAGACGTAGCGTAACGTAGACGTATACGTAGACGTAGAGACGAGACGTAGACGTAGACTAAACGACCTAGACGTAGACGATACGAGACCGTAGACGTAGACGTAGACGTAGACGAAGACGTAGACGTAAAACGTAGACCTAGACGTAACCTAACCTAAACTAGACTTAAACTCTAAACCTAAACCTAGACGTAGACGTAGACGTAGACGTAGACGTAACGTAGACGTAGACGTAGACTGAGACTTAGACTAGACGTAGACGTAGACGTAGACGTAAACGTCGCTAGACTTAGCACGAATACTTCGACGTCGACCGTATACCCTATACTTAACCTAAACCTAAACCGAGACTTAAACTAAACATAAACCTAGACGTAAAGACGTAGCGTAGACGTAGACCTTAGACGAAGACGAAGACGTAGACTTATACGTAGACGTAACTGACGAGACGTATACGTAGACCAGACTTAAACCTAAACCAAAACCCTAGACTTAAACCTAAACCTAACTAGACTTAACGAGACTCGACGTAGACGTAGACGTAACGTAGACGAAGACGAAGACTAGACTTAGACTAGACTTAACCTAGACCCTAACCTAGACCTAGACGAAGACGAAGACGTAACTAAACGTAGACCTAGACTTAAACCTAAACCTAAACCTAACTTCAACCTAACCTAAACCTAGACCGTAGCTAACGTCGACGTAGACGTACGTGACTTAGACGTAACTGACGAAGACGTAGACGTATACGTAGACGTAGCGTAGACGTAGACTAGACGTAGACGTAGACGAAGAACGGACGTAGACGTAGACGTAGACGTAGACAAGACGTAGACGTAGACGTAGACCTAGACTAAACCTAAACCTAAACCTAGACTTAAACCTAAACCTAACTAGACGTAACGTAGACTAGACGTAGACGTAGACCGTAGACTTAGACGTAGACAAACAAGACGTAGACCGTAGACGTAGACTATACCGAGAGACTAACGTAGACGTAAGACGTAAGAGACGAAGACGAAGACGTATACGTAGACGTAGACGTAGACGAGACGTAGACGTATGACGATACCTAGACTAAACCTAACCGAAACTAGACTTTAAACCTAAACCTAACCTAGCGTAGCCCGTAGACGTAGACGTAGACGTAGACGTATACGTAACGTAGACGAAGACGTAGACTTAGACGGTAACTAGACGTAACGTAGACTAGACTGGCTAGACGTAGACGTAGACGTAACCTAGACTTACAACGCTAACCAGCTAGACGTAACTAGACTTAACCTAAACCTAACCTAACGTAGACGTAACGTAACTTAGACGTAGACGTAGACGTAGACGTAGACGAAGACTAACGAGCGTAGACGTAGACTAGCCGTAAAGACGTAGACGAACGAGACGTAGACGTAGACGTAGACGTAGACGTAAGACGTAGACGTA
This sequence comes from Tyrophagus putrescentiae, assembly GCA_024499935.1. Lineage (NCBI taxonomy): Eukaryota > Metazoa > Arthropoda > Arachnida > Sarcoptiformes > Acaridae > Tyrophagus > Tyrophagus putrescentiae. Next base: position 1,721,301 of record JAMZRA010000005.1, read on the forward strand.
TACTTAACAGACTTAAACTATACTAAACCTAGACTTTAAACCTAACCTAACCGAGACTAGACTAACTTACAACGTAGACTAACGAGACTAGACGATAGACGTATACTAGACTTAACGTAGACGTAGACGTAACGTAGACGTAGACGTAGACGTAGACGTAAGACGTAGACGTATACGTAGAACTAACGTAGACCTAGACTAGACCTAAAACCGAAACCTAAACTAAACTAACCTAAACCTAACCTAGAACGTACAGACGTAGACGTAGACGTAGACGTAGACGAAGAGACTGAGACTTAGACGTAGACGTAGACGTAGACGTAGAGTAGACCTTAGACGTAGACCTAGACTTAAACCTAAACCTAACTAGACTTAAACCTAACCTAGAACCTAGACTGTAGACTAGACGTAACGTATACGTAACGAGACGAACGAAGACGATACGGAGACGCTAGCCTAGTACTTAAACCTAGACCTACCTAGCCCTAGACGAAGACGAAGACGTAGACTAGACTTAGACGGGACAAGACGTAGACGTAGACGTAACCTAACTAACCTAGACCTAAACCTAAACCATAGACAAGACGTAGACTTAGACGGATACGTAGACGTACGTCAGACGTAGACGTATACGTAGACGTCACGAAGACGTAGCACTAGACGTATACTTAGACGTAGACGTAGACGTAGACTTAGACTGTAGACGTAGACGTAGACGAATACGTATACATGACTTAAACCTAGACGTAGCTATAACGTAGACGTAAACCTAGACGTAGACGTAACTAGACGAAGACGTAGACAAGACTAACGAAGAAAAGGTGAAGAAGTTGAAGAAGAAGTTTAATAAGCAGGTGAGAATAAAGGTTGAAGAAGAAGGTTTAGGAGAAGGTGAGGATAAGGTGAGGTGAAGAAGACGTAGACGTATACGTAACGAGACGTAGACGAAGCTTAGACTTACGTAGACGAAGACGTATCGAAGACGTGACAAAGACGTATACTAGAGAAGACGTAGACGAAGAAAGGGGTGTAAAAACGAACGTGAAATAAGAAGGTGAAGAATAAGGTTAAAAGAAGGTGGAAGAAGAAGGTAAGAAGAAGGTAAGGGAGTGTGAAGGAGAAGGTGAAGGTGAATAGACTAGACGTAGACGTAGACGAAGACGTAGACGTAAACGTAGACTAACGAAACGTACGTAGACGCACGACGTAGACATAGACTTAAACCTAGACTTACGATTAGACGTAAGAGGGAGACCTAGACGTAGACGTAGACTTAGACGAAGACGTAGACGAACGTAGACTAGATGTAGACCTAGACGTAGACGTAGACGTAGACGAAGACGTAGACGAAGACGTAGACGTAGACTTAGACAAGACGTAGACTAATAACGTAGACGAAGACGTAGACGTAGACGAAGACTAGACGAAGAAGAAGGTGAAGAAGAAGTGAAGAAGAAGGATAAGTAAGAAGTGAAGGAGAAGGTGACGGTAAGAAGACGTAGACGTGAACTAGACGTAGACGACGACGTAGACGAGACCTAACGTAGACGTATACGAGACACGTAACGAAAGACGTGACGAAGACGTAGACGTAAGAAGACTAGACGAAGTAAAGGTGAAGAATAGTGAGTAAGAAGTAAGAGTTAAGAGAAGGTGAAGAGAAGTGAAGCGATAAGAAGACGTAGACGTAGACGTTAGACTAGACGTAGACGAAGACGTAGACAGTAGACGTAGACTAAGACGTAGACGAAAAACGTAGAACTAGACTACGTAAACGACGACGTAGACGAAGAATGGGTGAAGAAGAAGGTGAAGAAGAGGTAAGATAAGGTAAACGAAGAAGGTGAGAGAAGAAGGTTGAAGAAGAAGGTGAAGGAGAAGTTGAGGAGAATGTGAAGGTGGAAGAAGACGTAGACGGAGACGTATAGACGAAGACGTAGACGTAGACGTAGACGTTCGACGAAGACGTAGACTTAGACGAAGACTGTAGACCGGAAAAACGTGACGAGACTAGAACGAAGACGTAGACGCAAGACGGTAGACTAAGACGTAACGTAACTAAGAACTTAGACGAAGAAGAAGGTGAAGAGAAGGTGAAGAAGAGGTGAAGAAAAAGGTGAAGGAGAAGGGTGAAGGTGAAGAAACGTAAGACGTAGACGTAGACGGTGACGAGACGTAACGAAGACGTAGACGTATGACGTAACGAAGACTTAGACGAATACAGACTCTAACGTAGACGAAGAGTGACAAAAGACGGGGGAGAAGAGGTGAATAAAAGTTGAAGAAAAGTGAAGAAGAAGGTGAAGGAGAATAAGACGTAGACCGTATAACGTAGCGAAACGGTAGACGAAGACTAGACGTAGACTAGACGAAAGACGTAGACGAAGACCGTAGACGAAGACGTAGACTAGACGAGACGTGACGGAAGAAGAAGGTGAAGAGAAGGTGATGAAGAAGGTGATGAAAAGGTTGATGAAAAAGGGTGATGAAGAAGTGATGAAAAAGGTGAGAAGAAGTGTTAAAAGGTGAGAAGAAGTATGAAAGAAGGTTGAAGAAGAGAAGTGAGAAAAGAGTGAAAAGAAGGTGATGAAAAGAAGAAAAAGAAGGTAAAGAAGAAGGTGATGAAGAAGGTGATGAAGAAGGTGAAGAAGAAGGTGAAGAAGAAGTGAGAGGACCGTAGACAAAGACCGAGACAAAGACGAAACTAAGACGTAGACGAGACTTAAACCTTAATCTAGACCTAACCTAGCCAGCGTTAGTTTGCGCACCTTGTTCAACCTAGTTAGTACCATACGTAGACGAAGACGAAGACAGACGACGAAGACGAAAAGAAGTTAAGTTCTAGTTCGGTTTAGGTCTAGGTCATATTTAGGTTTAAGTCCTACGGTCCTCGTTTTTCGTCTTCGTCGACGTCTTTGTCTTCGTCTTTGTCTACGTCTTCTTCCCTTCTGCTTCCCTTCTCTTCACCTCTTCTTCTTCTTCTCCTTCGCCTTCCCGCCCTCGCCTTCGCTTTCGCCTTTGCCTTCCCCCCCTCCATTTTCCTAGGTCTTTGTCTACGTCCTACTCTACGTCTAATCTCTAGTCCTACTCCTAAGTCTTCTTCTTCACTTTTTTCTTTCTTCTTCTTCTTCTCCTTCTTTTCGCCTTCGCCTCGCCTTCGCCTTCCGCTTCTTCTTCCTTCCCCTTTCCCTAGGTCATGTCTATTCTTCTCTTCTTCCTTCTTTTCTTCTTCTCTTCTTCTTCCCCCTTCTTCTTCTTCTTCCCCATCTCTTCTTCTTTTCTTCTTCCATTTTTTCTTCGCCTTCGCCTTCGGCCATCCCCTTCCGCTTCTTCTTCCCCCTTTCCCCTAGGTCTTTGTCCTATTTTTTCTTCTTCTTCTTCTTCTTCTTTCCCCTTCTTCTTCTTCTTCTGCCCCTTTTTCTTCTTCTTCTCCCTTTTTCTTCTCTTCATCTCCTTCGCCCTCGCCTTCGCCTTCGCTTTCGCCTTCGCCTTCGCCTTCGCCTCGCCTTCCGGTCTAGGTCTTAGGGTTTAGGGTTTAGTCTAGGTTTTATGTCTAGGTTTACTTCTTTTTCTTTTCTTCCACACCCTTCTTCTTCTTCTTCTTCCCTTCTTCTTCTTTCTTCTTCCCCTTTTCCTCTTCCTTTGCTTTCTTCTTCCCCTTCTTTCTCTTCTTCTTCTTCCCCTCTTCTTTTTCCCACTTTTTCTTCTCCTTTCTCGCCTTCGCCTTCGCCTTCGGCCCTAGTTCTAGGTTTGTTTAAGTCTAGGTTCTGTCTAGTTTTTTTTTTTATCCCTTTTCCTTCTTCTTTTTTCTTCTCCATCACCTTCCTTTCTTTCTTCTTCTCATCCCTTCTCCTTCTTCTTCCCCCTTCTTCTTCCCTGCTTCTTCCTTCTTCTTCATCCCTTCTTCATCCTTCTGTCTATTCGCTTCTTCATTCTACCTTCTTCATCACCTTCTTCTTCTTCTTCTTCACCTCACCTTCTTCCTTCCCACCTTCTTCTTCACCTTCTTCTCACTTCTTCATCACCTTCTTCTCCTTCTTCATCACCTCTTCTTTCTTCTCATCACCTTCTTCTTCCCTTCTTCTCACCTTCTTGTTCTTTTTCTTCCCCTTTCTTTCTTCTTCTTTTCTTCTTCGCCTTCTCTTCGCCTTCGCCTTCGCCTTCGCCTTCGCCTTCGCCTTCGCCTTCGCTTCGCCTTCCTTTCCCTAGTTTAAGTCTTACGTCTTCGTCTACTCATCTACTCCTACGTCTATCCCTCTCTCTACGTCTCTCTACGTCTTCGTCACCTTCTTCATCACCTTCTTCTCACCTTCTTCTCACTTCTTCATCCTTCTTCTTCACCTTCACCTTCTTCACCTTCTTCTTCACCTTCTTCTTCACCTTCTTCTTCTTCCTTCCTTCTCACCTTCTTCTTCACCTTCTTCATCACCTTCTTCTCACCTTCTTCTTCTTCTGCTTCTTATTCCTTCTTCTTTTTTCTCTACCTTTTCGTCTTCTTCTCCTTCGTCTTCTCTTCTCTTCGTCCTTCGTCTTCTCTTCGTCTTCGTCTTCTCTTCTGTCTTCGCTCTTCGTCTTCGCCTCTTCGTCTTCGTCTTCTCTTCAGTCCTTCGTTCTTCACTCTATAACAGTCTAGTCAAGTACTACGAATGAAGAGACGCTGAAAAATCAGCTTCTTCACCTTCTTCTTCATTTACGTTCTCGTCTAGTCTTAGTCTAGTTAAGTCTAGTCTCCTTTTAGTCTGCTTCTAGTCTTACTTATGTCTTAAGTCCTCATCTAAGTCTAGTCTAAGTCTAGGTCTAGTCTTCAGCGTTCTGTTTAGTGTCTAGTCTGTTTTAGTCTAGTTAAGTCTAGTCGTCTGTTACAGTTTAGTTTAGGCTGGTCTACGTCTTCACCTTCACCTTCTTTTCACCTTACTTCTTCACCTTCCTCTTCTTTCACCTTCTTCTTCACCTTCTCTTCACCTTTCCTTTCTCACCTCTTCTTCACCTTCCCTTCCTTCACCTTCTTCTTCACCTTCTTCTTCACCTTCTTCTTCACCTTCTTCTTCACCTTCTTCTTCCCTTTCTTCACCTTCTTTTTTCACCTTCTTCATCCCTTTCTTATCACCTTCTTCTCACCTTCTTTCATCCCTTTTCTTCATCACCTTCTTCATCACCTTCTTCTTCACCTGTTCGTTTCACCTTCCTTCTTTACCTTCTTCTTCACCTTCACTTCTTCACCTTCTTCTTCACCTTCTTCATACCACGTTTCTCTCAACCTTCTTCCATCACCCCTTCTCATCAACCTTCTTCCACCTTCTTCTCACCTTCTTCATCAACCTGTCTTCATTACCTTCTTCTTCACCCTTCACCCTTCTTCATACCCTTTCTTCTCCCCTCCTTCCGCACCTCTTTCTTCACCTTCTTCTTACAAAATATACCTTCTTCTCACTTCACCTTCCTTCACCTTTCTTCTTCCCTTTCACCTTCTCCCTCTTCTTCACCTTCTCTTCACCTTCCTCTTCACCTTCTCTCCCCTCACCTTCTCACCTTCTTCTTCACCTTCTTCTTCCACCTTCTTCTTCACCTTCTCTTTCACCTTCTTCTTCCCTTCTTTCACTTCTTCTTACACCTTCGCTCACCTCTTGCTCAACTCTTCTTCATCACCTTTCTCATCCCTTCTTCATCACCGTTTTCTCACCTCTTCTCACCTTCTTCTTCTCACCTTTCTTCTTCTTCACTTCCACCTTCTTCTTCTCTCCCTTCTTCATTCAACCTTCTTCATCACTTCTCATACCTTCTTCATTACCTTCTTGTTCTTCTTTCTTCCTTTTTTTTTCTTCCTTCTTCTCTTTTCGCCTTCGCTTCCGCCTTCGCCTTCCTTCCTTCCTTCCCTTCTCTTCCCCTTTCCCTAGTTTAATCCTTCGTCTTCGTCTTCTTCACCTTCCTACTCTTACTCCTACTTCTACGTCTACGTTCGTCACTCCTACTCACCTTCTTCCTTTTTTCCACCTTCCACTTCTCTCCTTCTTCACCTTCTTCTTCACCCTTTCTCCCTCTTCTACCTTCTTCTCCTTCTCTCACCTTCTTCTCATTCTTCACCTTCTTCTTCACCTTCTTCTTTCACCTTCTTCTCACCTTCTTTCATCACCTTCTTCATCACCTTCTTCCTTCATCACCTCTTCTTCACCTTCTCTCACCTTCTTCACTTCTTCTACCTTCATCTATCACACCTACTCTTCTTCACTTCTATTCATCACCTTCTTCTCATCACCTTCTCTCTTCTCACTTGCTTACCTTCTCTCACCTTCAGTCCTTCTTCTTTCTGTCTTCATTCTCTTTCTTCGTCTTCGTCTTCGTCTTCGTCTTCGTCCGTCTTCGCGTTCGTCTTCGTTTTCGTCTTCGTCTTCGTCTCGTTCGCGCTTCGTCCTTTCTGTCTTCGTCTTCGGTCTTCGTTCGCCGTCTCCTTCGGGGGTCTTCGTCCTGTCTTCGTCTTAGTTTAAGTCTAGAAAGCAGAGACGAAGAACGGACGAAGACAAGAAGGAAGAAGCAGAAAAAGAAGAAGAGCGTTCTTCCAAACCTTCTTCTTCTTCTAATTCCTAGTCTTACGTCTAACGGTCCTAGGTTTAGGTTCTGGATTTAAGTTTAAATTTATGTTTAAGTCAGGTCTAGTCTAGGTCTAGTCTAGGTCTAGGTTAGGTCTGGTTAAGTCCTAAGTTCAGGTTTAGGTCTAGGGTTTAGTTTAGGTCTCAGTTTCAGTTTTAGATTTAAGGGCTGTTCTTACTTCTGCACCTTCAACCTTCGTTTTCTTTATCCAAAATTCTTTTTCTTTCTTCACAAACCTTCTTCTTCACCTTCACCTTCTTCACCTCTTCTTCACCTTCTTCTTACAATTCTCCCTTCCCCTCTTCACCTTCTCTTTCACCCTCACCTTGCTTCCCCTTTTTCCTTTCACCTCTCTTCCCTGCCTCTTCCCTTCTTCTCACCTTCTTCTTACCTTCTTCTCACCTTCCTTCATCCCTTCCTTCTCTTCGGCTTCTTAATTCTGCTTCTTCGCTTCTTTTTCTTCTTATTCTGCTCTTCTCGTCTGCGTCTTCGGTCTTCGCTTTCTCTCGTCTTCGTCTTCGTCTCGTCTTCGCCTTCGGCTTCGTCCCTTCGTCTTCGTCTCGTCCTTCGTCTTCGGTCTTCGGTCTTTCGGGGGGTCTGCGCTTCGTCTTCTTCTTCGTCTTCGTCTTCGTCAGGTTTAGTCTAGGAAGCAGAAAGAAGACAAGCCGAAAGACGACGAAGAAGAAGCAGAAAAAGAAGAAGAAGCTTCTTCACCTTCTTCTTCTATGTCTACGTCTACGTCTAGGTTTAGGTCTAGGTTAAGGTCTGAGTCTAGGTTTAGGTCTGGATTTAAGTTTAAATTTATGTTTAGGTCTAGGTCTAAGTCCTAGGTCTAGGTCTAGGTCTAGGTTTAGGTCTAGGTTAAGGTCTAATCTAGTGTTAGGTTGGTCGTTTAAGTTTTAGTTTTAGGGTCTAGTTTAAAGGTTTTAGATTTAAGGGCTGGTCTACGTCTTCACCTTCACCTTCTTTTTCACCTTCTTCTTCACCTTCACCTTCTTCACCTTCTTCTTCACCTTCTTCTTCACCTTCCTCTTCACCTTCTTCTTCACCTTCACCTTCTTCACCTTCTTCTTCACCTTCTTCTTCACCTTCTTCTTCACCTTCTTCTTCACCTTCTTCTTCACCTTCTTTTCACCTTCTTCATCACCTTCTTCACCTTCTTCATCACCTTCTTCATCACCTTCTTCATCACCTTCTTCTCACCTTCTTCAGCCCCTTCCCCACCTTCTGTCATCACCTCTTCATCCCTTCTCTTCCTTCATCATCAAACTGCGTCTTCTCATCACCTCTTTCATCCCTTCCTCATCACCTTCCTCTTACCTTCTTCATTACCTTCTTGTTTTCTTCCTTCTTTCCCCTTTTTTTCCTCTTCTTCGTCTTCGGCCTTCGCCCTTCGCCTTCGCCTTCGCCTTCGCCCTTCCCTTCGCCTTCCCCTTTTCCCGAATTTTAGTCTACGTCCTTCTCGACGTCCCTTACGTCTACCTTCTTTCTTACCTTCTCTTTCACCTCCTCTCCCTTCTCTTCCTTTTACTTCCTCCCCTTTCCTACTTCTTCTTCACCTTCACTTTTTCTTCCCTTCTCTCACCCCCCCTTCTTCTCCCCTTCCCTTTCTTCTTCACCTTCTTCTTCACCTTCTTCTTCACCTCTCTCCCTTCTTCTTCAACCTTGTCATCACCTTCTTCTTTTCACACCTTCTTCTTTACACCTTCCTCATCACCTTCTTTCCATCATTCAATCACTTCTTTTCTTCTTTCACCTTCTTCATCACCTCTTCATCAACCTTCTTCATCACCTTCTTCCCATCACCGTTTCTTCCCCCTTCGTCTTCTATTCCTTCTTCTTCTTTCGTCTTCTTTTTCCTTCTTTTCTCCTTCTTTCTTTTTTTGCTTCTCATTTTCATTCTTTTTTCTTCCCCCTTCTCTTGTCTTCGCTACGCTGTCTTGCCCTTCGTTTCCCGTCCTTTCGTCTAGTTTTTATTCCCTGAGCAATCAGCAAAGACCAAAGAGAGCTTTTTAAAAGAAGTAGTTTCTTCACCTTCTTTTCTTACCTCGTCTTCGCTTCCCCGTTTCCAGTCTGATTAGTTTAAATTTTCTTTACGTCTAGTCGTCTACGTCTACTCTTCGTCTATTGGGTCTAGTTTAGTCTAGTCTAAGGTTTGGTCTAGTCTTAAAGGGTTTATTCTGTTAATTTTAATTTTAGGGCTGGTCCTCGTCTTTTCACCTTCCCCTTTTCTTTCACCTTCTTCTTCCTTTACTTCTTCCTCTTCTTCAACTTTTCTTTTCATTCTCTCCCTCTCTTTTCTCTCCCTTCTCCCTTTTCTTACTTCGTCTTCCTTCGTCTTCCCTTTTCTTCACCTTCTTTTCACCTCTTCATTCACCTTCTTTCTTCACTTCTTCACCTTCTTCATCACCTTCTTTCATCACCTTCTTCCATCACCTTCTTCTCTACCTTCTTCTCACCTTCTTCTTCACCTTCTCCTTTTTCCCCTTCTTCATCACCTTCTTCTTTCCCCTTCTTCATCACCTTCTTCATCACCTTCTCCCTTCTTCATCACCTTCTTCTCACCTTTCTTCTCACCTTTTTCACCTTCTTATATCACCTTCTTCTCCTTCTCATACCTTCTTCATCACCTTCTTCATCACCTTTTTTCATACCTTCTTCTTCACCCTTTTTCCCCTTCTTTCTTCCCTTCTTTTCCTTTTTTCCCTTTTTTTTCTTCTTCTTCTTTTCCCCTTCTTCGCCTTCCCCCTTTCCTTCGCCTTCGCCTTCGCCTTCGCCTTGCCTTCGCCTTCCCCTTCCCCTAGGTTTAAGTCAAAGTATCGTATACTTATCTACGTCTACGTCTACGCTTCGTCACCTTTCTCATCCCCTTTTCTTTCACCTTTCTTCCACCTTCTTCATTACCTTCTTCATTCCCTTCTTTTTCACCTCTTGTTCTTCTTCTTCCCCTTTTTCTTCGTTTTTTGACAGAAAATGTGTTTTAAGTAAAAGTTTTTCTAGAAAACATTCTTTTAATTTTAGTTTTTAAAACAAGGCTCAGTCGAGCTCGCCTTCGCTCACTCCACCTTAACTATGCACCGCTAACATTTCTTTTTAAAAAAGGGTTGGGGGCCCCCGGGGCCCCCCTCGGGGAGCGGTGGGACGTTCACAATGCCCAGTGTCGTCAGACCTCGCCGCTTTGGGCTGTGCACTGCTACTTTTTCACAGTTGTGCTCTCACTTATTTTTTTTCTAAATCTAAGATTTTGGTTAAATTTAATCAGTTAAGCAACGGCTCACCCTGGCGTCACTTGGCTCACCAAGAACGCCCGCCGACTCGGACCTCGCTCGCTCCGCTCGCGAGGCCCTCGTCGGCGGGCGTTCTTGGTGAGCCAAGTGACGCCAGACCTCGCCGTTTTTATCTGTGCACCGCTAACATACATTGATGTCTGGGCCAGCGGCTCACCCTGAGCTGTGCACTGCTGCCCCCGCAACAACTGTGCTCCCCCGGTAGCCCAGGGCGATAGAGACGGCAGCGGTAGCAGCGAGAACGGCGGCGAGAGCGCACAGGCTGAGCCGCCAGCAGTGCAGCTGCTGCGATAACGATACGCGCCTGCGCAGAGCAGCCAAAACAGCTCAATATCAGCCAAAACAAAAAACAACGTTCCAAACTTTTTGGGTTTTCTAGTTAACTATAAGGTTTAGAGACAGACCAAATTAGTCATAGACTAATTTAAAGACGAGGAATTTAATGGTGTAGTCAAAAATCAGATTAAAGTTTGCTTAGTTATTAAAATCGTTTATCAAAATCGTGTCTCTGCAGTGGACGGCTGGCAAAAGCTATGCTCCCCCCTCTACTGCCTGTGCTTTCTGAGACAGAGCTCACCAATGCCGTCGTGAGCGACAACGGTGGTAGTGGTAACCGCTACGCTGTGGTGTACGTAGGGCAGTGTGGTAGTGGCAGAGGGCTGCACTGCCCGAAAAAGCTAGCTCGCGTGCGACTGCCAGTAGCCAACTGGAGGGGACTCGGCGCAGGCGCATTGACTTCATGCCACTACTCCACTGCCCTACATACACCACAGCGTAGCGGTTACCACTACCACCGTTGTCGCTCACGACGGCATTGGTGAGCTCTGTTTCTGACTGCACTGCAGCCCAGGCCGAAAACGGTGGCAGCGAGCGGGCAAAGTCTGAGTCAGCACAGCTGCCGCGATAGCGATACGCGCGCGCGTGGCAGCCAAAGCCAGCGGCTCATAGCAACAGACAACGTTCCAAACTTTTTGGGTTTTCTGGTAAACCATAAGGTTTTGAGAAACACCAAATTAGACACAGACCAATTAAGGGGCGAGGAATCCAATGGCGTAATCAAAAATCTTATCGGAGTTCATTTAGTATTTAATATGGCTGTTTTAAAAAGTGACTATGATCAGATAAGGCACTTCCGGTCATCTGATCAACTCGAGTTTGGTATCATTAGAAAGATGCCATTTATCTCGTGTTACTGGTAAAAACCGTTTTTCAATATCTTTAACGGTGTATTTTCTAGAGCAAAAAATGTGCGTGAGGAGAAACAGAGAAATGGAGAAAAATCATTTTTTTAGGGTAAGGCTGTATAAAGACATTTTTGTTGTAAAATAAAAGAAAAACCGCAAAATTAAAAAAATTTTTATTGAAACTGAATGCATTTTCAATTCTTTTTGAAAACCCTTTTCAACAATACCCCACATTCAACATCAATTCTGTGCGCAAAACCTTAAAAATGGCGTCCAAGTTGTGCCTTTGGCTGTAAATTATTTTTTTTCGTAAAGTTTCTGCAACTTTCTGAAAAGTTTTGGGTGGGTCAGCTGGTGGCTGCCTACGGGTACCAGCTGTACGCCATGACAGTCTGATGATGAACATGTGCCGCCACATGACCTCACTGGCGGAGGCATTCATGCGCTACGCTCGCCAGGGCCTAGCGCCCACCTACTACTACAACGACCTGCAGCCGGGCGACCGGTTCTTCATCGTTGACCGAGCGGCGGTCTACCAGTCAACCCCCGGTAACAACAATCAACTGATGGCTCCCCTGACTGACTTTGAACTGCACGTATACCTAGATCTAGCAAAGAATGTCAACTCGCTCTGGACGCTCGATTTGGAGACGCTGCAATGGAACTGCCTGAACACTGGCGCCGCGAGACCGTGGTGGTAGATCCGGTCACCGTTTTTCCACTGATGTGGCGGTACAGTACCGCCACCAAGCGGCGAACTGTGAAGTCGCTGCGCGTGCAAAACGTCACCCAATGTCACCCCGCACATGCCACGCTCGCCCCGCTGCTAGCACCCTGACTCGGCAGTTTTGGCGCAAAGCCGGCTTCGAGAAGGATCAGCGGGCAGTACATAAGGGCGGCTGCCTCTTCAGTCGTCGGGTTGAGTCGAGACGTAAGTCAACCACCACGCCGGTCAGTGCCTCTCTGTGCCTACCGAGCCCACGACCCCACACTTTACCTTTGTGATTCCCCCCACTTCCTCTTCTTTACTCTTCTTCTCCTTCAAGTTCTATTATTAAAAACAATTAGCTCATCACCAACAGCCTCATTCGGGACCCCAAGCGCCCATTCTCTCTCTCTCTCCCTTTCACCCCAGCAGACCGATTCCGCTAATCGGCCTGCTGCCCGGAGCAGTCAAGGCCTCGCCAAGTACCGCTCCCGCGGTCGGCTCAGTCTGAAGAACCGGCGGTCGTGCTGCACCGATCACCCCAGCGTGGTCGTGACACGACACGGACTGACGAGTTGGATGGGCTGATGAATGAGGTCAAGTCTCCGTCGCACACTCCAATGACCATTTTTGCCACCGGTAAAGGGCTGGTAATTTTGCCGCGAAAAGACATCAAAGTGCTGAATAAAGCGAACCCCTTTTGGAAACAAATCTACTACTTTGTGCCCCTCAACTGAAACCATCTACCACATTTGCAATCTTTTTTTGGTTTTCCCTTGCTTCAGTTTTTTATCACTATTATACTTTACTTTTATTTATTTGGCATTCAATTTAATTGACACTTAATTACAAAGCTTTCTTAATAATAAACGGTAAATAGTGTTTACAAGTTTGCTGAGCTAACTATTGACAACAGTATTGATTAAAAAGTACATTTTAAACGTATTTTTCAATTGACAAAATAAAATTAAAACTGTCTATTGACAAACTTTGGAAAGGAACTAACGACTAGTGTTGTCGGTTTTGCAACCGCTTTTGACTTTTTCGTTTGCGGCATTGGCGTTGTCGTTGGTTCCAGCAGGTCCTGCTTATCGTACAGGTACAGTGAGAGGAAAAAGACGGTCAGCAGAATGACCACACCTTCTGTATTGGTAAATTGAATCAAGCCATTTCCGCCTAGCGCTTGAAAGTTTTCGATCACCTTATGCCGCTTCCGGTAGGCGTCATTGTCTCCCAAGCCAAGACTGTCCGCCTCCGCGACGACAATCCAACTGTTCAGCTTTTCAACAGGATAGAGGAACTTGAAGATGGTCCAAAAGAAAGCCTGCATTCCAATGACGGGGTAGGTGAAGAAGAGCACCGTGTGATCAGTGTACGGCAGGCCCATTAGTGTGCCCAAACAGACGCTGTAGATGATAACCAGAACGGTGTACCAGAAGAAAAAGGGATTGCTTAGGCCAATTTTGAGCTGCAAGAAAAAGTTGTTATTTTTTAAAATGTCAAATTAAAAACAACTCAGAAAAGCTTACTTTATCCCATTCGACTGCCTGGTCGGTTTTGTGGAAGCAGACGATGATCAAAGCGACCATTGAAAAAACGGCCGCCATTTGTCGAAAGGCTGGTTTGATCCAGCTAACTGTTTCGGACAAACTCATGTTTTGAGGCACTAGAAAAAAGAAGAAAATCGTAAAGTTGTTCTTGTGTGCAAATGATTTTTAATATAACAACAATGATCTGTGCACTATTCATCAGAGTTAAACATTCAAAGTATTTTATTGAAGAAATTTTTTCTTAGCTACAATTTTTCTGTTCAATATTTGCAAAATAGTTTAAAGTTTTTGAGTGATGTAAACACATTGTAATGTCACTAGTATGTTAAAAACACACTTATATATTTAAACTCTTTTATTATGCAAAAACATTTATATTTGTAAATTTTATATAAAAAAAAGGCAAATTTGGGGTTTAACAAATTACTTCTTTTTGATATTTAAATCAAACTAATGACCAAAAAAAACTGCTTTAAAAAAACGCTTTACAAATATTTTTTGCAAGGTCTAAATACACGATGCTAAATGCAGAATGATTCCCAGTAACGGGGCAAACTGATAGTTTCCCTTTCTACTAATTTGGAAACAAAATTTTTTTTTTGAATCTTTTACTGTTTTAAACAATTGACTTGCTAAAAATTTGTACTCTAAAAATAAAAACAACATTTTTGAAAAATATGAAGGATGTAAAATTTTTAAAATCATTGTATAATGGGGCTAAAAAATTGAAGACAAAACCCTTTTTTAGTTTTTACCAAAACAGATTTGTTTAGAAAAATTTGTTTTTTGGCTAAAAGTTTTATCATTAGGGTAAAATTTTTTTCACAAAACTGCAAACTCAGCTTGTAAATTTTTGGGTTGATTGACTAAATCAATTTTTTAAAAAAACAACTGAAATTCAAAATAGTTTACAATGTCCCCCTCACTCAAGGGGCCAAAATTTTTTACAAAAATTTACAAAAAGTTTACAGAAACTTTTTTTAAAATAAAAATAATTTTTAAAAATATGTTTTTTTTTTACTAGAAATAAATTTACTTTTTTAAATTTGAATTTTTTTTTTTAATATTTTTACAGCTAAATTCCAATTATTATAATTTAAGCATATTGTTTCCCTAAAACATGGGGCTGCTAAAGTTGCATTTTTAAACAATGTCAGTCAAATGCACATTGAGCTTTACCCACGTTTAAAAAAAAATTCAAAAATTTTTTGTTGTTTTTGTAGCCCCAAACCCCATATGGCCACCAATTGTACTTGTAAAGTGGAAAATTTTTGGGCCCGGGTAGTTGTAATTTCCAGTAACTTTTAAGATCAAATGAACCATCCTCTTGAAGTAAGGGGTAGACACCAGGTACAGCATTTTAAACAATGGTAAAAACTTAAAACTTCAACAAATAATTTTGCCCCCAATTGCTGTTTTTAATTGTTTTAATAAATTTTTTCCTTTTTTTTAAAACCCAAACTTACCATCTGCTTTTTCACAAGAAGAACACTTTCACAAAACTAAAAAAAAATGTTACAAAAAAGGGCTCAATTGACAAATTATTTTTTTAAATTTGGGGAAATTTTTGGGTTTTCATTATTGAGTAATCTCTTGTTTGCCGTTCTAGTTAAGTTTTAAACTAAAAATATATTTTTAATACTAGTTTTTGGGTCAAAACAAACAAAAAATTTTATAAAATAAAAACTTAATTTACAGAAAAAACTGGAAATTTAAACTTTGGGAACACTTATATAAAATGGCAAAGTAAATCAATTTGGTTGCCTTGAAGACTAGATCACGCCAAATTTAAAAAATTAAAAACCCAAAAAGTCATTGTTTACAAAAGGTAAAATTTAAACGGCAAATATAAAAATCTTTTACAAATACAAACAAATATAAATTAAATAGCTAACTTAAATTGTTTTTAAAAGTGCTGTTTGTTATTATTAAAAAACGAACAATGTGATTTAGTACCCCCTACTCTGAATTTTTATTTTTTTATTTTTTTTTAGTATTTGAATTATTCTGTTGCTTTTTTTTGTGCTCCATATCGGTTGATTAGCTGATTTGAAAAAACAATTTATTAATTAAAAAAACGCTAATTAACAGTAAAAAAAAATAATTTAACTAATTGAAAAATTGAGTTTGCTTTATTGTTTTCTTTTACTGTGATTTTTTAATTTTTCATTAGGGGGATGCTCAAATAAAAAATACTAATGACTTAAAAATTTTTTCCCAAGTATGATTTGTTTAATTATCCCAATTTATAATGCACCTTGCCGTCATTTTTTATTATAACCCCACGGGAACATTTCCGTCTAATTAATCAATGATGACTGAAAAACCTTTTAAAAGCCTTTTCCCCTTTTTTCCACTAAAAGCAAACATTTTGGCTTACAAATTTTTTGGATTTCTTTCTCCTTCATATTTTTTAAAAAACTTTGCTTCTGGTTTCCTTTGTTTTCTTTTTAAAGGTTAGCCCCAAATTTCCCATATCATAAAGTTTTAAAATTCAAAATTTATTGAAAATCGCTTCTTTTTGCATGCTGCTTTTTTTGGGGAAGCATTTTTGGTTGTCGTTCTTGTTTACATAAAAGGGCATTTTTGTGTTTTTTAAAACAACTTTTTAAACCCCTTTTCAACAAAAAAGTCAGTTTTATTTTATTTTTAAAAAACAAACTCCCCCAACATCAACAATGAACATCACAACTTTACGTTGAAAAACCAAAAAATGCCCAACACTCGTCTACGGAGGCAATGCAAACGCAAATGGAAACGATGAGAAAAGTGAAGTAAATTTGATTTTTAATTTCCCCCCCAAAAAGGGAACTGCAAGCCCCTGAAAACAGTAAGTGATGCTAATTTTTTTTTTTAAATCTAAAACATTGCTTTTGTACTTTTTAAACAAAAAACAATTACGATTTATCTCATGCAATCAGCCAAGGCAAACTTTTTCCTCTTGTCTGATTCCCATTTTGGGGAGGATCTGATCTCCTTTTTTTCGGGTCAAAGCTTCCAATAGTCACCAATTCTAGCAAAAAAACCTGTAACAAACGCAAAAACCCGGGACAAAGGCAATTTGGTTCATCAAATTCCCTTGTCGGTGTATGGGTTTAAAAAAGGCCAGCCCAAGGGGTTTTCCCAAATTGGGGTCGTCTGCCCAGTTTAGTTTTCCAAAATTTTTGCCGCTGCTGAGGGCTGATGTTTTACCTCTAGGGGGATAGAAAACTGCTGCCCGATGAAAAGCGTGGATTTATTTTTCCAAACAAAAAACAGCTCATGTTCCCCCTCCCAACGACGGCATAAACCTTTTTTTTCCCAAAAATGTCCTTTAGAAGTAGTGCTCCACTGTCCGTTCAAGTCGGTTTTGACAAACAACCTTCAAATTCCTCTTCATCACCACACATCAAAAAAAAATCCTAAACAGGCCCATTCCCTCAGATGTGCTCGAGGCATCACTCCCGAGGTAGTTAAAAAAGGGGTGACTTTTGGGCCCGATGAAGGCGCCAGTGATACCTCAAGGGCCCAAAAATCGGGCAAGTAAAATTAAAAAAGGGGAGCACCCTGGAACTGTTCATTTCGCACACTAAAGGGTGACCTTTGGTGAACAGTCTTTTGGTATGATCACCTCTTTGATGAGGGAAAAAGGGGTTTCCCCGTCTGACCTTGATGACAACTGCTTTTCATTTGGGCTCCTGGGACGGTAGCGTCTGAATGGCTGTCAAAATGATGGCATAGTATAAACCGGTCCCCCTCCGGGCCTCTATCTTCTTCTTTAGGCTACCACGAGTTAAAGTGGCTCGCATTGATACGACCCCACTGGGGCAGATGCTTGCTCTTTTCTTCTTCTTCTTCTTCTTCAGAAAAAATTTTATCTTCTAAATATTCTTCAGCTAAACTAGTCAAACTGCCGCCAATTCGGGAACGCCATCAGACGGTGGCCCCGTTTCAAGGTTCGCTAAAACCCCCCACTAAAATGGTCCCAATTGGCTTCCAGGACGGCATTTTTCTTTCCTGCACTTTAATAAAAAGTACATTTGGTACAGCAGTTCACGCCATCCACCGCTGGGGGCAGTCGTGGGTCCACCTTTGAGGGGGGTTCCGCCCACTGACCAGATCGTCAAACGGTCATTTCAAAACAGCCCGCTGAACGAGCCTTACCACGGTGTTCAGCGACTTTGAAACGCCCACCGGCTAGAGCACATTTTCACCTTTGGGAAAAAATGAACTTAAATCGGGAAAGGGAGATTCACCATCATCGTCTTTTTATCACCCCTAATTTTGGGCCAATCTGAAAGCCCAACCGATGCCCCTCTAAAACCCCCTTTCTTCATCATCAAAACCCTAAAACATTGCTGTGGCTTATAAACAAACCCCAACTGTAAAAGCATTTTCTTCAGAGACCCCCTTTTTGGGGTAAAAAAACTAAATGGTAAAACAACAGAAAAACAGCCTAATGAGGAAAATAATGAAAGACACCTGAAAGCGAAGTTGCAGGTTCCAAAAATGATAATTTCTCTGCTAAAACTCACCAAAAACCCAAAGAAGGCCTCAAAGGCGGAAACTTTTTCCCATTGATTCTTTTCACCCAAACCCAGCACAACCCTGCCGGCCCCTTTTTTTTTCTCAACGACGGGTTCCCTTTTCCACTACTACCCCGATTTTGGGTGGGGTGAATTTTCCCAACTGCGAACAATCGACTGGGGGCCCCTGCAAAACTACTACTTCAATAAACCCCACGACCGTTTTTGCAAAACTACTTTTTCACTTGTTTCCCAAGTAAAATCAGAACTTTGTGTTTGCTTTGCCCACTGTTGCCAACTTTCTTTTCTTTTTCTTTTTTTCCATTTTAGATACCATTTTTTTGGCCGCCTAATGGCGGCAGTACTGGGTAGAGCTGAAATTCCCCCGCTCATCAAAAGGAAAATTTTCTCCTCTTTTTTTCAACTGTTTGAGGGCCCCAGAAGTGAGGGCCCCTCTACATACTTTCACTACGGCCAATACTTTCCCTTTTTCTACGTACTTAAAGGGACCATAATTTTCAGCAACGATCACTGAATGCAAAGGCACTGACAAAACGATAAAAACACCACTTTGGCAAAAAGATGGAAAAAACCAAAACCATCAATTTCCCTAAAGACAACTGATGGGGGAGGAAAAAAACCCCAAAAGCTGCCATCGGGCTGCAAAAAAACGCGCCTGGAAAAAACCCCCGGGACTTTTTGGGAACCATTAAAAACGCCCACTAACCCTTTGCCAGAACCCCCAACACCGGGGCCCTACTGGATGGAGTTCCATTAAAAAGGAGATCACTAAAAAGGATGATGATGTAAAAGGGGATGAGTATAAACCCAGAAAAAAGCAAACGAATTTAAAACGGAAAACCGGCCCCATACACATTATCAAATCCGCATATCAAAGGGGTATTGAATTTTACTACTCACTGCCACAAAAAAAGGGGTTTTCCCATTTCCGAGTCTTAGGGCCTAACTAAAAGGTTCATCCTCCTTTGTGCCATCTCCCTCTTTTAATCTTCAGCTTCACTTCCTTCCACTTGTCTGACCTGCCCTGTGGTTGAATTTGTCCATTCCAGCGCTGGAAAGTTCCGCTTTTCCACAAAACAAGCGTCCGTTCGCCTTTGGGGTTTTAAGTGGGTTTTGGGAAAAGGGGCACGACCAAAAGAGCCCATAAATAGTACAGTTGCTCTCCACCGAGTTGATCTCCCTAAAAAACCCTCCTTTTGAAGATGTTTGAAATACAAGGGACACTTTGGGGAAATTTAATGGGCTTTATACGTGTGCAATCCGTGAAACAATCGGGGTTTTTCTAAAAGAAAAAGGACACTTCTGAAGCTGTTGTTCCAAATATCGTTACTATTCCCTTTAGAAAACTCCCGGGCCCACTCCGAATTTCCCCTTTTGTCCTACTCCCCCCAATGCAGCTGTCACCTCAAATCCCCCTAAACTTTTACGGGAAAGGCCGATTTTTACCTCATGTACAAGGGACACGGGGTTAGAACACCCTCCGCCAGCAGTCGACCATTCATACTACCATCTTGCTGAGGGGGAAGTACCATTGGCAAAAATGATGTGATGTTGAAAACCAAACAAAAAATTATAAACCAAAAAACCCCCTGAACTCCCATTCCGAGTTCTCTTCTCGCTGCCCCTCGCTAAAAAAGCCGAATTTGACTGGCCCGTCTTTTCCCCAATTCGCTCAAACCGTTTACTGTCTCTTCTACCGAAATCAATAAAGTGGTTCATCAGAGGCCAAAAAAATGTCGCATTGACCTTACTTTTACATGCTTTCAGTCGACTTTGGCCCTGAGGGGTCGCAAGGTGGGTTTTTTGCCCCCTCCACCAAGGATTTTTCTTTCTGGGCAAACCTGAAGGAATGCCCGAAGGGGGGTTTTCCATTCGACGGGTCCCTGTGGGGTGAGGGTTTCCCAAAGGAAGATGAACTGTGGCTTTTTGGGAAATTTCCCCTTAAAAGGACAACAACAGAAACGGTTGCCCTTTCGAATTCCACTGAAAGCCTGCTATTGTTTTGCAAAACCCTTAAAAAGAAAGGGCCATTCTCAGTTGTGGTGCCCAGTTACTCTCCTAAAACCCCATTGCCCAAAAATGTGCGTGAGCTGGGAAGTCGAACGCAGATTTTGGCCGCTGAACACTCAACTAAAAGCTGCTAAAAAAACATTACAAGTAAGTAGCTGATCCCCCTGTTCCTGCTATTGGTCACTCATCTAAACGACTTTTTTTTATTTAAACACAAAAAATAGCAAATTTTAAAACCACAAACTCCCGTTACCGCCAAACCTACTGCCGGTAGACCTGCCATTCCCGACCAGCCGATTTTTTTTCCGGGGAAACCAGGGGGTTTTTATTGGCTGACTGAAGACAATTCAATTTTTCTCCCCTAATTTTGGGTTTCCTTTTTTCATTTAAACATTTCCCTCAAAACAAAAGGGCTGAAAATTTGCCTTTTTTGGGGCATCTCTCAAGTTCGGGCTTGCCCTTTACCTCCCGAAACAGGCCGCCGCCGCTGATTGTTTAGTAATATCACTGAGTGAAAGTGTTTTCCATTTTCGAATCAATTTTTTGCATTTAATTTTTTAAATCTATCTTTCCTTTAAACACTGACAAATTTTTTTGGGCATGCATACACAAAAATTTCCTTTTTTTTTGGAACTCAACTGAAACACTAGGGGCAGAATACTGAAAGTTTCGCTCCCCAAAGTCCACTTCTAGAGAACCACGAGACCCAACATTTTCTTTGCGCAAAACTGATTTTTGGCATTTGAAAAATTTTTAAAAAATTTTTTTTGCAATCTTACTGGGGCAAACTTTGGTGTTTTTTGACACTAAAAGTAAAAAAAAAATTACAAATGGAAGGGGATCATTCGTGCAAAGATACATAAAAATTGGGCATTTGGGTTTAAAACCCCATCAAATTATAATCCTTTGACATTAAACAGTTAAAAAAACTAATTGCACGTGACGACTCATATTCCCCAGGGTCTAGACGGTTGCCCGTGCTGACAAAAAATTTTTAATTGCCAGGGGCGACTATAAAACCGAGAGCACGTAACTGCGTCAAACACAAAAAATCAAAAAACTTAAAACCAAAAACTACCGTAATCGCCTAAACCCGGGGGAAATAGACAAGAAAACTCCCCCCCAAATGAAAAAGCTTTGGCTGAGCGTTTTCTTTCACCCCTCCTACTTGTGTCACCTGGGCCCAATGAAGAAGCTGACTCTACTGATGCCCCTACACCATCAGGGGCCAAACCACTTTTGAGATCACTCCCATCGGACCAATACCATAAAGAGCACCATGTCCCTATCATCTCACATCCCGATCACCTAAACCCCGACCTCAACCAGCTCCGAAACCAATCCATTTTTTGAAGGGCAATCCCCGGGAACCCCCTTTTCGATGAACGATAAAGGGGAAAACCCATCAACATTTTTGGCCTCTACGTGCTCATCTTTTTCACCTTTTTCTGCTACCATCGCCCCTCGTTGTCACGTAAATCGGTTTCAAAATTTTCCCGACGATTTTCGCCTGTCTCGCACCAGTGGAGATTTTGTCGTGACCTACACAAACCACGCGTTCGGGGAGAGACAAGCAGATCGAGTTTTTGGGCCTACCCCCCCACGCCGCCGATGACACCGCAGCCGCCGCCCCTCGCAGCCTAAACAGCCTCAGCAGCCTCGGGCAGCCTAAACCCCAATTCCCTTTTCAAAGGGTGATAAATTTGGGCCGAAACTCCTTTAAGAAACAAAGTAAGGGGAAGAAAAAAATTTGGTTATAAAAATTCACAATCCTTCAGCAGCACCTTTAGCACCTGCAGAACCCGGGGATTTTCTTCATGGAAAAAAAATTGTAGACCCGATCATCTTGCGGGGCTCGACACACCCACACCCCACACACACACACACATTTTGAGACACCTATTTCTTTTGCCCAATTATTTAACCCAAGTAATACACACAGACAACAAGACGAGATCAAAAAAAAACCACAAAAAAACCAAACTGATAGGGACTTTAAACCCAAAAAAAATGTTTTTGGGTTTAAAAGTAAAAAACTTTTTTTTGGATTCCAAAAAAAAAATCGGCAACGGCAAGGGAAAGGCTTTTTCTTTGCATTTTTTTTGTTATTGATGGTATTGATTGCAGCTAGCACACATTTTTTCTTCCATTGATTTTGGGGCTTTAAGGGGGGAAAGGTTTCAAGTCCCAAGAGACAAAAACTTGGAGAGGAAACTTACGGATTTAGAGAAACGATTGGGGCGCAGTTCCCCCCACTGTGCCATCTTAAACCATCCCCCACCCCTGAACCCAAAAGGGAACTCGGATCGGGTGCACCTCCGTTTCCAAGGGACCCAGGCAGGGCAGGCGGCGGAGACACCCAAAGAGAAAAAGACCGCGTTAGGGGTTGGTTTTTCCCGACCGTTGCCACCAGTACTTTGGTATGGGGTTACGTAGCGTTAAGTTTCCAAACTAAAAATAGTTTAATACTTAACGCAACGTCTTTTATACTTTAAATTGAACTATAGCTCGACCCGGGCAAAAATTGCCGGTTAAAGTTTCCTAGCGGCTACCGGCCGCACTATAGGTTAAAAATTTTTTTTATTTTACACTTTTTTTTTCCCTTTAACGCTGAACCAATTACAAAAAATGTATTTTGAAAAACTTTTTTTTAAATTTTGGGGTTCGAAGTGGCCCCGTTCTGGGCAGGTTCCGGCGGCCCGTCGTCCAGGATGAGAAAAAAGCAATGAAGGTCGCTGCCACCAACTATTGCAGGCTCTCCAAATGATGTCCATACACACAAATGCGCATCCCCGGGGAAAGGCCTTTCTTTGCAAAGGGCCTTGTAAAGTTACTTTTTTAATTCTTTTCTTTTTTACATTTCTCTGCAACCTGCTCTTTAACTTTCCCAAAAAACCCCTAAATTTTTCAATCCCAATTTTGCCTATTCGTCCCTGATTTTTTTGCTATTTTGCATTTTTTCTTTCTGTATTGAGTAGTTTTTTCAAGTAAATAAAATGGTTCAAACCACTAATCCCACTGAATCCCTGTGTAATTTTTTTTGCACCTTTTTTTTTTTCGTTTGAAAAATCATTTAATTTACGTCATCTGCGAGCTTTCCCGTCCAAGAGTGCTTGTGTGTCAGAAACGGAAACAGCAGCAGAAAGGCGCCTCACTCTCATTTGCCGTTCGCCTTTTGACACAACAACGCATTAAACGGACAAAACGCTTCCCTCTGAATCTAACGGTGAGTACTTTGCTGGTTCCCGTCTCCCCCCCCCCGGGCAAAAGTGCACACAAACACTTGAGTTTTAATCCCATCTATTTAAAGGTTAGAAACCCGGGGGAGAGCCTGTCAAAAAAGCCTGACCAAGGGACACCACCCCTGCGCCTGAAAACTCAGCAGGGGGGAGCGATGGCTCCAGTTCAATTCCAGCCAAAATGGTTTTTTGATGACTAAAATGACACGTGAAGGGTTTTTTAATAAGATTTAAAATTCTCTTCTCGCCTATTTTTTTTTTCCTTGATTAAAAATTTTATTTTGTTTGGCAAATTCTTTTTCTCCCCAACCCCTAATGGGTTTTTTTATTGGGCCAAAACGATTCCCTGGATTTAAAGGGCACGCCCACATTTTTCCCAAAAATTTTTAAAAAAAAAAATTTATAACCTCCCCTTTTTTTCCCCAAAACCTTGTTAGAAAGAAACTGCTTTTTCCTGGGGTTTTCACCGCGTAAGTGGGGCAAAAAACCGTTTAACTCCCCGAAACGTTTAAAGCAAACAAACCCCTTCACATCAAGGGGTCTAAAAGGACTAAACCCCAAAAACCCCAACCCGGGGGCGGAAAACTGTAACAAAAAAGCAAAAACCCGGATTTCCCCCGAGCCCCATATCGCATTCCCCCAACTTTGATGGGCAAGGGCATTGGGAATTCAACCCCAGGAACCCAACCCCCCTGGAAGCCAAAAACCACCACCACAACCCCACCCCCAAAACCAACAAAAAAAACCAAAAAACCCAACACACCAAAACCCCAAAACAACAACAACAACAAAAACAACAACCCACAACAAAAACCCCAACAAAAACAAAAAAAACCAACCCCCCACAACAAAACCCCCCCCCCCAAAACCCCAAAAAAAGGCCCTGCCCTAAAGGGAAAAGGGTTTTCTGCGCCAAAACCCAACAGGCGGGGGGGCGTGCCCGAAAGAGCGGGCCAAGAAAAGGGCGAAAAAGGAAGGGGGGAAGGAAAAGGGGGGAAAAGGGGAAAGAAGGAAGAAGGCAGAAAAAAGGGCCCAAAAAGGCCAAAACTCCAAACAAAAGGGCTCCCCGGCCCCGGGGGCTCCCCCTGGCGAGCCTGCTTTTTCTGAAAAGCCAAAGCCAAAAAGCCCGGGGGAAATCCCCCCTCCCTTCCACCCCCCCTTCCGCCCACCCCCCCTTCCCTCCCCCCCTCCGGGCCCACAACAGGGCCCCCCCCCCGCCGCCGCCCCCCGCCCCGGCCTATAATGGGACCCCCGTGAATGGGCCAAAAAGGGGGGCACAATAAAAGGCCCGGCCTTCCCGGGGGGAAACTCCCAGGGGAAAAACCCCCGGGCCAGGGGCCCCAAAATGCCAAAACAAAAGGGGCCCAAAAAAAGTGGGCTGCGGGAAAGGGGGGGGCAGGGGAGGCTGATGGCCGGGGGGAAGGATAAAAAAAAAAAAAAGAAGAAAGAAAGAAAGCATTCAATATTTCCAACTCAAAAATTTTAAGGTTTCGATCATTCACTTACCAAACCCCTTAATGGGCTTTTGAGCTTTTTTCTTTTTACCCCTTGTTTATACCAATGAAAAAGAAGAGGTCCATTTTAGCTTTTAAATCATTGAGCACAAAATTCCAAAAAACATTGCGACATTTTTTCCTTTTTCCCCCCCCCACCCGGGCCCAGACACTTACTTCACCCCGCACTTTTTATTTTATTAACACTTTTATTACATTACTCAACCCATAAACACGTCATTGTATATTTTGCTTAACATGCAACGCTTAAATTACCTTTCACTACGCCCCCTACACTACTTTAAACCCTTTAAAAAAAAACCCTTTGCCCCCCTTAACAAACTTAAATGTTTTATTAAAAGTTTAATTTTCTCCCCCCTAATGTATCGGGCCAAAAATTCTTCAGACTTTTGGACCCTTTCCCTGGAGCAGTTGCTGGGAGGTTTGGTCCCGGGGGAGGTTTTTTGCGGTTTCAGCGCCATTTTTTTGGCCCCCAAAGGGCCCTTTTTTCCCCCAGGGCCAACCCCATGTGAAAAAGAAAGGAAGACGAAAAAGTAAAGGGGGAAAGGGTTCAGAAAAAGGGGCCCTAAAAGGACCCCTTAAAAAAACAACAAAAATTTTAAAAATAATTTTTTTTTTAATTTGAAAAAATGCTTTTTTTAAACCCCAACAGTTTGAAAATGAAAAAAAAAAATCAAAAATTTTTGGGAAAAGGAAAAACGGGGCATCAGTTTTATAAGAGGGAACAAAAACCTTTAAAGGGACAAACACAAAACTTTTTTTCAGGGGGAAGTGAGTTTTGGGGGCTTTAACAAAAAAAGGGGCCAAAAAAATTTCC
Organism: Tyrophagus putrescentiae; assembly: GCA_024499935.1. Lineage (NCBI taxonomy): Eukaryota > Metazoa > Arthropoda > Arachnida > Sarcoptiformes > Acaridae > Tyrophagus > Tyrophagus putrescentiae. Next base: position 1,746,719 of record JAMZRA010000005.1, read on the forward strand.
TTTGTTTCCCCCCCTTTACAAAATAAATTTTGGATAATTTCCATACAAATAAGGTGGGCGAGACGTAATTTTGGAAGCCCCCCCACTAAAAAACAAAACCTCTGGTGGGCCCCCCTTAACGGGCCATTTTTCCTTTTTGAGGGTCGTTAAAGGTAAAAGCTTCAACCCCCCTGCCCCCCTTTTTACATACTTATAACCGAACCCCCCCAAAACTAAATCACCTTGCCCCCCCCAACCCCCCCCCTACACCCATTTTCCTTTCAAGGATACCTTTCCCCCAACCCCCGGAAAATACGTCTCCTTATTTTCTTTTTTAAAACCTGGCAGAAAAGTCAGAAACCCAAATACCCCTTTATCTCCATGAGCAACCATTCCATTTCCCCATCACCCTTTAAACCCTCTTCATCTTGGATATAATTCCCCCTTTGGGCACACAAGAAGACCTTTTGCACTGGCCCCCCCTCTTCCTACGCTCCCTTTTTCCTTTTTTTTCCCAGCGGCTTTGCTACTTTCTCCAAGTTGTTAATTTTTGAGAAAGCTCTGCGGACTTCTGCGCAAGTTCTCTTTCTTTTGCTGCGTCGTGACGCATGAGATTTTTTTGCCAAAACTTGTCCCCCGGAAGCCTTCGCTTGCCCGTTTAACTTTTCTCTCCCGTTCCAATTTTTTAAAAAAAAAGGTTTCAAGTTTTTTCCCCTTTTAAAGGTAGGGCAATTCCCCTAAAAAAATTTACCTTTCCTTGCTCACTCCAGTAACCATTGGGCATCCCCCCCCTTTCGGTCTCTTCCCATGTCCCCGGAAGGCCAGTGGCGGGATTTTGCCCTCTTCTTCTTTTTTTTCCCCTGTTAAATGTTTCCATTTTTTTTATTCCCATTGGGCCCCCAATTTTGCTGTGTGTTGAAATCACTCCCCATTTTTTTTTTGCGGGGTTGGGGTTTACAATGCCCCAAATTTATTTAAAAAACCCCTTGCTTGCTTTAAAAAATTGTTTTTATTTTGATTTGCCAAACTTTTCCCCCAAATTGAACTTTTTGATACGCCCCTTCTGTCATTTTTCAGAACCACATCTTCATTTTTCTTCTTTGCATGTTTTAAAACTTTTTTCTCTTTTCAGGGGTCATCTTTTAGTTAATTTATTTCCCTCAAAGAATAAAGTAGGGTCGCATCGGGCAGTGTTTAAAAATGGGGTTTGGATGGTTTGTTCTTTAAGGGCTTTTCTTAGCTGTCTTGAGAAAGCTTTTTCTCGAAATGTGGCACTACCTTTCCCACCGTTTTAATTTTTTTTGGGCTCTCTCACCTGGCCGTTTGGTTGCTTTTTTTGCGCCAGAATTTTCCTAGTGACGTTCGCATTCATAAGGGGTTTTTGGGCCTTTGTGTTGCCTTTTACTTCTAAAAGTCCGTTTTTCCCGCCCCTTTCAGATGGCAATAATGCTTTTTAAAATTGTAAAACGGGAGTTAGCTGCAGAGTCGTTGAAATTGCTTTCATCTTTGGGGTAAAATTTAACAACGCAACATTTCAGTTAAAAGGAAAAATTAAAACCCATTTTTCAAAAAAAACCCCAAGTTCAGTTTGCTTTGGCTTGGATCAACCCTTTTTTCCCTTTTTAGAAAAGTTTGGGGGCCGTTACCCTTGACGGCAAACTTTCGTTTCCTTGTCCCCTTGTGGGCGTTTTTTTTCCTTTTCCCCCTAAAAAAAGGCCCCGGATCTTTCGCCATTTTCACACTCACACACAATTTTTGTTGCACCACTTTTTTGAATAGTTACCCCCCCCCATGTTTATTGCTAGCGACTCCCTTTGTGCCCCTTGGGGGGGTATTAAAAAAAAAACCTTTCAGTGCTTCAGTTCTTTCTTTGTGTTTGTGTAGAACCACAGCTTTTAATCAACATCACCAGCACTGACTGTCGCTTAAATCTATACAGGGAATCTGCGAATTTACTAACTCTCCCTTTTCTTTCCTCCCCCCCCCCCCCCCCACATTTTGCCAACCTAACCTCGGACATGTGGCCCCACGAACACTGAAATCTGACCCCACCCTCCTGGAGAAGTACATTCGCTGAGCACCGGCGGAAAAGGGCAGGCGATTTACGTCGGGTTTGACGGCCAGCGGGCCTGCCTAAAAGACCGCATTTTTCCCTGCCCCGGCAACTTGCAAAAATCCAAGTGGAACTTTGACGGCAGCTCAGAAACCCGTCGGGGGGTAATCGACGTTTACCCCAACCCATGAAGGTGTACCGCATCCCTTCCAGGGGGTCCAAAAAGTTGGCCCTGGGAAACCCTTCCTTCGACGGGAAACCCAGCGAGCAACACTGTCGTCCTGCGGGGAATGATGAACCAGGTGGCGACAGGTGCCGGTCGGAAAGAACAAGAGACTTTTGGAGGAAACACCGCAAGCCCCTAAAAGGGGCCTTGGGGGCAACCCGGCCCCCCCGGGGGCCCATATGCGGCTCGGCGCCAAACCCAGGTTTCGGTGCGACGTCGTCAGGTCCTTTTTCCCCGCCTGCATTACGAGTTGTGGACGCGGCCGAATCCGAGGGGATGGCCTGCAGTGGGAGACAGGGGGCCGTTGGGTTATTAATGTATCATTCAATGCCCTCAAGATTTCCCTTTTTTACTTTTTTTTTTTTTTCCATGGTTGGAAAATGGAAGGATCTCCTTGGGCGAGTTTATTTCCTAAAACCCATGTCGGGGGGGCCATCGTCACCGAAGATTTTTGGGGGAGGGGGGGGAAAAAAAAAGGAAACAAATGCATTTTTCCTCACCCGGCCCCCCCCCCTTAGAGGGCGATGGGAACGGGGGGGACACAGGGGTCGAAGTTTGGAAAAACCCAAACAGGCAAGTGCCCCCGGGCGGGGGGACATGCCCCCGACGACCGCCCCAAAGTAGAGCACTTTTTGGGGGGTCGCGAGGGGGGATGGGACCCCCGAGGGGAAAACTTCCATCAAAGAGGAACCCCCAAATCATTTTGACCCCGGGCCGTGCCGGCCAATGCCCACGAAGACCGCCCCCGGCCCCAAAAAGGAACCCCAGCGGGGCCATGGCGCCCCCTGCCCTTTCCCCACAGGGAACGTAAGATTGTACCTAACGGTGCTAATCCTGGTGCTGCGTTCCACACCACACTTTAACCCACCTATTCAAAACCGCACTTTCCCTACCTGCCAGCATTGCCCCGGCCACCACCCCACTACATACACCCCAAAATTTGATCACGACCCGATCGGGGCACCCACCCCACACACGCCCCCTTTTTTTTTTACGTTAACTTTCCACAAGACACCACCACCAATTGAATGAACAATCACAAAATAAAGCAAAAATTTGAAATCTTTTCCATCAAGGGAGCACGGACTATTTTGCAACATTCAAAAAAACTTCTTTTTCCACAGGGGAAAACCCTCAAACCTGCATCAAAATTGAGTTTTTATTTTTATGTCACCCGCCCCCTACCTCCGGGTCCAACATTTTGACACAAACGCCCCATAACAAAAATTTTGTTTTCTTAATTAAATTGCCTTTTCAATTTTCTGTAATCTTTGATCATAGGGTGTTGTGTCATTTTTGTGGAGTTTAGTGTAGTGGGGTGGGAACAAAACTAAAAAAAGGGGAAAAATAATTTTGGTCTCAAAAATAGGGGGCGACATGGTTTTATGGCAATTTTTTACCATTTTTCTGAATTTTTAAGCAGACGCCACAGTGTACCTCTGCACGTCGGCGGGGGCAAAAATTTGGCGGGGAAAGGAGATTCAAAAAAGGATGATCCCCCTTTTGGGCAGCCCAACTTTGCGAGGTCTGAGGACTTTCCTTGTTAATTCCGTCGCGAGGTTTGCGAGCGAAGGGCATTTAAAAGAACACCATTATTTGGGGTTTTTTTTTGTAATTTTTTTTCTAAGAACCAAATAACAAATAAACGTGTTTTTTAATAAAAAAAACTTTTTTTTTATTTTTTTGCAAAAAAGAAAAGAAAAAAAGTTTTTTTTGAAATAGTCTACTAATTACATTTTTTTAGGTTGAACCTTATGATTTTGAATTGCAAGTATTGTCCCACCTATTTAAGTGGAATATCATGGATGAGTGAGTTATTCTTAACTTTTGTTAAAAAAACGTTTTCTTCACTCCGTTCCCCCCTTTTAAAACGTTATCACAGAAGCCCAGACTTCGGCTGACGTGGCAGAGGTTTTCGATGTCCCAGCTATGGCGATGATGGCAAATTGTTTATGTTTTGTTTTGCCCTTGAGTGAGTTCCGGGGGATGCCCGTTGGGGCCCCGTCGCAGCCGGGCTTGGATGGAAAAAGGGGGGGGCTATAAGATGGCCCAGCAAATGAGGAAAGGCTCAAAGGGATAACCGGCTTGCTAAAGCGCAAGGCCCCCTTTTGTGATGGGCCGGGGCTTTGGCAGAGCCAAACGGTCCTTTGGTGCAGGTTGCCCCTTTTTTTTTTTATTGTTATTTCCGGCCCAACTGTTTGCCGACTTTTCCCATTTCTACTCATTGGGAAAAAATGCCGGTATTTTTTAGGTTTTTCTTTTTTTGATGTTTTTTTTTTGAAAAAACCCGCGTGAATTGCTTTTAAAAAACACGTTGAACTGCATTTTTTATTGCTTCTTTTTTTTTTCTGGGGAGAGATTTGAGAAAAAATTTTCAAAAACGAAATGATTGTTGTATTTCCGGGGTTTGCTGCAGTCTAGGATTTACGGTGGAAGGGTCCCGTCCTCAAAAGCCCCCCCTCATCATTGGGCCCCCGCCCCAAGCGGTCTCCAGCACCCCCCCTTGCGTTTAACCCAAAAAGGGGGGGTCGGGTCGGGCGAAGGGTCCCCCTGCCCTTGCCACCGATCCCCACCTGTCGGGAGCAGGGCCTCCACCTTTGTGGCCACCGGGGGTTGGTAACCCCTCCGACCTCCGAATCCCTTCCCGATTGTGCGGGGCAGACCCCCGCCCGCACACGGGGGGTTTACCTCGGCCAGGGTGCATGTCCCCGGGCCAACCGCCTCCATCGACGGTAGCTGCGGCTCGACAGCACCCTTTTTTAGGGGTCAAACGCTTTTAAGGGGAGGACCTATCCCTGGGTTCCCTTTTTCACGATGTTCATCGGCGGTGTCCACCATCTTTTATCGCAGCTTTGAGCGCCGACCCGGGTCCCGAAGATCGACTCGAGTAGTGTTGGGCCGCCACATGCGGGCACCCCCTGAGGGCGAGGTTGTCGATGGCCCCCGGCCAGTCGTGAAATCCCTGGGGAAGTTTTTAAGGGGGCCCCAGGGGTGAGAAAGGGGATGTGCACCCGGGCCCGTCCCAGGGTGGGTTTTGGGCCCTGGAAAAAGTCCCGTCCGGGTAGATTTGCCTTGAGTTGGCGTGATCACTCGCGTGAAGCTGGGCCAGTCCATGAAGCTTGTCCGCCGCGCCGGTCGCTCGTGACACAACAGCGGGTGTGTGGGACTGTTGTGGGGGGCCCGCCATTTTTTCTGCCATCCTTAAGTTATGCTTTTTTTAGGTGGGCGGCCCCCGGGGGAAAAAACGGGGTTTGGGAACTTTTGGGCCGGGTTTTAAGTGTTTTTACTTTTTTCCCCGCCCCCCCACAGATGTTTTACGTTGTTTTTTAGCACAGCAGCAACGTGTGGCTCTTTTTCAGTGAAAACATTTTTAATTCTTTGGACTGACAAAAACTGGGCAGTCCCGCTTAGACATTCATATCAAAAACCATTTTCCCCTGGGTTTCCTTAGAATCCGAACCCAGGGGGGGCCACCCTCAACCGCCCGGCAGCTACGACTTTATGGGGGACAAACTGGCAATTTCCCTAAGCAGAAGAAGGTGAAAAAAAACGCACCGATCGGAGACGAAACAACCACCCCCGGCTGGATTTTCCAAGGACCAGCTCCTTTCACCTCCCTCCCCTTTCAAAGCCGAAGAAGAACGCTAAAGCGGGAGCGAACAGACCTTTTAACAGCGATTTTCCTATTTTCCCCGCTTAAAAAGGGCATCCGCCTCGCGCCCCATTCCGGGGACCGGTGACCCCGAACCCCCTAGCGCGGCAAATTGGCCCCAGCGCATCAACGGGCGCGATCAGTCACAGTGTGCATTCCCCCTTTTTGGAACCAGTTACATTTGGGACGGGTTTTTTGGCGCCGGGGGCCACAAAACCCTCATTCGTTGCTCTGATGGCCCCCACTGCCTCGTTACGCCGTGGAAAATTGTCCCCCTTGGAAAATTTAGTGGCCGCCACAACGCCCCCATCTCGGCTGCTTTCCCCAAATTCTTTTTTGTGGCGGGGTTTTTGAGGGATCCAGGGGGCCCCCGCCTGCAGCCTGCGACGCCGTTCCTCAGTCACCCTGGGGCCGTCCACCCGACAAACCCCACCCACGAGCTACTCGCTGGGGCAATGACGCCCCCACGGCTTTTAGATTTTTCCCCCCCGTGCCGACCCTGTCACGAAAAATTTCCCTTTTCCCGGCGCAACTTTTTCATGGCGAACCCCCATAGCTCAACGTCTCCAGAGTGGGGCGGCGGAGGGGGTGGGGGAAGGGGAAAAATTTCGGGGAAAAATTTTTTTGGGGGGGAAAAAAGGGGGTATGGGGTTGGGTTTTTAAAAAGAGTAGGGAAAACCCCCATGGGACTACCGGGGGGGTGGGGGAAAAGGGGGGTTCTTTTTTTTTTTTTATTTGAATTTCCCCAAAAGGGGGGGGGTTCCACCTTTTCCACAAAATGCCCTTTCCGGCGCACTTTTTTTTCGCCCCGGGCGGGGAAGGGGGAAGAAGAAGGATCTTCGGGCCCCCCCAAAAGGAGGGGATCTTTTGGGCTTAAACCCAGGGGTTTTTCCCATTTGGGAAAAATTTTTATCATACAAGGGTTTGTGTTTTCCCCCCCAATTCCTAAATAAACGGGGGCCCCCCGGGTCCCCTTCC